>OY744521.1:77080059-77145059 GCA_963556195.1 Sepiola atlantica
ATGCAGGTTTAACTAACTTGGTGGTTGGGGGCAGGGGGAGAATCTCCTGTTGAAGTTAACATGCTTGTTTGGTAGTTGGGGATTTCATTTAAAGTTGTTGTTTTTTTTTACTAAAAAGCAGCAAATTGAATGTTGGTATGCTTTGGGAGGTGGGCATTTTTAGTTCCATAAAAACATTAATTTACAAACGTTATTAAAGGGGGGGGCGGGGGGCCCTATATAGTCAAAATATTTTGGCGGAATGGAAATTTATGACCCGCCCTGAAGGTCATATATTTCTTAAAAATAAATGGACCATTCCTCATTTTTTTTTAAATCACCCAGCTTAATCCTTATTATGCCACAGAAATTAGTTTCAACAAAAACAAAAAAAATAATCCATTTTAGCGTTTCTGTTTTGCAGACATGAGTTTTCTCCCTTTAATTTTCTATAAATAAATAATTAGCTTGGATGTACTGTTGGATTAATGGGACGCATTTGATCGATTTTGAAGAAAATTAATTTAAGTTGGGAATTAGTTCAAAACAACTTTTTACAACTTATTTTTTCTTAAACTCAAAATGCGTGAGGTGTTAAATTAAATCAGCAATGTTTTTACAATAATTCTATCATGTTCTGTTATTTCAACCAGGGCCTACAAAAATACGATGTCATGTTGTCTGTCGTATTTCTCTTTTTTTCATTTGAAAATTCAAAATGTTAATGATAAACAAACTGTAAACAAAGATTTCTTCCTACAAGTCAATTAAATGTTTTTATTTTTTGGTAATATTCAATTTTATTCAAATCGGAAAATCTTTTCAACCGTGTTTCCTTGTATATGGTGGCTTACTGTAGTAAAAACACAATACCGAACGGTCACGGTTTAAAAAAAAACAAAACAATTTGTATTCGGTATGGAGATGAAACCGAAAAACCGCGTTTTTTCGGTAAAACCGCCCATCTCTAATATATATATATATATATAAATATATATATATATAAATATATATATATATATATATAAATATATATATATATATATATATATATATATATATATATAAATAAATATATATATATATATATATAAATATATATATATATAAATATATATATATAAATATATATATATATATATATATATAAATATATATATATATATATATATATATATATATATATATAAATATATATATATATATATATATATAAATATATATATATATATATATATATATATATAAATATATATATATAAATATATATATATATATAAATATATATATATATATATAAATATATATATATATATATATATATATATATATATATATATATATATATATATATATATATATGATCTAGGAAGTGTGTGATACTGAGTAGGATGTTTCTACAGTGATTGTAACTCTACCGAATGCTCTCCGTCAAGTTAAAATGTCGACTTTCTACTATCCTGCTTTCTTCTGTTTAGGGACTTCTACTCGTGTGTCTAAATTATCATCTATTATATATAGTTTTTTCCAGAACTCAAATACATCCTTTTAAATTAACTTTCTCTAGAGTTAAAATTACGTTTTTCTGTTAACTTTATACAAGCCTGGATCTACTTAGATGGTGCCACCAATAGCAGTAGCAATACACATCGACCAGAAAACTGTTTGGATAATTACAGATTTGAGGGTAGTTCTATTAAAATAGTCATATCTTCAAAACTAAAGCACTTTAAGTGCTCAAAATATCATCATTTTGTTAGGAAATGAATATCCTTTCAGGTGCATTCATGAATAATAATATACATTATATATTTTTAAGAGTTTTGAGCAAATAAAGGCAAAAAAATGTTAACGCTATTTACGTCACTTTTTTCTTTGACCCCCCCCCCCCCCCCTTCGTTTAAAAGTCTCGTACCATTGCTGTGTGTGAAATTTCGTCCTGAGATTTGGAAACTAGTCAGGAGAAACATCACTTTTAATGTTTGTTAGTGTACGAAGTAATTCGGCCTATTAATTTTTTTGAAAATTTAAAAATAAGACTTCAACTCGACGTCGGTTGAACATTTTTGAAAAATGCATTTCCGTCGCGCAATTAGTAAGTAAATCAATCATTTTACTTTTTTATGCATTAAAATTATAATTGTATATATGTGTTCTCTTTTGGTAGTAATAATATTCCATTACCCTATCCGGAAAAAAAAAGCGTTTTCGATTTATAGTTTGAAAAACTGATTGTAGTAGCAGCAATTACTGCTATAAACACGAGGCGATTTTTGTTTATTTTCATTCTAGAACGAATTTTAAACATTTTAAGATATAAATATAGAAAATGTTGTTACATTTTTCGTACCCAACTAGTAAATAAATTAATCTTTCATCTTTTTTTATGCATTAAAATTATAATTGTACGTTGTTTTGTCTTTCGGTAATAGTAATTTTAAATTATCTTATCCTAAAAAATATTGTCCTTTTTTTGAGCGAAAGTCAACAATGGCTGCTAGTATTGCTGATATAACAATCAATCAGCAGCAGCGTCTTGTAAAGCTTTGTAAAATTCGTTTATAAACTTCTTTAAAAGTAAGATAAAAATACTTTTTGTGCTTAAAAAAGTTAATCCTATTTGGTTCTTTTATAAAAAATACTTTAAAAAATACTGGTTTTCACTCAACTTTCGAACTTCTAGTAGTAATGACTTTCTAGTCGCCAATTTTAAAAAAAAATTAAAATTCTACTTTTTTAGGCGATTACGATTTAAAGTCTTGGCGAAAGAAAAAGAAAAAAGATAGTTTAGAATTTAGAGTGGGGGATCAGTTTCGCATATAAATTTAATGTAAAATGATCTCCGATTTTCCGGCCATTCTTGCCTTTTAGTGAAATTTATAAAATAAATAATTACTCTACCATTAACTCTAGGTACGACTAACAAGCCCACCTCCTAAAAATGCCTTCTTGAACGTATCGTACCATTAACCTTAAATATGAGTGGCAAGCCACCCCTAAAAAACTCCCTTAACCCTAACACTAAGTCCGAATGGCAACCTCCATCCAAAACAAAACCCCTTCCTTAACCTTATCACTAACCCTAAGTCCGAGTAGGAAGCCCTAATCCTACAAAAAAGCCCATTAAAACCACACAATCGTCTAAAAAAAAAAAAAAAAAAAGAGCAGACGCCCATAAAAAAACGCACAGGATTTATTTGCCATAGAAAAAAATTGATTAATGCCCTAAAACGCTAGAATGGCGCGGAAATGGTGAATTATTCTACATTAAATATATGTGAAACTAATCCCCCACTCGAAATTCTAAATGAATTGTTTTTTTTTCTTTCTGCTAAGTTTTCAGGGTGTTCACACTTAATTGCCCCTAGCCCTACCACTAACCTGAAGTTCAAGTGGTAAGCCCCCCTCCTCCCACAAAGACCCTCATAATCGTCTAAAAAAACAAAAACAAAAAAAAAAAAAACAAGAAAAACACAGGATTTATCTCCCATAGAAAAAATAATTAACTGTCCTAAAACGCTAGAATGGCCTTGAAATGGGGGATTATTTTATGTGAAACTGATCCCCACTTTAAATTCTAAAATAATTGTTTTTGTTTCTTTCTTTCTGCCAAGTTTTTCAGGGTGTTAACATGTAATTGCCTAAATAAAAAAAGTAGAATCTCATATTTTGGGGAGGTAAGGGGGTGAGTTAGCAGAAGGTGTAAATCTACAATAATGCTAAAGAAATCTTGCAATATATTAATTTTTAAACAGTCCTAGTATTAGATTTTAGTTTCTTGTACATAAAATGTATTACAATTCAACTTTGAGTTTTCTAACTTCTTTCTTTTAATGGGTTCATGGTATTTTTAAGGTATTGCAGCATATTTATGTGCACTTAGTGCAGATTACTTGGAAACCATTAATTTCTGGAGATTTTCAGTGGCATATTCTGATTCCTTGTACGAAAATACACTTATGGTAAATTTCATTGCTTAATCTTGTGTTTTAACAAAGATATAACATCTTTACTGAAAAATTAATGTAAAAAATGTGACGAAACGCATATGGTCTTAAAGAGGGGAAAATATCCAATTGTGTGAGGCATAAAAATAGTCATAACTTCCTTATTTTTAGTCAGATTTAAAAAATTTAAAAAGATTCTTTCTTAGATCATCAAGCTCTTTCTATATATATGCCATTATTGAGATATTTTAAGCAATTAAAATTTTTTCATGCGTATTGCTAATATGATAAAAACATTTAATTGACTTGTAGGAAGAAATCTTTGTTTACAGTTTGTTTATCATTAACATTTTGAATTTTCAAATGAAAAAAAGAGAAATACGACAGACAACATGACATCGTATTTTTAGCATAAACTATTTTCAAATGAAAAAGAAAAAATCAAACGCGTTCCGTATGATGTCGAAAATCTATTTGATTCAACTCAAAATTGTAAAATAATTGTTTATGTTTGTTTCAGAGTTATCTAAAAAAATAAGTTATTAAAATGAAATTTTAAAAAAGTACTTGTTGTAAAAGTAAATAAACGAAAAGTAGCGAGCGAGTATAAACATTTAAAAAGAAAAAAAGTAGTTGCCAATGCTAGTATCACTTTATTCGAGTTATATTTTAGCTTCTGATGGGTTAAAGAATTAGATAGAATGTATATTCAAACTCGGTTTTATTCTTCAGAAATCTATCATGAATCTTTGGTCACTGTTTTAACGAGTAAACTGTTGAAAAGGTATCAGAACTTTGATTACAACAGTCAACACCTTAAAACTTATGATTCATATCATGGAGAATGATACAGTCACAAAATTATCGAAACAGTGGCATAATTCAACTAAACGTTGAATAATAACTAATCATCACATAAGAGAATGAAGAATAGCTTCCATAGTAAAAAATTTTTTTTCAAAAGAAACGAAAAACCTAACCGTAAACCGAGGTTTTAAGGGAAAAAACCGATACCGAAACCAAAATTTCAAAACCGCCCAACTCTAATATATATATATATATATATATATATATATAATTGTCATCTAGTCATGGGCATGTCATGGATCAAATAGCATAATTAATGAAAGTTGTTTTCCATAAGGCTTTTTCTTTCCTGTATATTTTAATCACACAAAATACAAGCAAAAATATTCTTTAGTTTTGGGATGGAGTTTTCTTTTATTCTATTTTAATTGTTCTAATTAGCCGTAATTTGAAATTAACTTGCCAAATGGCTCGTCTATTTGCTAAGTTTCTGACTATCGCTATCATTCTCTCTCACGGTATCTTGGTTGATTGCACGTTCTTATTTTATACAGTGTCTATCACTATCACTTCCATCACTCTCTCTTTCTTAACAGTCAATAAAACTCCAGATTGGAATATTCCATTATAAATGATAGAAAATTTCACCACTAGTAGTAATACTGTTTAACCCGTAGATGGCGAGGAAAAGAGGGGGGGGGGGATATAGCAGCAGAAAGAGAGTAATTTTGGATTTTGTCTTTTTATTTATTTATTTTAATTTAACTAGCTATGTAAACTCACTCTTTCCTAATTCAAACAATCTAATCCGAACTCAACGGGAACATTTTTTTTTTTTTTTTCGAGTATATCTAACATATAAAGTTATCTTGTTGGACTTTCAAAGTCAGACACAAACAGCATTTAAGCTGGCAAATCAAACTTTTCTTCTGACTAGTCAATTTTCATAGTTATTGTACCGTGTTATTGACAATATAATAACATACTTCACTACAGTTTATTTAAAAAGTTACTTAGTCTGGCCCAGAAAACTGGCAATATGAAACATTTTAAAATGATCGCTTAAAAATAAAAATCAGCAAGGAGATAACTTATTTTAACTTTAAGAATATAAAGAGGTAGTCATCTACAGATAGTTAGCCATTTGGTTGTTATTAGAACTCCCCAACGTAAACCATCACAGAAAATCAAAACCATTACCATGAGCGCCATAGTCTGGTCTCTTTCCTCACCCAAGCATGCAGGTCCTGTTAATAGTAGGCGAAATACAGTGCCTTAAGCAAACTATTTGTTTACCTATGATTTAGCAATATCTTAAACGGAACGCCTACTCTTAAAGTGCTCGATTTATAAGTAAAGAGCATATATGTATATATAAATTAGAGGTAGTCATCCACAGACAGCTAGCCGTTTCATTGTTATTACAACTCATTAGTGCAGATTAGACTCACCAGCCCACCATTGATGAGAAACAAAACCATTACCACGAGTGCTGTAGTAAGGTAGCTTTCCTCTGCTCCAGCCTGCAGGTCCCATTAGTGTTAGGCTAAATACAGCACTTTAAGCAAACTCTGTGTTTATCTATTGTGATATGTATGATTTTATATCCTGGGAAATAAGAATTAAATGTATGTTTTATAAACTATATATAAAATCACTTGTTTCTTTCTTTTTTAATTTCATTTGGAGTCTGGGTTTTAAAAATTTCATTTGGAGTCTGGGTTTTAAAAGTTTCATTTGGAGTCTGGGTTTTAAAAATTTCATTTGGAGTCTGGGTTTTAAAAATTTCATTTGGAGTCTGGGGTTTAAAAATTTCATTTGGAGTCTGGGGTTTAAAAATTTCATTTGGAGTCTGGGGTTTAAAAATTTCATTTGGAGTCTGGGGTTTAAAAATTTCATTTGGAGTCTGGGTTTTAAAAATTTCATTTGGAGTCTGGGTTTTAAAAATTTCATTTGGAGTCTGGGTTTTAAAAATTTCATTTGGAGTCTGGGTTTTAAAAATTTCATTTGGAGTCTGGGTTTTAAAAATTTCATTTGGAGTCTGGGTTTTAAACATTTCATTTGGAGTCTGGGTTTTAAACATTTCATTTGGAGTCTGGGTTTTAAAAATTTCATTTGGAGTCTGGGTTTTAAAAATTTCATTTGGAGTCTGGGTTTTAAAAATTTCATTTGGAGTCTGGGTTTTAAACATTTCATTTGGAGTCTGGGTTTTAAAAATTTCATTTGGAGTCTGGGTTTTAAAAATTTCATTTGGAGTCTGGGTTTTAAAAATTTCATTTGGAGTCTGGGTTTTAAAAATTTCATTTGGAGTCTGGGGTTTAAAAATTTCATTTGGAGTCTGGGGTTTAAAAATTTCATTTGGAGTCTGGGGTTTAAAAATTTCATTTGGAGTCTGGGGTTTAAAAATTTCATTTGGAGTCTGGATTTAAAAAGAGATTTTTTTAAATTTATTTTTTATCAGCCGACTCTTCGCCTCTGATATGGGTAATCCAAAATTAGCAGTTTTTTCAGTTATATTTTTACAACCGACTCCAACTTCTCGACTCGGATCAGTACTTTTCATGTCAAGAAATAAATAAATTATTAGTTTTACTTATCTACTTGTAACCAACCGTCATTTTTTCTCTCTTTATATCTTTTTTTTTTCATAAAAGTATAAATCATTTTTTTTTTTTGTATTAATCCATCCCGCAATTCTTTTACCTTTGAGTTTATTGGCAGTTAGTTGCAAAAATGCAAATAAAACAATGGGATTTTTAGAAACTGTTCATATAACACTATCTTTGAAATTTAATTGTCTGATTTTAAGATAAGGATGAAAGTAAAGAGTGTAAAAAAAAAAGGTGGGATAAAAGAATTGCAATAATTGAATTAGTGGTAGTCCTAGTTGGGATGTCGACTAAAAAAAACCATTGGAGTATTTTTTTATTTTGTTTAATCCCAATTTCGGCTCTTGCCAAAATTGCTAATGCCCAATATCTGACTCCCCACCTCTGGTGGTAGTAAGTATCGGAGAAAAATGGATAGAGATTGTACATTGTATTTAATTATTAACAAATATGAAAAATTGAACGACTGAATTTTTACATTACTTTATAGAAAGGTTGTTAATATAATCAGTTTGCTTTAAAGAAAAATTGTTTATTTAAAAACCAAGAGTTTTATTTTAATTATTTTTTTAATTTTTATTTTTTTAATTTTTATTTTTTTAATTTTTATTTTTTTAATTTTTATTTTTTTAATTTTTATTTTTTTAATTTTTATTTTTATTTTTTTAATTATGAAATTTAAGCAAAAAGGATTAGTTATAAAACATTAGTGTGGGTGAAAATTGAATTATCTACTGTAAAAGATAATCATTTTAAAATTATGATTTTTATCTTTTATTTTAATTATTTTTTAATATTAATTTAAAATATGATAGTAGTACTAAGTTCATCCCTGCTTGAGTTCATAATTATCCTGAATTAATGTTATTCATCATTTTTTGACAACAGAGCTTTACTAGCATTTTATGTTGGATAATATCTGAACGTTTTACTTTTTTTGTACATTATTTTGTGTTTTCCACAATATTTCTTGTAAAAATGTAAAATGTCTCCTCGTGAATTTTGAGAAACGTCTCTGGCATTGTAGCTTATGAATTGCTAGTTCATATATTTATCTGAAGTCTTTTGTTGCTGTGGTCCACAGTATTTTCTTTGTGTTTGCTATAATCATCTTGGAACCAAATAAAAGACGGTCACTAATTTTTATGAGTTGATTCATTCAATCGCTTGTTATTTTAACCAGGGGTATACTTGCTTCATAAACAGTGACTGAATTACTAAAAATATTTGGTACTTTTTTACAGTAGGACCCGCGCTAAAAGTGCCTTGGCATTGGTGCTTTCCGGCAGTTTACGTTAAATGCCGGAAAGTCCCGAAGCGAGACGAATAAGCAGACAACTAGCTGAACAGTATCCGCTTGAAATGTTTCCTTCCACTTCCTCTACCCCTTCTTCTTCTTCTTTGACGTCTGCAAACGAGCCTGCCCTAACCCTAATTCCTAACCCTGCCCTAACCCTAATTCCTAAACCCTAACGAAATCAACAAAAATAATCAGTAAAAAAAAAAAAAAAAAATTTGTATAAAAAAAATGTAAAACAAGACTTACTTGATTAACTTTTCTCTGTTATTATCATTATTTATTTATGTTATGTTTAATAAGGAGAAACAAAAAACGTAAAAAATAAGTAACATTTTAATTTAAACACTTATTTGAATCTTCGTTAAAAAAAAAATTTATTTCATACAAAAATTTTGCTTGTTTTGTCCCGCTTGTAAATCCAGCCTCGTTTGTGTTGTTTTTGGACACAGGTAAGTCGACAGATTTTTCATTCAACACTGTCCGACATTTAAAGTAAACATCCGGAAAGCACCGATGCCGAGGGACTTTTAGCGCGGGTCCCAAAGTAAAAAGGTATCAAATATTTCTCTATTAACTTGATATTTAGCTTAATTTAATTCTAAAATACTTTTGTTACAGACCCCAATCATGTGTTATAATTTTTACATGAAACGGGACCCGTTTATAGAGAAAGAACTCTAATTCAGGTTTATTTTAGGAGATATATAAACATGTATCAAATTAAGAAACAAGCAAGAATTGAAAATAAAATGCGGAGAGCAATTTTGTGTGTGGTGCAAAGGTCCACGAAAATAGTGTGAGAACAAGGATTTACAGAAACGCAGCTTGTTCTTGAAAAGTCTTCCTTTTCTTGTTTTTTTTTATGATTCCAGTTTTTTTATATTTTTTTTATTTGCATAACTTTTCATTGTTGAAAAATATATAAAACTAAGTATCTACGAGAACACGAATTTCACCTCTGATCTGATGATGTGCACCTTAACTACCATGCATTCATGTGTGAGGGGAAACACCAAGTTATATGATTAGTGGCACAGACGAGATTATACAGAATGCAAACAATTTGATCACTGCTGAATTGCTATGCTTTCACAGTTTGTCATCATCGTTTATATTCACTGCTGCACTGCTTAAGGAATATGACTTTTAAATCACCAGTTATTTTTGTTGATCATAGACTGTGTTGTTGACTCGTCTGTGACAACAGCCAATTATGCAATGACTCTGCAGACAACAAAAAACAGATGCTATACTTATTCTCTCTTACTAATATTATTAAAATTAAACTATTTTTTTTTATATCTCTTCATTTTTTTATTACCTGAAGTCCAATGTTAGATTATGATGGGATCAGTTAACAATTTATATTATTCTTTGTAAATTAGCATATTTTTCATTTATATTTTATCGTTTGAAGATTTCAAGATAATGAGGCAAAACAACGTATTTATTTGGACATCACTTATTTCAATTTTTAATAATAAAAGAAAGTGTGTGTGTGTGTTTAATGTATACAATCACACTCACATAATATATAATAATGGGAATATAGAGTTCAAATTCTCTTTAATATTTCATCAGATCGACCCCAAAAATGGTCTTGTATGTTCATTCATTGGCCATTATTTCTGAATTCATCCAGTTCATTCTAACTTGATTAGGTAAATCTTTTTTCCAAAAATATATTACTCTATTAGAAAAAAATCTAACCATGCAAATTTAGTTTTTGAAATCTTTTATGGCAATCAATTTCAGTGCTATAATATGAAAGAATAAATGGAACAGTATAGAAAATACATTTCATAATATCATTTTTTTAATAGTTTTGTTAGCTATTTTTGGTATTGTCTCTCAATTTTTAAACGTTTTAGCAAGATGAAGAACAATCTTTCCTATTCTGAAAGCAATGGTGAAAAGTATGAAAACAGCAATTTTTGCAGAAGCTGGTGTCAGTCAGGTTGTTCTTTTATAGCTCTGTCCAAAAGTAGAAAACAAATTAGCAGATAATTATCTTTTTTTAACGACTTTTGGAAAAATTATTAAATTTAATTTTTATTTAGCCCAATTTATCCTGAAAAATACATTTCTCCTAAGTCTTTAAAATCTTGTATTTATTTTTCTAAATAAAAGTTATGATATTCAAATAATAATAATGTTTAATTTTGGTTTATCATATCTATAGTAACTATCATATGTATGTATCATACACAACAAAAAGTAGTTTTTGGTTCGTGGATCAGAGAGAAGCGTGGACTTAATAAGATTAAGAATTAATATTTACAAAGAAAATAATTATTTATTCTAATCTACTATTAAATTTGAACGGGCCACCTTTTGAATTCCTGCACAATGGTGTTGGTCAGGTACTTTTCTTAGAAGAGTAGGTAGTAGACTTTCGATTTACTTTTGATGGCCTCGTAACTCGCACCCACCCACCACCCATTTTGTCCTTTGTCTTCACATTCCATGAGCAATGTTTCTGACAAAGGGGGAAGAATTGCTGTTTTCTGAGTCGGCTGTTTTGAGTGAGCAGTATTTGTAGATTTTTAATCCTCTTATGTCATTCGTTAACATTTAACTGTCAATCTATCCATCTCATTAACCCTTATCCTCGAGTGCTTTTACCTTGATAGGTGATGACCTATTGGTGAAAAAAAGTGTCTAACTTTAATTATAATACGATCCAGTACTAAAGTATCTCTATGTTTAATTAGCATATGTAATTTAGATCCTTGCCTATCGTTATTTTTAATTACAAATGCTTGATTGAAAACATCTAGTATTATGTATCTCTCTTTCTTCATGGTCCTGGGTATGGCCTTAAAAGACATCCAGTGGTGAGGCCTCCATTTGGGAGCTGTGGGGAATGTGGAGTTGCCTCAGAGTTGCCATTGCTCCCAGGTCCACTCTGGCTCGGAGTGGTAGTACCTGTAAGGGGCCCCATCTATGGGTCAAATAGAACCTACTGACGCTACCAAATCCGGCTGTCTGAAGTTATTGACTTCCTGACTCAAAATGCACCAAACATTGGTGTTTTATTGGGGTTTTTTTCCTTTGCAAAACTCAATCATGTTCTGCAAAATCCAAAACAAAAAACAATTTCCCTCCCTCCCCTCTTCTTCCCTCTTTCCCCCCCCCCTTTTACTCAATCAAACACCATGAATAAATACTTAAACATATAAAAAACTTGAAGCATAAAAACCTTCACCAAAATTACAATTCAAAATACCAAAGCTCTTAACTAATGACTATAAATGAACCATTGACTTAAGACTCAAATGAAGGATATTTCCTTCTACATTCATGGCATGAAATGACCCTTAGGGTTGATGTGCCATTAAGCAATATCTTACCTCTTTCTTCATTCAGTCGTTTTAGTCTTTTCCAATAATTTAGTCAATTATCACCATTCACTCCATTTAACCATATAGTAAAATGTACTTTTTCAAGTGAATCTTGATCAATATATGCATTCCATCTTTATAAGCTCATTAAAATTTTCCCATAAATCTGGTGGGATTTAAAAAAAAAAAAAAAAAAAAAAAAAATTATCAAGATCTATTGAAATCTAGTGATTCTGAAAGGTGTTTCCATCCGCTATAATTAAGTCTTCAAATTATGGGTTTATTTCTGACCGATTCTTTTATACCTGATTTTCACTCATTTTTTATTCTCTTTTCTTATTAATAATTATCCAATTTCTATTAAAGCTTCATTCTCATTTTGATTTATCGCGTCTAATTGCCATGGAAATCAAATTGATTTATCACTATCAAGTCACTTATGTTCTGTAGCAGTCATGGATAAACACCTTAAATCCCAATGTATTAAAATTTCCTTTGTTTCATTCTTTTTTTATAGTCAATTGAAACCAATCTTACTACTTTTCTATTAATATTAAACATTACCTAGGGAGGTGACTGTGGTTAAGTGGATACCGACACAGACTGACGACCTGAGTGTGCCAAGTTCGAATCCAGTCTGTTCCATAGTACCATCTTCACTTAGGGATATTGGCAACCATTACGTGGTCCCTCCTGCAAGAATACCAACAACAGAATCAAGTTGAACCGTGTTGATTCATACAAATTTACTTTTGACGTATTTACCTTTCAAACGTGATAAATCAGATTGTGAAATATGCTTATGTAATTTCACAAAAATACATTGAATAATTTTGATTTGTGGATTATGAAAATATTAAAAAAATTCTATTTGATTTACAATTCATATTTTTCTTTTATTTTGTAATGTATCATTGCAGCAAAATGTATTAATAACATTGATATCAGTGATAATATCTATTAAGAATGGAGATTGGATATTTGTCTGTCTGAAGCGGGAACTATACTATTTCAGACTATTGTACAATAGTCTGAAATAGATTAGAGGGATTTGTTGCCAATGAGACCATTCTCTCAGACATTACCTCATTATACTAATACTTAAACATAAAAAATGTTCTTACTTACCAAAAAAAAAAAAATCAACCTTATGTGATCTTTTTTAATTAAAATGGCTGAGATACTTTAAAGGGGAATTACCTTTGATTTTTGTTTAGTAGTGCGGTCTGATGATGAGCATTATCTCAGGCTGATAGCTGTTCAAAAAAAATATATATATATAAAGGTTTTCTATTCTTGTTCTGAAGCTTCAAAACTCAAGTGTGATTGACAATCAAATGCTTAATTATTATTAATAATAAATTTTTATTTAATTATCTGAACCATCTCTAACTATGGGAGTGTGATTTTGGTCCCCCGATTTATAAAATCGGGAGACCTATGTTTTGAGGCATTTCTGTCCATCCGTCCGTCCGTCCGGATTTTTCTCCGTAACCATCCATTGAATTTCTCTGAAATTTTGCATGAAGTTGTAACTTTTGTCAGGTTAGAAAGTGACATTCTCCGATTTTTGAAAAAAATCTGGTTAGCCCCCAGGGGGTCAAAAGGCCCCAAAATGGCAAAAAATGACATTTTTTGCCCCATAACTTTACATCCATCCATTCAATTTCTCTGAAACTTGGCCAAAATATGGAGGCAATTGTTCCTAATAGAAAATAAGTATCGCTGACCTTGGAAAAAATCTGGTTCGCGCCCCCAGGGGGTCAAAAGCCTCCAAAATGGCAAAAAATTACCCTTTTCTCCCATAACGTTTGATCCATCCATTCAATTTTTCTGAAACTTGGCCAAAATGTAGAGGCAAATGGATATAAAATGAGCATCCTTGACCTCAGAAAAATTCTGGTTTGCACCCCCAGGGGGGTCAAAAATGCCCCAAATTGCCCAAATTTATTGCATTTTACACTCGCCACATCGAGTCACATACAGAGGGGGACCACGCATGCGCGGCTTGTTCATATGTGTGTGCGTGCGAGTGAGAGAAGATAGACAACTATTTAAATATTAATTAAATGTAGATGTGTAAAATTTAGAAGTAGAATTGTTTTCGTAAGATAAGGCATATTTTATAGATTTCAGAAAAATTAAATTTAATTAATATTTGAATAGTTGTCTATCTCCTCTCACTCACATACGCATGCATACAAGCATTTATTTATGAAAATCACACTTCTATATTTACGAATGGTTCAATTAACCTATAATTCTCTGTCTCTCCTGAGCACTGATCCAGTCTAATAATACAAAACCAGCAATGAGAATGAGAATTTCAGCATAGAATATAAAATATTGATCTAAATCAGTGATACTAAGACACGTATAGTAGAAAGTGAGAGTATAAGAAGAGTAGAAAGTTGACCTTCGGTTTACTTCCCTTATTTTATCCTTTAGTCCTCACATTCCATGCGCAAGGGGGGGGGGGGAAGAATTGCTGTTTTATGGGTCAGAATCTCTCCATCTGGCACTTATAGTCGGATATTTTTGACTTTGAAGTAGTATTTTTTTTTTTTTTAGCTCCTTACATCAAGTGGCTTAATGCATTGTCTGGAGCGATTTCCTTTAAAAAACGGGGTTTATAAATCTGTTAGAAAACCAGAAGACAAAATTAAGTGTTGAAGCAGCCAGTAGAAAAAGGGGCAAAGAGAAAGAATGATTGAAAAAGACTTAAATTGGACATTGAAAATATAGACATATACCATTGTTACTGCATGTTTAGTATTATTAGACTGAGCTAATGTTCAGGAGTGCTGGAAAACATAACATTATAGGTAATTAGGAGCTTCTGTAACTAAAAAAAAAAAAGTGATTTTTTTTATAGATAAATATTGAAAAGTGTTTGAAGTAAGTCTGAAACACTTATAATTGTGATCTGAATTTTTTTTTTTTTTTTCTGTTTATTAAAAAATGTTATGCTTAATAATTCAGTATTGAATTGAGTAAAAATAAAACATTTGTTGTGTAACTTACCTTTAAACAATCGACTTATGTCCCTATTTACTTGCCTCCCCACGAGGGCCGAGTTAGGCACAAGATTGGTGTTTAATGTGGGAAAAATACAACTCCCCCAAAAAGGAGCACTCCAAATAAGGATAAAAATTAAAATTGCCTCAGTCTAAAAGGGATTTCTCTTTCACTGACCGAAGACAGAAAAGATGTGTAGTTAGTGTCCGAAGAGATACTACACTCTCTTCCTAGACAAAAGGCCAAGGCAACTGGCTTATATATATATGTGTATATATCATATTTAATATTTTATAAATAAATATTAAATTAATGCCATATATATATCTTATACATATTTGCATTGTCGTATTTTTTTATATTTTCGTCGATGGTAAAACATCTGATGTTGCTATGATGCGGATCACAAATATTACATTTTGATCTTAGCCAAAAAGCCAAGGAACTATAAAAATAATGTGTTTATGACGAGGCATTTTTAAAGGAATGAAAAAAAACCCACCTGATTTAATCTATTGCTGTATTGTTTTTTAATGGGGGTGGGTAATGTAGTATCGGTTATGTTGTCATAAGACTGTTCTCCCAAGAATTCACTCCTCCTTTTTTTAGGGGTGAGGCTCATCCTCCCAGGTATTACATCCTCCTTTGAGGGAGGAGGTAATATAGTATCTGTTCTGTTGTCATGAGACCATCTTCTCAGGGACTGTCTTTTTTATTTTTTTGGAGGGGGGGCTAGTATCTTTTCTGTTTCATGATACCATATTCGCAGGCATTACCTTCTCCTTTTATGGACGGGATTCTCCCAGGTATTAGCTCCTCTATTTCGAAGGGGGTATTGTAGTATTTGTTCTGTTGACATGATACCATCCTACCAGGCATTATCCTCTCATTTGGGGGGTAGTGTAGTACATGTTCATTCATCATAATACCATTCTCCCAGGAATTACCCCCTCCTTTGAGGGGAGGGGGATCTTTCCAGGCTTTATTACCTCTTTTTGAGGGGTAGTGTAGTATATTTTCATTCATCATGGTACATTCTTCCCAGGCATTACCTACTCTTTAGGGGACAATATAGTATATGTTCGTTCCTGACGACGATACCTTCTCCTTTGGGGGAGGGGCGATAGTGTACTATCTATTCTATTGTCATGATATTATTCTCCCGGGCATTACTTGCTCCTTGCTCCTTTAAGGGGTCAGTGTATGTAGTTCGTTCACTGCAAAAATGACCCTTATATCATCCTCCCAACGTCGTAAAAATATGCGACCTAAGGGAGCATATATATTTGCTAGTATATATATATATATATATATATATATATATTACTAAGGCATTTAGATTTAAATGTTCTGTCTCCTATATTGAATTTTATTAATGTTGAGTAAGGAACAATGACGTGGTAAAACCGACAATGCAGCCCAAAATGATTCTGTTCACTCGTCTACTCAAATATTGGATATGAGGCTCAAAATCAAAGCTACAATTCTTTGCGAAATGACATAGAAATGATAGCAGAGCATAATTATGTTTAAAAAAATAAAAAATAAATATGCCGACCCTTTTCCATGAAAAATCCTAAGAATTTGTCTGCAGTTCATTTGCCTCGGCTTTTTTCTATGCTGGACATTCACAAGTTAAACATAAATGGTAGTTAAGAGATATCATTAGAGGCATATTGGTATTAAAAGAAAATAACAAAAGTTATATTTATTGAAGTGACTGTAATTGGTAATAAAGCTGTTATGGGAAGAAGGAAAGAGAGCCCCAAGAATGCAAATGCATATCTTGACAACGGCTTGTTCTTTATTTACAAAAATCCATTCTGCTAAGTCATATTTATAGAATAATATCGTTAGTGTTTCAATAAAAAAACAAATTTAAAACTACATAAATAAAATGATAGAAACCCCATTGAAAACTGCAAGCCTTAGCATGTCCGATGGGGGGAAAATAGGTGAGGACTGATAAGAATTGCAAACTATTTTTAGGAAATTGCTTCTTTATCTCAGGAAAACTGTTGCTTCCATTTGACGTTGAAAGACTTAACGTCTTTGTTATTGTTGTTACTACTACTACTACTACTACTAAATAAAGTTTTATGTATTTATGAACATGAATGTAAACTGAAAATAACTTCTTGTTTTTTTTTTGGGAGGGGGGGGCTTTTTTGATATTGTACTGTATTAATAGAATTTCAGTGTTATATTTTCATTGGCCTAAAAAGTAATTTTTAATGGTTATGTATGTATGTATGTATGTATGTATTTTTTTTCTTTTTAATGTTCCGGGTGTGAATAATACTGTCTATAGGTATTCCAAACCAAAATTTTATTTTCATTATATTTTTTTTTAAAATATGTGGAAACATAGATCTTTGCAAAACAAACAATGGTACTAAAGTTATTTTGGTACCTCAATTAGCCAGAGAATTATGACCATTGGAAATTGGAAAATTTGCTATCAGATGTGATATTTGTCTAGAAGCCAATTTTTACAGTGTATAACTAAAAATGAAGGCTTCAAACGAATGAAACATCCTTAGAAATGTAATGTCATCTTGTAGTAAATGAAAATTAATCATAATGGAAGCAATAATTATTAGATAAAGCCGGTATAAATATCCCCCCCCCCCAAAAAAAAAAGAAATGTTCAAAAAATTACATGAAAGCACAACTTTGACTATTCATATAAGTTTCTTTTCAACAGCTAATGCATTGAATCTTCGTAATATAATCCATAGTACATTAGATATCAAGCTAGGTTTTTCTTTCGATAGTAAATCAATAAAAATACTCCGATTTGGACCATGTAAAAAACAGATAGAAACACAATTTGATAATAGGGCAAAAATGGATTTAAAAAAATAAGTCAAAAGTATACGTTATTGAAATTGCTGTAAAACAGTATCCATTGAAAGTACAGACTTGAAACTTTGCCGCTGTTTTTAATTTTCGGATGAGGAATTGAAAAAAATGTGTGTCTTCTCTTTATTATCAAAAGTTTTTGTTATAGATATACTTTAAACTTGGGTGTATTTATTCAGTTTTTTTACACCCCAAAAAGGTTTGACAACAAAATTTAGGAATTTCGTATACAAATAGAATCACAAGTCGTCGTCACCCCCCCCCCCCCCCCCGGGCAAATACTTTTATTTATTGTAAAGCTTTAAACTTAAAAAATTTGAAATTATTAAAAAAAAAATTACTTGACAGATTATATTTTCCCCTACAGTTCTTCTGCTTAGTGATTTGTAGTAGGAATATTTTTCTAGGCTTTTTTCTTTTTCTTCCTTTCGTTACTTTAGAGTTGGAGATGAATTGATTGGCTTTATTCTTGTCAAGTAATCACTAAGAACAGCTTCCAGCTGAACTTTATTTCCATTGGTGTTGATCTTGAAACCTAAGACAACCATGAGATATCTCAATTGGTCTTTTAGTGCTTCCAAGCCACTTCCTGAAACCAGTTGCATCTCTTTAACGGACTTGACAGGATCACGATGCTTGATAACAGATCGATTGATGATTCTCCGTTTCTCAGCAGCTTGACACTCTGTTTCATTCTTTTGCCTTTTATTTTGTATAATATTTTCTTGGATGCAGAGTTTCACGAGGACTTCTTGTTGGGTGTGTCTTTGTCGAAGATGTTTTGCAGGCTTTCTTGAGATGCTAAAGATGGACTGGTTCTCAGTTGATGGTATTCCTTCCAACCAAGTTGCTGTCTGGTTGCGCTTGAGCATATTTGAGGTTGATCGATTGTGTAGCGATGCATGTCGTTTTGTTTGCATGCTAAAATCTAAATCTCCAAAGGCATGTTTACCTGACAGATTTGTTAGAAGAAAACTCTTCAAAGCACCTCTTGTCTCCTGATTGACATGTGTTTTATGTAATTAGTGCTTAGTGACAATGAAGAACTTACCGAGTATTTTATGCAAACATTTAATTTACATTTCTATCTACTTCAAGTGTCAATATTGATTGTAACATTTATTATCTATGAATTTGTTATCGTCACTTTTAATCAATTGTTATAGTCATCTTCCAAAATGCCTCTCAATGTTTTTGGAGGCTGGTTGCTAATTTCAGGCTTAAAAGATTAAAGAAAAATAGCTTACCCTAATCCAAATAAAAACTACCCCCGGATTTAGGGTTAGTGGTACAATTAGCCTATTTATTTATCATATATATATATATATATATATATATATATTAGTACATGTGTTGTGTTAGTTTCTGTAGATGTTAATCTGTTGAAACTCCAGTGTTTATAAAAAGTGCTCAATAACAAGTAGAGCTGTTTTTTAGAATAAATTTTTATTTATACAAACATTTTTTGTTACATATGTGCATACATGTTTCGGTTGTACTCTTCAGAGAGTCAACCTCTTCAGACCAAAAAAACTTCCTCGTTTTTTTGATCTGAAGAGGTTGACTCTCTGTAAAGAGTACAACTGAAACATGTATGCACATATGTAACAAAAAATGTTATTTATACTATATATATATATATATATATATATTACGCCTTAAATAAGCGAAAAAGAAAAATGTGACCACTATTTTGTCTGACAAAATCGTTTAAGTGAAAGTAACGAAAGAAATTTTGAAATAACAAAACTTAGTTTCAAAAGTTTAAAACTGTGCAGGTCGATAAAATATTAAATTTTCTATCATTTGATAAGTTTGTTGGATATTTGTTTCTTTCACCCCTTTTTTCATTAACTAAACTACACTTTCGTCTGTACATATTGTGAGTCTATTCATGACCGTATTAATTATTGATTTGGTTGAAGACACGGGGAAGGATGGGTCATTCATTAAAATAGATAAAAGATAACTCGTGACCCGAAGGTTCCTGTTCAATATTCAACGACTCATGACTTAAAGAATCACGGGTCGTCGAATATGGAATAGGAACCTCATTTAAAGAAATATTTTTCAAAATAAATGAGACAAAATTCTTTTAAACATGGAAAGTTAGCATGATTTTGTTTTCATTTTTATTTATTTATTAAATAATTTAATAAAAAAAGAAATTAAAGTCTTGTGTTTTAGACGATTACATTATTTGAATCCTCCACGTTAGAGCAAAGTTTTTAGTTTTCAGAATATTGTGAATACTTATTCAAAAAGGGAAAGAGAGAAAAGATAAAAAAGAAAGAAAAGAGAGGGCGAGAACGGAGAGAAAGAACACAGCAATAAAATGTCACCGATGCTTCTACTGCTATTAATACTACTAGTACAGCATGTTGACATACTTTTTATTCAGAATTAAACGTTTTAAAGAAAAATGCGCACAATTAAAAATGATCAAATATTTACATATTATACATAAAAATAATTCTGAAACTTAATGATGTATGTCGATATATCTTATCAATATCGAAATATTCTTTGTCAATTTTGCTCGGTCGTAACTTTGTTTCTGTGACTTGAGCGCTGAGTGTCGATGTTTCCTTCAGTTTTGTTGGCGTTAATCTTGAATACGGGGGATACCTTTACTTTCATGCGACGGGGCAACAGGGTTTATTAGCGTAGTAATAGGACATTAACAGATTATTAAAGATGGGATATTTTTCTATAAAAAGGTTTCATTTCAGAATTTTTAAAATTAAATTTCTTTAATTCTTCTTCTATTGAAGTTTTCAACTTGGATTTTCTTTAAGAAAAACAACTCAAACCCATATTTAAAGCTCACCATATTGACGAGTGGCTCTTTTTCTGTAAGATAGGACTTTTTTTTAAATTAATATTGCCTGCCTAATTTGAAAAAACAATAACATTTTTTTTCACATAAAAATAAATCACTCGTCATCGAAAATAGTAACCTAATTTGAAGTCATCTAAAGAAAACTATTAATTGCACAAGAAAATGAAGTATATATTTATAAAGAGAAATGGTTAAATTTTTGTTTACATCCAAATTTTATCAAAATAATCAAAAAAATAAATAAGATATCGCAAGTTGAAATTAAGGGTAATTTCATTATATTAGCCTTTTTCTGCACACAAAACTAGCCCGGTTTGTGATATCTACTGTCTAGGAAAAAAATAACTCAATAGTTTCAGTGTTTGAGACTTCTTGTTGCCACTGGATCTTTTGGTGTCTTGTTCCACTGCCCCCCCCCCCAAGAAGTCGGGGGTGGGGGGGGGTCAGTAAGGCAAGCTAGGAGGTCAGATGTCAGGTGAAGTGTAGTCAACAAAGTTCTCTGACAGCCAGGCCTTGGTCTTCTAGCTAGTATGGCAGGGTGCTGAATCACACATACGGCCTAACTGTAGCTAAAGTTTCATTACCTTGCTCAAGGAAGAAGTGGCCTGACATGATGTCACCTTCAGCAAAGAAATCTGGCATTTAGACAGCTTCAGATTATTGATCATGCATTTTTCGCTCTGATTTCATCTCGTAGTCAAATCCTTTCTGACCTCTCCTGTAATTCCTCTGATGACAGTGAGAAAGTCTGAAATCTCCTTATTTATCCTTCTGGCATGGATTCAACAAAAATGGGGTTTCACAATTGCCGAATATCAATTATTTTGCAAAAAAAGAATAGAGATATTGTGCTTGTATTCATGAAGGCAAGACTGACAATGAAAATAATTCTAAAAAATATGCATAAAATTAACAGTTGAGAATGCGAACACATATCGTCTGCACTACCTTATAGTAGTAATATAGAAATATACGTATGGCAAGTGAGCTACATAGAAACGTTTCTGAAGGAATTCTTCAGATATTGAGCCTGACGAATTAGTTTGAAAAGGAAATCTTAACCTTTCTGTAGAAAGCACCTGCGATAAATATATTTCTATACTGCTAGTAAGCACTACAATTGAGGACTGTTGAAGTAAATACTGTAACAAAAAAATGTTTGTAATATATTATAAGTGCATATATATGAAACGGTAATATATATATATATATATATATATATATATATATAGTACACATATTGTATTAGTTTCTGTAGATGTAAATCTGTTGAAACTTAAGTGTTTACAAAAAGTGCTCAATAACAAGTAGAGCTGTTCTTAAGTATAAATTTTTATTTATACAAACATTATTGGTTACATATGTGCATACATGTTTCGGTTGTACTCTTCACAGAGAGTCAACCTCTTCAGACCAAAGAATAATGTATTCTTTGGTCTGAAGAGGTGGACTCTGAAGAGTACAACCGAAACATGTATGCACATATGTAACCAATAATGTTTGTATAAATAAAAATTTATACTATATATGTATATATATATATATATATATATATATATATATATATATATATAACCGCATACAGTTTCTCTGTCAGGTTGAACTACTTGCTCGTCTAGGTACACTAAAGATCTGTGATACAGCAAAAGTCTGTGGATGACTAATATACATATATATATATATATATATATATATATATACGCGCAAACGTACAAACCCTGTTGAATATGCTAAGAGATAAATACAAGTATCTTTTACTATTGTCTTTTTTGTGGTTCTGGAGCAAAATCTGATAGAAAGAAGAGGTGTTGATGTTGCCATTGTAGAAACTATTGAGTTTAAGGGCAGATTGTAAAGAAGCGTCAGTAATTTGTAATAATCATTTTTAGCTTTCATACGTTTATGCTTGAAAAATCTTTGGTAAAATATTCCTACTTCTTACTCAGAGAACTGATCACATTTATAAGGTACTTTTTTTTCCTTTCTAGATTCTTTTTGTGCACATTGAATATTGGTGAATACCAAGATGGTTTCATTTTGTAGAAGCAGGAAGATGATGTAGCAAATATTTATTTTATCGATAATATGATACAACTGATCACATAACACTAACAATACAAATATAAATTTATCTTTTTTCTTAATATCTATTTCCTTTGTCTCTTCTGGCATCTCTTCATTTGAAAGACTGATGAGACCGAAATGTTTGTAAATTACTCGGACACAATGACCTCTCGAGGGTTGATGCGGCATAAAACAAAACAAGAATAAAACAATCCCAACATAATACATTTATAGCATTTCTAATAATTCATATGAACGGGTATATCTGAACTTAATCTGTATTTAAACATTTTTTGTATATTTTTTTTTAATAATGGGTCACCACTTAAGGCCAAAAGCTACTGTAGGATAAGGGTTAAATAATAACAAATTATTATTTTCTTTCTACGTTTAAACTATTATATCACGATTTGTGTTATTCATCATTCATGAAAAATCTGCATATCTTTGTTTTTGTAAACTGACTTATTGTAATTGGTATTTCGTAAAAGCAAGGCTCAAAATAGTGTCTCTTATTTGCGGGATGTAATAATCAGTCGGGGGGGGTATTAAAGAGTGTAGATGGGTGTTGCGTTATCTGGAAAACATTACTCTCTGATGGGGGGGGGGTCGTGTATAGAAGAATTTACTATTTGTGACCCGACTTCCTCTTTAGTAAATGGATTTTACTTATAGTTATTTAAGTTTGGGGGTGGCTTTGTGTAGGTGTTTTATCTTGTAAATATTCTTGTGCAGCATTCCTGGTTAATTAAAAAAGAAGTATTTGAACTGATGCTAGCATTCAAGTGTTATTGCTTTGTGATGTTCGCGTATCTGGCTGTGAATTCTTTACTTTGGACATTATGCCACAAAACTATTTACTGTTCAATGCAACACTAAAACCTGTTTTAACTTCTAATTAAAGTTTTGTTTTTGTTAGGCATTCCTTTTTTTTGTTAGGCATTCCTTTTTTTTTTTGTTAGGCATTCCTTTTTTTGTTAGGCATTCCTTTTTTTGTTAGGCATTCCTTTTTTTTGTTAGGCATTCCTTTTTTTTGTTAGGCATTCCTTTTTTTTGTTAGGCATTCCTTTTTTTTGTTAGGCATTCCTTTTTTTTGTTAGGCATTCCTTTTTTTTTTGTTAGGCATTCCTTTTTTTTTTGTTAGGCATTCCTTTTTTTTTTGTTAGGCATTCCTTTTTTTTTGTTAGGCTTTGTTTTTTTTTGTTAGGCATTCCTTTTGTTTTTTTACTTTCATTTATATTTGTTAACTAATCAAAATTATCTGGAAGCGTCTTTGACACAATCAGAATTGTTTAGATGCCTTTAGAACAAGAACTTAAAGGTCAAGAATTGATAATGCAATTTAATTATCCTCCAACATGAAAATAACACAACTGAAGAAGCAAATTTAAATGTTAAAAATATTCAACAACAAAAAAAATTTGTCAAGATCGTCTTTAACACCATCACGTACATTTTTCTGTCTCTACGGTGGATTCTACCCCCCCCCCGGTTAATACTAACAAACTTTGGGGAGGGGGGGGTTCTTTGAGAATTATATATTTATCGAATGTCTGAGCCTGAAAAAATAATAAATAAATGATTTTATTCATTTTAAAATTACATCATTGTTTTGGTTTTCAAATTCTAATATAAAATATTCATACACATGGATGCTTCATAAGATGTGATCAATTTCTTAATTATATATATGTGTGCATATATATATATATATAATGTGTGTGTATGAAAAAACAAATGGAAAAAAAAAACATTTTAAATACAGGAAAAAATCATCAAAGAAAACAAGAGATTTTACCGGTTTCGTTCAGATCAACGAGCGTCTTTTTCTTAAGACGTTCGTTGATCCGAACGAAACCGGTAAAATCTCTCGTTTTCTTTAATGATTTTTTCCTGTATTTAAAATGTGTTATATATCTTTCCAAAACAGAAACTGTTTAAACATGTTCTCCTGCACTATATAAATATGTCCCACTTTTGTTATGTATTTGTTTTTGAAATGACATAGTGCTTCCGTTTACATTCTGTAAAAAGAAATAAGATTTGTTTTACGCAAAATAATTTTTCTCAGTTTTTTACTTCAACTGAACACAGAACAGATCGAGTTAGCTTATTGTTTTTTTGCTTCGATCATTGTAAATGAAAAAATTGATTTGAAAGTATATTTTTGTTTAACGTTGATAATCTTATTACGTTTTACTTTTTTCATAACTTATTTATTTACTCTTCTTCAATCAAAACTATGCAAATATTCTGCCATGTTGGCCGGGCCACGAATTCGCTGACTGCAACTTCATGCAGAGGGGTAATCCTCACCCCCCAAAACAGGACACTTGTTTTTCCAATTAATTATTTTCAATTGTTGATTTAGTCTCAGAATGAAATTTTTTCCAATCAAGATAACTTGACATGCTAGAAGAGTCTGGCGAGGTGACTTTACGTGCTAGATTATATATTTCTCTCACATATAAAGAATTACTTTGACATTTTGCCTGTTTGTGTTTCGATGGGATTCTCTAATAACATAGAAATAGCCATTGTATTAATAATTCTCTACTTTCTGTTTGTTGTCCCCAATCCACATTATCTATCGAGGAGTAATGTTTTCTAGGAATATCAAATAATTATCCTATCTATAGGATCCCATTTTTACATTAAATAACCCATAGATGGTTGATATGCCGTAAAACAAACCAAAGCAAACATATTGAAATATTAAACTACCTGCTCCTCCAAGAGAGCATTTATGAATGAGGAGAAAAAATTAAAATTGCCACAGTCGCAAAAACAAACAGATCTCTCTATCTATCTCTTTGTTTCTTTGTTTTGATCTTTGTTGTAAATAAAAAAAATTGTCACAAAAGACTTCTACTCTGACTGCAGACAGAACAGATACATTTGATCCCAGCCTATATATGGCGGTTATTATTAACTTTAGGAGAATTCTAGAAAGAAAGAAAAAAGGTGCTGATCACCAATATTTCGATACACCTTATTATTTGAAAATATATAAAATTAAGCCAGTCTATTTCTTGATATTTGACATCGATAACATTGCATCAAACAAATTGATATTTGATTTTAACTAGCCAGTCATTTACGTAAATTATCAGTCTCTGTTCTTGGGGGGGGGGGGGGTGAAATTCCAATCTATATCATCGATTAGATTTTTTATCTGGTCCGATGATTCTTTTAGTAACCTGCATTTTCCAAGATTCACACTTTTTCATTTGATAATCAACAGAGATGACTGTTCAATGAAATTGCTCCGTTTGTTCAAATTTGTAAATTAAAATAGCATTCTAATTCATTAGTAAGTCTTTAATTGCACCTTTCGTTTTCATACTTAAATTCAAACACTTATTACATATAAGATAAATTATTCGAAATTTCACGTCTTATTTCACTAATATAGAAATTATTTATTTTCTTTAAATTAGAAAAAGTAAAACAATATGCATAGGAATATAAAAAAAAACAATGTCATTAACGTCTTCAATTTACAACCGTTTTCATGCTATTTCGCTATTTTTCCGGAACAAATTAAAAAAATAATTGTGCATGTATGGTTACTTGTTAGATTAAAATATTACAAAGCATATTTCTTTTCTTTTTTTTTTTTTTTTCAATAAAATTTCTAAATTTAGTAAGGCATAGATATTTTAATAACGGGGTCAATGAGGAAAGTAATTTGTACGTGTTTTGTAGAATTAAAATACTATAAAGTACTCTATTTCATTGACAAAAAGATTTATTAATTCTGTAAAACATTAATATCATTAAGAGGGTCTCAATGAGTGACACATAGAGCAACGTAATTTTTGTGTACCCACATACTCTGGTTTATCTAATAATTATAAATAACACGGTTGGATAGTCATCATAACTACATTAAATTGAACCAATGAAAACAGAAAATATATCCTGTCTGAAAATATTGTATCTGGGAAACAAACATGTAACTGAAGTTGAATGTTAAATAATAATGTTATGATTGTTTTTCTTACACCTTTGCCAAGCAATTTCAAACAAAGTGGAGACCAAATCCGAAAGTGATGAATTGCTTATCAAAAAGGAAAGAGAATTAACATAAATGCAGAACAGATGACATTGCATTATTGGTGGCTAGGTTAGACGATACATGCGATTGTGTGATTCTTTAAATTTTTTTATTAAAAATTAAAATCGATTATTTTTAATAAAAAGAGTAAATAAATTTCAACATTTAATAAGACTTTTGTTAGATATTATTACAAAACATTTTTTCTTACATACAATCCGTCATTGAATTATCTTTCCAAAAATATAACAATTTAAATAATAGGGGTAAATGAGGAAAACAAAAATGAAAGTAAAAACTCTAACGTGGGTTAGGTATAGCTAGTCTCAATGTGTCTGCTTTCTCCTGTATCTTTTCCCCTTCACATTGAGGGGGGGGGGGGGGTACTTGCTCAGTTTGTGGAAAGGGAGTCGGGTGCAATTCAATTTGATGTGGTACTTGTAAGAATTAGATACACTAGTAGTGCAGTGGAATTACTGGTAGGTTGAGAGAGAATAACCAGTTCGTGTGCATCAATGAAGATGGATGAGAACTAGGTACGTGCAAAATCAAAATCCCTAAAATGTAAAAAGATTTTGACCCCCCCTCCCCTTCACTTAAAAAATCACTAAAATTCAGGAAATCAACCAATTTTAATGAAATTTTCAGTATTTATTAATCAACAATCACGTAATATAATGAAACCATTATTTTTTTTTTTTTTTTTTAAATCTTAGGGAAAATATATTTTTTGAAAACAAAATACACCTTTACTAAAATTATATTTTTATGTATTAATTAAAAAAAAATGCATGAAATTTTTTACTTTTTTAATGAAAATTAAGCACTGTAGATGTTTAAAATTTAAAAAAAAATTTACACTTATTTTTATATATATTACGAAAAAGGCCCCTAAATTCAAAGAAAAATTAATTTCTTGAATTGGTGATGTTATCATTGTTTAATCAATATTTTCACCCCAAAAATAATATATATTTGCAAAAAATATTTCATGTGATTTTAGTGATTAGAGTTTCTGAGAAAATATAAAACGCGATGTAATTATATTTCCCTTTCGCACATGAACATGCCATCATCAGCATAAGTATTTTTTTTTATAATTGAAAAATTTGAGAATCAGGATCATAACGAAAAAAAGAATTTTTTTAAATTGGATAATTTTTTTTACTAATGATTGACTTGGAGAGGTATGGTGGCCCTGTTCTGTAATAAACAGGCGGGATTAGCTCATGAACCACCACTCACTCCCTCCACACCGTCCTCAAAATTTTATTTTCAGAGATTTAATAATTTCGTTAATTTCACAATTCGTTGTCAGTTATTTGGAAAGATAAAACGTAAGTTTGTATTTGTTTTGTCATTTTTTCATTAATAAATATTATTTAAAAAGTTTAACAAAATTATTTATTAATAAATAGAATTCAAATATGACTTTTTCTTTCAAAATTGAATTATATTTATTTATTAATAACTAATTGTTAATGTTTTAACTTTTTTTTACAATTAAAGTCAATGACTACACTGACAACATTGTCAGTGTAGTCATTGACTTTAATTTACTTTTTCACACTTAAAATAAAAAAATACGCTTAGCTTTATTTTAAAAGAATTAATGTAATTTATCGTTACGACATATGTAACAAATTCTTACATCTGTTGTAACAATAAATTAGTAAATTATTCTTTAAGAATTAATGTAATTCAAAATTACATTAAGTCTTAAAGAATAAATTGAGTAATGTAATTGTTCAAGATTTTAATCAAACATGAAAAAATGATCAATAAAATTGACGCAGTTTATAACGTAAACATTTTTTTAAATAAATATTACTGCGGTTTGAGTCTTCCATACTTTGAGATTTTGTAGCCATATTTTCTGTTTACAATTACAACACAGTGAAAAGATGTCCGAAACCTAACCAACTAACTGTTGACCAAGGGAAAAGTCTATCAGGCATGTGTACGCAGAGTGATGATGTATGGAAGTGAAACCTGGCCGATGAGGGTTGAGGACATGTGTTGCATGTAGAGAAATGATATGAGAATGTTACAATCGATGTGTAATCTAAGTGTTAAAGACAATCGGTATGGCCATATTGAAAGAATGAATGAATTTAGTAAAGAATGAATGAGTTATTTATTTAGTAAAGAATGAATGAGTTATTTATTTAGTAAAGAATGAATGAGTTATTTATTTAGTAAAGAATGAATGAGTTATTTATTTAGTAAAGAATGAATGAGTTATTTATTTAGTAAAGAATGAATGAGTTATTTATTTAGTAAAGAATGAATGAGTTATTTATTTAGTAAGTGTAGAACAGTTGAAGTAGCAGGTTTAGTTCACAGGGAACATTTAGGAAAACATGAGAGCAAGTAATAAAATTGGACTTGAGAGTTGGATAAAGAAAGACCTGGCAGAGATAAGTTAGTTTGGAAGCTGTCCAACGCATGCCAGCATGTAAAACGGATGTTAAACTGAATATTATTATGATGATAATAATGCTTAGTTGATACTGCTAATCAAACCGCAGAATGTGCATTGGTTCTTTAAACATAAAAGTAAATTCTATTTATTAAAATATTAACTTAACGGAAAAAATCGAGCGTGTTAAGTTTTCTTATTTCAATTAGTTTAAGTATAATTTCTACAGTTGTTGTATAATACAAAGTAAAAAATCTTTCTCTGCCAAAGTTGCGATTACTTTTCTATTTTTTTGTGTGTACGTAATTTTCTAAATATGAGTTTCTGTTACTTGTTTCATAGAACTGCATTATAAATAGTATAATAACTAGATGCCCTTACCCGGTGTTGCCCAGGAGTTTTTTTTTTACTTTCATTTTTGTTTCTTCTATTTTTCTTTTACCGAATCATCATCTTTTTTAATAGAATTAAGTAAATGATATTTACTTATTACGTTAAGATTAAATTTATTAATTGAACCAAATTATCATAACTAAATATGGTACGGTATATTATTTTAATCTCTATTTCCAAAAGTTTCAATACATAAGGATTTGCTAAGAATTTTAAAGCCAGTTTAAAGGCTTTCAAATTTTGAAGGGTCACCAACTTTTTTTTTTTCAACTAATAGTTAAATAGAAAAACAATAATAATAATGTGTACGTCACATTATTAAAACACATTTACATACACTCGTAAAGTTATCACATTTTTATTAATATAGAGATTTAATCACATATTCTTAACTAATAAATATAACCTGAAAGTAATAAATCTTTTTTTCTTTTTTTTTTTTTGAAGAATGTTTAATTTGAAAAATAAAAAAATTAAAATGCTTCAAATTTAGTTAAAAAAGGCTTTTAGGATAGTTAAAAAAAAAAAAAAAAAGAAGATTTATTTGTGTGTATGTGTTTTACTAAATTTACAATAAAGTAGACAGGTCATCATGTTTTCAAATAAAAACTCATTCCATATCGGCTGACAAATCAATACAAGTCATATCAAAGTTATTTATTTATTTATATATTTCCATGACAAATTGTTTTAATTTATAGAAATATTAGATTTGATGCTTAAATATAAAATTTAATTTTGAATCATTAACTTCTGATAAACATTAAGATTAGATATCACAAGCTGTTTTTTTTTCTTCTTTTTTCTTTCAATATACCAAAAAACCTTTTAGGTATGCATATATACAGTTGCAAGATATAAAAAAAAAAGAAATTTATCTTGGTACCTCAATTGGTATTAAAAGTTAAATGGACATTGCGATTTGTGTAATACTGAACAAAAGGCTAACTTAAAAAGTATATAATTGAAGATAAAAGCTTTAAATAAGTAAAAAATCTTCATAAATACAATGTCACAGTTCATTAAAAGAAAGATGATATAGATGGGATTAATAATTCTTTAAGATACCCAGTCTTAAACGTTGGTAAAATCACATGTGTTCACAAAAATTGTGCAGAAATGATACAAAAGAGCAACTTTGACTGTTTATATAAGTTTTATTTTAGCAGCTAATACATTGAAACTTATTACTATGATTCATGACATCATTACAGATTAAGCTAATTTTTTTTTTTTTTTTCATTAGTACATCCATAAAAATCTATTTCTAACATAAACACGGCCCAAAGCCCAATTTGGCCGTCGGTGAAAAAAGTCAGTCAAATGTACACCTTACTAAGCTTCTTTTTTTAAAGTTACCCATTAAAGATACAAGCCTGAAATGTTTATACTTGACTAATTTTAGGATGGGGAATTTTTTTAAGTCGTTTTTTATATTGGAAGATTTTGCGAAGTTATCCAACTTTTGGTATGTAAAAAAAAAATAAAAAAATAAACTGACATCAAAACATTGAAATTTGCTATATAAAAGAAATAATCGATCCGTTTTTAAACAAGGTGTATTATGAAATTGTAAATTAAAAGAAAAACTACCAAAATACTAAATTTCAAATCGAATAAATATCATTTTGGGGGGAATTACATTTCTCTAGTATTTTATTCATTTAAGTTTTCAACTTGGAAATTAACATAAAATTCTATACTCAACCTACCAAATTGAAGAATAACCTTTCTTTTATAAGATGGAACAATTTTTTCTAAGTGGATTAATTAACAGTTTGAACAGCAAAGACTTTTAAAAAAAAAAAACAGGACTAAAAATATTTTTGTTGAAAAAAGCGGAACATATTTGTCATTAAAATAGTTACATAATTCAAAAACAAAACAAAAACTGATCATCATACAAGAAAAAATGATATTAGAAAGTTAAGATTAAATTTTGTTTGCATACTAATTTCATAGATATTACCTCAAAAATAGTCATAGGTTAAATTTTATAAAAATTTCACTTTTTTTTGTTTTTTACCCGTTTTAACAGCATAAACAGGCCACTTTATGATATTTATCAAGATTCAATTTAAAAAAAAAAAAAGAACTTAATTTGTTGAAATAAACAGTCAATTTAAGAAATGTAAGTCAACTACGTATTTTTCCTCTTGCATTCCATTGTTAAATCGCTTATTAGAAAGGAAGAAGGGATATTATTAGCTAATGAAAACACTTGAAATGCCTCTTATTAAATTTTTTCCCTGTGTTCATAAATGACAGTGGGAGAACATCTGAATTGTTAAATAGCGAATGTGAATGCCCAGATGGAGGAGTTAAAGTAGCACCCTAGAGGGTGGGGGTGGGGCTAAAAGCCGAAGTTGAGAAAACCATGTGACTACCACCAGAGAGGGTCTCATTACCTGGTTACAACTGAAGTGAGTGGACACAAGGTGTCTCCACTCCCGTGAGGGCGGCCATGTACAATGTAGCGTAACGAGGAAGGCGATTTATCTGTTTGCCCCTCTCTCTCTCTCTCGTACAAAGTGTTCTGTTCTGTTTGAAATAAAACCTTTAAAACTAAACAACAAGAATCCACATGGTTTTATCAACAGCCTGGCTTGCAACAATGATGACGATCACAATGACAACCACAGCGGTGCCGGCGGAAGTATCAGCCCGTGTGCGTTTGTCAACAACCTAGTTTACAACGAAAAGGACCACAGGTGTATAACAGTTTATATACCTAACGGTAAGGGGTAATTTACCAGAATGTGAGATTAAAAACTTTTCCTTCTCCAGATATGACTAATCAAAATTTTATTTTTGAACAGGATTGAATATTAAAATCGATTGGAAATACAATTTTTCTTTTTTAAGAACACAGACCAATATTTGCCATAATTGACGAGCAAAATAGAATTAAGTATCTACCTTTTATTAAAAAACCTATTTACCGTCAAAGAAACATTGAATAAATTGACTCTACAAAACTACGATAATTTTATATCTTCTACTTATATATGGCATAATCACATTGACACACCGTTTCCATTAGATCATCGAAGTTAAGCGACGTTGAGCCTGGCCATAACTAAATGGGTGACCATTTGGGAATACTAGGTGCTGTATGTGGCCTGGAGAGGACATGAGCTCCACCAGGTTCTATCATGCCCACTGAAAAGTTAGGACAGATAGAGTATCTGCCTGACTCCCCGACGACGTCCCTTAACGTTATGGGATATGGATGAAAAGAAGATATAAAATTATTGTAATTTTGTACAATAAAAAGTTTCTATTTAATGGAAAAGACAGTTTAATTATTTTGTTTGTTACAATTACTATCATTATTTCCCCATTCCACAAAAAAGACATTGCCATGCCCTCTTGTTAATATATAATTCTTCGATTAAAAAGTTATTTGGTTAGTTTTCGTAAGAATATAAAAATGACAGAAGAGGTGAGTAAGCAGATTTTTTTTCAGGAATCTGTGAGGTCTTTTAAAACTGACCCGAGAGTCAGATTTATTTTTCTAGCCAACGCTCCAATTTTACATGATTGTGTTATTTATGTAGAGTCTGGATGGATACCATTTAAAATCTACTTGGATTCTAATTAAAATTCCATGGGGTCTTTTGTTGCAGTTCAACTGAAGATATTCTTGACAAAAATGTGTTGATTGAAAAGTCAGTCGTGAAATCTACAGCTGCTTCCTCATCTTCATATTGAAGTTACAAGTCGTCTACTTCTGTACGCCGTGAAATCTGTTAGAAACATTCACTTTGTTAACAGTTCACTGATTTCTTTTACACCTGTCTTATACTTATTTTGATGACTATATAAAGACGAGAATAAAGTTAAATAAGCGGGAAAGGCTCATAAAATTAACTTTCAAATAGTTTTAACCCTGAATAAATATATTTTTCTAATCACTTGAGTACTCAGCTTCAAAGCAATTGTAAATCATGGTTGATTTCGAGCATAAATCTATATATATATATATATATATATATATATATATATATATATAAATATTTACTTAAGGGGGACTTTATAATTCTCTCCTTGGTACCATTGATACAGACAAATATACAGTTTTATTTGTCTTTTTACAGTGGTTTAAATCTAAGAAGAAAACAGTGAAAACATTATCCATCTTTTAATTAAGGGAATCTTATTCATTTTGATGCTGAACTACAGCGATTATTAGGCTGTGGTGCTAATCAACATCAACCTTGATAGATATTTAAATTGATGTAAAACTAAAATAAGTTTTTACAGACAAAAAGAAAATAAATATAAATGTATAAGTGATTAAGTACTGAATTTCTTTTTGTTTTTACAGTTAACTGTATTTAAAATTTTAAAAATACACAACACGTCCCCCCCCCTTCCAGGTAATGCCCATCTGTTACGGCTGAGTTTTCATTGCATTCACAGAGGACGCATGATTGGCATAATGGATACCTTTAGCATCGCACATTTTGGAATTAGCTATGTTGACTTCATTCAAATCTTATCGGATCTGTTATGTTTAATTACTTTCTAATATTGTAGGAACCCAGAATTTTGCTACCAACTATTGGTAAAATAGTCATTTGTGTTCAACAAATCATACAATTGTTAACGGACCTTGTATTTCGGTATTAATTAGTCCAAAAGGGTTTGATATGCCATAAAAACAGAAACCAAACTATCATGCTTCAGAAATAGCTCTCTAATGTTCATGCATGATATTTTTGAGAGGCTAGTCAAGCTTGATAATCTTTATGAAGGGCTTTTCTTTTTTTTTTTTTTTTTCAAATGGACCATAATCTTTGGAATCAAACTTCAAAGATCATTTTAGACTGCCTCACTTGTTAAACAATCAATGTCTTTGATCAATTATGACAGTGGTGACGAATCCTATAAATGATGGAAATGGAAAAGAACTAATAAAATCGAATGTAAAATACCAAATTTCAAAGTCAGGCTCACAAAGAAAAGAATGGTTGCATTCTAGAATTTTAAGGTCAAATCTTTAGTCCAGGAAACTTCTCAGTTTTGGGCAAAAGAAGAAAAAAAGACGGATATTGTTGCATTCTTTTTTTGGGACATTTTTCTGTTTAATAAGAGTTAGTGGCATTTACACTAATTTAATTATCCCCTTTTCAAAAATAAATTCAGAAATACTAATCTATAATAGGGAAATATATTGTTATACTTAAAATATATGTTCAAAATATATTTTGAAGAACATTAATGATGTAATTACATTCAAACTATTACATTAACCATCTTTCAACGAAACATAGTAATAACAATTTTTATATATATATATATATATATATATATATATATATATATACTAGCTAAACCAACTCCGCATTGCCCAGAAGTATTTATACTTTCATGTTTGTTTCACATTTTTTTTTAAAGTCTGATTTTTTTGCTTTTACCAGTTTTATTTTTAAATGTATCTAACATCTGTGTAAAATTACATTCGTACATCTTCTTTTTAAAGTCTTAAGTTTATAAATAATAATAGGTTAAGAACCAGAGTTTAGTTCCTTGTTTATTTTGTATTCAAAAAAATATTGTGCAGCTGAATAACGTGTTTACGGGAATGCATTCTCTTGTTATCGATGGTGTTAAGAATTTTTTCTTTTTTAATTTAAGTTTAAAAATAGGCACAATGCCTTAAGTAGATAATAAAGAATAAATGGCCTGAAGTAATCCATCAGTCACAAAGAATAGAAGAACCACTTGCATCATGTATAATCTATAATGTAGGATGAAAGATCAACAGTTGTAACAGTGCATGGTTTGAATTGTAAGTACTAGTTTGATGGAAGGAAAATTAATTTATCTACTGTTGTGGTACACAAGTAATTTAAATGAAGTTTAGTATGTAGTCTAAACAAATATAGCAATATAGAAATTTGTTAATTACGTCATAAGTGGATTTAGAGCATAAACGAAAAAATGACCCCAGTTTTACAAACCTCCGAGCTGAAATGTTTTCTGAAATAAATTAAAGCGAATTACATTTTTTTTTAGTGTAAATAACCTGCTGTAAAGATAAGAAAGAAGAAATCCTGAGTCTGAATCAAATATCGATGTGTCAGATATTTAGGTCTAACTTGGAAAATTTGATCGACTTAATTTTATATATAAGATGAAAATTCTTGTCATCCTATGCTGGATGACAAGAATTTTAAACGGTCCTCAGCCTTCATTGGTGATGAGCATTTTATGGGATTGAATGTGTCTCCTTGTTGACAGCTTTTTTCTTCATCCATATTTAGCACCAAGCCTCACCATACTGTTCAAAAATGCCCTGAACTCTTAAATAATGGACTAACTGAAAAAAAAAAAAAATGACCAACTCTTATAGTAGAAATCAAAGATACAAAAAAAGGCTCTCTCCAAATCACACCATATTTTTCTAACATCAATTTAAAACAAGAAATTCATTAAATATCTATTCTATAGACTGTATGGCACAAAATGATCTATAGGGTTGATGTGCCATAAAACAAAAAAAATCCCAATCATCCATGTTTTGCAGATACAACAATTTAAATTGATAACTATGCAGCTGGAATAGTATGATGTAGCTTCTCAATATTAGTAGAATTTTTTGTAATTTAGAAAAAGCGGAATTACGCTCTTTTTTCTTTTTTTTTTTTTTTTTTTTTTTTTTTTTAGTTTGGAAAAATGGGGTTTTCGCTTAAATCTTTCTTTTTTTAACTTTTAATAAGGCTCAATTTTATTTCTCTTTCTTCCTTTCTCTTACTTTATCTTTCACGTTTTTCTCTCTTGCTGGCCCTGTCGGCAGGGCTTAGAATCCGCTGACTGCAACCCCATGCAAGGGGTAAGACCCCCCCCCCCCCCCAAATCCGTAAAAAGGGCCACCTGTTGGTTGTGGATGGCAACTCGTGATGCCATAGGATGGAATCCTGTTGACTGAGCAGTCTGTGGCTTGGTCACTTCAGGTTCTTACTGGCTAGACGGGAGGTCGGAGAGGCCCGATCTGATTAATCATCTGGTCACGTCATGCCCTAGTATCTATTAGTTAATCCCCAACCGTATTATTTGATCTGATTCTTCAAAAATTCAAAACCTTATTTCTCCTTTTTATTTTTATTTTTCTCCCCAAATAGATACTAGAAGGTGGTGGCTGAGGGTCAATCACATTGAGAACAAAGATAATTATCAATGCTAAAGAGTAATGTTTTCAATTAATGTTTTTCAATTAAGCAATGTATGTTGGTAATATAAATAATTATCCTACTTATGGAATTATATTTGACAACTATATTTCAAACAACACAAAACTAATGATATTCGGCTGTCGCTTGTGGTATTGTTGGAGTCTTTTCCCGCTTGGGTGTGGTTATTCTCAAAGAGTAATGTTTTCTGGGAATATAAATAATTATCCTACCTACAGAATTATATTTGACAACTTTATTCAGCATTAAATAATCCACAGATGGTTGATATGCCGTAAAACAAACCAAACTTTTTCTCTAGCTTTTCCTCTCTCCATGTCTTGTCTTGCTTCGCCTCTCTTTCTCTCTCTCTCTCTCTCCCCCTCTCTCTGTCTCACCCACTCACTTTCACCCAATCACTCTCCGTCTCACTCTCACTGTCTGTCTGTCTGTCTCACTCACTCACTCACTCACTCACACACACACACATAGTTAATTTTATCAAACTTCAAACATAGAAGAGGTGGAGACTTTCGTTTCACCAATTATTGACTTCCTGTCTACTTTAAAACAGTCGATACTTCCAGTATTAAGAAAAAAAAAACAGGTATTGTAGATTAACACCCTTCGCCCCCCCCCCCCCCAAAAAAAAAAAGATCCTACTTTTTTAATCGATTATGAGTGAACACCCTGAAAAGAATGGCAGAAAGAAAAGATGATTATTTTTTAATTTAGAATGGAGTATCAGTTTTGCATATGAATTTAACATAAACTGATCTCCCCATTTCCGAGCAATTCTAGTGTTTTAGGGCATTAATCAATTTTCAAAAAATTTGTTACTATCATAGATAAATTCTGTGCATTTTTAGGGGGGTGTCTACTTTAGTTGAGGGTGGGTCACTCATACTTAGGGTTTGAGGGGGTTTCCACTCGGACTTAGAGTTAGTGGTAGGGTTATGGAAACGTTTTTGTTTTTTAGATGAGCTTACCTCTCGGACGTAGGGTTAGTCGTCAGGTAATTTTTTTTTTTTTAACCAACATTTCAGTATGATCGCGAGTGCCTTCCCTCACAAAAAAAAACACAAAGAATTTATCTCCCATAGCAAGAATGGCTCGGAAACGGATGATTTTACATTAAAGTTTATATATGTGCAAGGGGACGGATTGGGGGACATGACCCTCCCAGGTTGAGAAATTCATCTCGATTTCAGATTTTTTTTGACATTGGCAATGCACATCCCTGCAATATTGATCAGCATCAGATTGCATTACTTCATGGTTGTCTTGTTTATTTGGTCAATAGATTTAATCAGGTGAGAAAATAAAGATTCTTTGAAGAATTCATCAATTCATAATTGGAATCATTCTTTTCTCAGGAATAAACCAGTTTGCCTGATTGGTGCCAGAGTTCATAAAATCCTTTTTTCTTTTTTTTTTCTTTTTTTTTTTTTTCTTTTTTTTTCTTTTTTTCTTTTTATTTTTTCTTTTCTTTTTTTTCTTTTTTCTTTTTTTCTTTTTTCTTTTTTTTCTTTTCTTTTTTTTTTTGTAACACCTGTGATTGATGTTATAAATTTCTATGACTAAAAGATTTTGTCAAGAATATTAAATGATTTAAACGCAACCTATGAATTTATTCAAAAGCAATACAAGCCTTCAACATTAATTTACCCTCTTGGCATTTATTAAAATCAAACTTTAATTATGGAAAGCCTTAATAATCTATAATCTTGTATGTTTCTCTAGCTCTCTCCTGAACACTAGCCTAGTCTAATAATACTAAACCAGCAGTGACAATTGTATATACGTATACTTTGAATATCCTATCATAGTCTTATTCACTCATTCCTTTTTGCAGTATTTTTCTTTTCATTCCTGCTGATAGTGTCTCAACATTCTGTTTTTCTATCTAACACATTTATCAGCATCATTTATTTAAATCTATATTTTATCTTTTGCGCTTACATCCTCTATTGTCACTGCTCGTTTAGTATTGTTAGATTGGGCTAGTATTTAGGAGTACAGATAGTGAAAAAAATAGTTTATTTGAGCCATCTATACAAGTTTGATTTTTATGAATAAATGTTTTGTTAGGCATTTTTCTAATGTCATCAAATAATTAAAGGACATTTTAACATGTTTTTATTTCAGAAAAAAATATTCAAATTTGAAACATGCTTAAAATAATCTATGATAACAGTTTACAAACTACATGAATGTTAGTGTTTTTTTTATTAGTATGATTCTCTGTTAAATAGACAAAAGAATGTAAAAATGTATGTTTGGATGAAGGTTTATGTCTCTTAGAACTGAAAGTAGGCATTCGCGTATTCTTTTGTCATTTCTTTTTCACACTTTGTGTTTATATATATGTAATAAAGTAAAATCCATCTATTTCTCGACTTGTCATCGATAGCTTCCTTATTACAAAATCAATATTTCATTCTAAATAGCCAGTTCTTGTGGATCATACCATCGTCTTTTTTCAGAACAGAAATGTAATTCGATTTAATTCCTTTCAAAATATATCTATCCAACTAGAATGATTGTTAAAATGGAGATATTTTTCAAAAAGGACTTAAACCGTATCATCAGCTTTAAAAAAAAAATTACATTGCTCTATTTCAGCTTCAAGGAAACAATTATATATATATTTAGAACAAATATTTAACTATTTATTTCTTAAAATTACTTGTATATCATAATAGTCGGTAACATGATTTTATTTTGAATGACTAATTAGAATGGTGTTTCAATTAAATGATACAAGTGGCTGCTTATTTATCCTGAACAAAGGATTATTTTTATGGTAAGTTTATTATTATCTATTTAACTCATTCATTCCATGAATCTATTAATAATGGAGATTATGTATATGTCTGTCTGAAGCCAAAACTATATTATTAGTTTTGAACGCTTTCTTTTTATATCTACTTATCAGCTCCTATATATACCCATTCCAAAACTTCCCCAAACATCACGCGTCTTTCAAATTTACATAATTTGTTTTAAAGTTTCTAATAAATTAATATTCTAAAATATACACTAATTATTGTTTTTTTAGATTTCCAGATGTATATAAAATATTTTCCTCGATAATAATAATCTTAGTAAAAATTATAAATAGAATTAATTAAAGGCATTGTTTTTTTTTTTTAATCTATATAATTGTTACGTAATTACATTAGATTGTAATGGAATATGATGGAACAGCTGGCGTCCACTTAACCATTTGGTTAACCGCCCTCACGTTATTAAGTATAACGTTCTATTTCGAACGCACAGAAAGTTCTATTGAGAGAGAGAGAGAGAGAGAGAGAGAGAGAGATGCATTATTTGATTAATAACATGTAAACAACACATTCTCTGAGATTTATCATACGAGTTGCTCAAAAATGATATATTTACTTTGATTTTTTTTATTAAAACGTTTTTGTTTTTTTGTTTTTTTAAATTTTATTAGAAATTATTTTTAAAGCACAAATTTATTGAATCAAATTATAATTGAGTATATATATATATATACGAAACAGTTTTTCATGGTAAACAACTGATGATCCCTTAAAATAGTGTTAGAAACTAACTTAATATAATAACTGTAAAAAATAAATTGACTTACATGAGTGATTTTCCACTGGAAGACTTGAGACTATAAGTTGTTTTTTTTTTTTTATATAATTTTAAAAAAAATTTTTTATATCGTTTTAATGGTTGAGAAACTTCCGAGACTATATATATGTGTGTGTGTGCTTGTGCACGCGCTCCACTTAGTGTTTCAATATCTAGGCAGTTCGTAATGTAAACAAATATAAACATAATTTTCAATACTTTTGTGGCAAATGTGATAGCTTACGGGTAAGGTCTCCTAACAATTGAACAAGTTGTCAGTTTCGAATCACAACTATATCCATACGTGTCATAGATGTGATGTAGGAAGGGGCACGCTGTACATGGCCAAATCACCTGAGATGCCGAGCACATAAGGCATCCTAAATCCCATCAATACCAATAACAAGCTTCTGATGAAGCACAATTGAAAGCATTCTTTCATCTAGTTTGCTGCTGCACATCCACCTGATCATGGCACAGTCATTACGCCGAAGCGTTTTGGACCCATGTCTCACAGCCATGCAAAGCAAACATAAGCCCCAATCTTGAACAAAATGTGCCTAGATGTAAGGATTGGCAGCAGCTTACTGAACCTTCCCTAAGCAACACAACAGTGAGCAGTGATAGTATGTTTGCAACTACAACCAATCATTCCAATGTCAGAAATTAGTATCTATCAAAAATATTGGATTGAGTACATTGTAGCATAAATATAAGTAATCACTGCAACAAGCTTTTTGGTATCGCCCTTGCATAAAATATCAAAATTGTGTTGACTGTTCATTTAACTTGAAAATGTGTGCAGTTAATTCAGATTTAATTCTAATGATCATCAATGATTGATTTTTATGCAAAACCTTTAATCTATAAATATTTAAAAGTTTCATTTCAATTTCTTTCTAATTAGTTCTCCAAATAACTACCAAATAATTTCTTTTTAATTTCTTTTTATCTATTTTTCTTTTTGTGCTATTACCCTGGATGCCATGTTTGTACAGTATTAAACTAGTTAAAGGCTTTCTTGGGAATTTTTTTTTTCTTTTAGTTTAATTTATTTTTCCAAAAATGGTAAATTTCTCTACATTTCCACAAAAAAAATTGAACTTCAATGAACTATGAATGTTAACACATTTCTCTGCCTCTCTTTGCCTCTCTCTTTCCCCCCCTCTCTCTCTCTCTCTCTCTATATATATATATATATATATATATATATATATATATATATATATATATAAAGCTCTATTTTGATATTGAGCACTTCTTATAAACCCGGTTAAAATTCTCTGGATTACCACCCTGTGGATATTTTTTACCTGGATTATTATTATTATTATATATATATATATATATATATATATATAATATCTATAGGTGTAACTATTACTGGCACAAATATTTGTGTTCAAGTCCAATCACATCTGTTGAGACATGCAGCACTAATCTCCTCTCTCCCCACACGATCATTCACTAAAATAATAGATTAAACTTACAAACCTTGGAAAGGCAACTAGTCTCAGAAAGAAAACTAATGTAACATAAATTAAAATTCACTCCAACTGGTTATACTTTTCAAGACCACATCGTGAATGGCAAAGTCAGTAGACTAGGGGAAGATATATGCATGAATTTATTTTAAATCCCAACTTTTAAAAAAGCAATGTTTGAAGTACAATTAAAAAAGAAAAAAAAAAAAAACTAAATTTCGACAAGTACTTGTTAAATTTTCTACTACTCAACTAAATACATATAATACATAAGTTTTCTTTAACCTTATTGATGGGCTTTTTTAAAAATTCACCCCCCCCCCCCCTCCCCAAAAAATAATAAAGACATGAGTGTTAAAAAAATAATACTAAGGTATTTTGAAAAATATAAAATTAAACCGATAGCCTAAATCGTAACTTTATATAGTCTGCTTTTACTTTTTTTGTGAATAAAATCGATAACAATAACTGAACAAATCAGTTGCTGTTTGGAAGTAAACATATTTGACTCTAATTTGAAATGGTATCTTTTAATTTAATATATTAAATGTGTTAGAATTATGACATTTGAACATAGAGCTATGCATTCAGAAATACATGTCATAGAGTAAAATGCTAAGAGATAATTAACATTGTAACCTGTACGCTTGTAATTTACATTAGTACCAACATTTGTATCTTCTATACGAATTAAAAAAAATATGAGATCCTCTGATCGCTAAGTGCCAAAAGTTAAGATTTTATCCATTTCAAAATGAACTGTTCCAAAATCAAATAAACTGTCATGAATAGAATTCTGTTGTCATGTCAACTTAAAGTGATATTTTTTTATTTAAAGAATACTTAGCTGACAATTATTTTTACAGTAAAAAGATTATTTTTAAAACATTTTAAATTGTTACAATAAATAAATTAAAAAGTCCACATCATTTTATTTATTTAACAAAATATTAAGCTGACAAGTATCTTTACAATAAGGAGAGAGAGAAGATAGTAGTTAAGTAACCATGGAATTTCCACAGAGTCCTGTTGATACAACATTACTTAAATTTAAAAAAAACAAAAACTGTTCTAATAAAATCTGTGAGTATTCTTTTAAAGGTAGTAGAATCCGGATGTATTTGCAGTGAAACAGTTGAAACCATTCTGTTTTCTTTTTTTATTGCAATCAAGAGTTAGATTATCTTTAGAATAAAATAACTTAAAAATACAACTTTAAATTTTCATTTAATACAATGAGAAAACAGATTTGTTTTAATGTTTGTGCATAAAAGTATAACATGTTTTAACTCGTGTGATTATAATGGAATTAGATAACCTAATTCACCAGACTTTTTGTCACCAAAAATCTCCACTTGATGTTTCCAAAACTTCTGCTTCCAGCAAACTAATAAAAGTCAGCATGTGCTTTGAGGGAATGAACGATAAAACCTTATCTGCGATGTCGTCTTAATAATTCAATAATAGACTCATGTGTAGAAAATTGGCATTTTTTTTAATGGAAAGAAATGTTTCATGTTAAGTCTCTAAACTAATTAACTTGATCTGTAAAATATTTTCGATTTCACTTTTATAAAATATTAAACCTATGTGCATTGTTTTTTTTTTAATACATAACTTTATTCAACATGATCAAAACATCATAGAGTGAATATTTAAAAAAAAAAAAAAAGACTTTAACAAAAAGTATGACCATATACTGATTATACATTTTTAATATGTGAGAACAATATTTCCACCATTTGGCAGAGGTAATAAGGTTTGGGTTTTTTGTTTTTGTTTTCAGGAGGGGGGGGGGTATTAACCAAACAATACTCAGAGAGCTAAATATATTGTACAAAAGAATATTTACATTGCATATTTAAAAAAAAAAATAAGTTTAGCAGTTCAAAAATCTACTGAATAAAGTTTAAAGAGTTTAAGAAGAGACTACATTTACAGATTCTTTGATGTGGTCATCTGTTTAATAAAATAGCAAACATTAGTCGAGACGGACAGTGATTTGTAAAAAGATTTTAAATGCAAACATAATGAAGGTTTTTATTTTAGGCCCCCTTTCAAAAAACAACTCCTGATTATTATAATTACCGTCAGGACTACTTGGTTTGACTCGAGGTTCTAATTTCCGTAAATTACATTAAAAAAAAACTAAAACTAAATCTGCTTGATATTAGTATGTGAAATGGGGAGGTGACGGTGGTTAAGTGGATAACATACTGGCGACTTCGGTGTGATAAGTTGGCATCCAGTTGGTTCCATAATACCATGTTCACTTATCGATTTTGTCAACCTAGACATGGTCCCTTCTGCAAGAATGCCAATAACAGAATCAACCCAGTCAACAAATTTGTATCATGCTGGTTCATACGAATTTACTTTTACTATTTGAAATGTTTAAGTTCATATTGGGACAAAATCAAAATATAAATACTTATGTCTGAGTGAGATTCGAACTCAGAACCTCTGTAAGTATTGAGGTCTAACTGTTTTAGCCACTGAGGAAAGTAGTGTATAATTGGCCACGCTAGTAATTGCGTAAATGGGAATGTCTGATTAGAGTTCATTCTTCCTTCTCTCTTTACTTTCTCCCCCTCCTCTCTTTATAGTTGAATGTGGCTAAAAAGAAGGAGAGAAAGAAAGCTAAAAAGATAAATCAAACCTTTCCGTCTTCTTCACAGTGAATCTCTAAAAATTTGTCTTATTAAATTTCTTCCTCACAGTGGAAGTAGATGGAAGTGAGAGGGTAAAAGCTCCTCCACCTTCCTCTATTTATAACTAATCAACAATAAAATATTGATCAGAATTAAAATATGAAAATCTATTGAAATACAATTTTTATTTTTTAATAACACAGACTGATATTCGCCGTATGTAGCTTGTAGTAAAAAAAAACTATTAATTACAAAGATGCAGGAAAAAATCATCTTAATTTTATATATAAGAATAGAAGTAGTAGTAAGAATTTACACGAGTCATTACCAGTGATCACTCACTGGCGAAAACAAATGTTCCTATTATTATTATTATTACTACTACTACTCAGTATGAGTTTTTAGTGAGTCATTATAAGTAATTTGTCACTGGTTAGCTTAAGCCTACGAACCTGCATCTCCTTCCTGGTATTATCCCTGCAGATATGAGACGAGAAGTTGTCAGCTGAGTAGAGATTACAAAGGCTACAAGTGATGAACACCATCTCCGTCACAGACATGAACCTCTGGTGCAATGACTGAAGTCAAGGAGAAGCTTCCTCAGCCATGTCCAGTCTTTAAGTATATCTGAAAAAATCAGACTACGGATATGGACCAGAAAGCTATAGAATGATCCCTATCCTGTTGACATTGGAATCCCCCCCCCCTTCTGAAGACTTCCCTCCTATCTCAGAAGCACTGTGGATCCAGTGGAAGACACTCAGCCGCTTGAGAACAGGAATGTGGCGATCAAAAGCTGTTATGGCTAGATAGAGCTACAAAACCAACCCAATTGTCTGCAAATGGGGAGAAGAGGCCCATACGATGCAGCACCGCCTGGTCTGTCCTCTACTACCAAACAGGTGCAGCTTAAAAGATCTTACAGACTTCAATGATAATGCAGAGGAGTGTTTAAAGAAATGGGAAACTGCCATGTAATCACATGCTTCGAAGACACAAAAGGAAGAATTGCTTACTGGCAATAACAAGTGGTGCTCTCTGGAGTATGAGTGACAACAAGTCTCTCCAGATTTTTGAATGCCAATAATCCTCGCCAAAATTCCAGTACTCACCCCTCTCATCCAGTAGAGGTCTGGACGGCACTCTCCCTCCTCAGTCTTTCCATCCTTTTGACCCTTCACAGCCATTTTGTGTGCCATCAACCACAGCTGATGCCACCATTTTTTTAATTAGCATTATTATTATTTAGTTATTTTTATTTTAGCAACATTCAAGTGTTTTTTTCTTCATCCTTTAATATCCTGTTAGTAATAACATAAATAAGTATTTATAATTGCTTTTTTTTCCCTGCTGATTACAACTTGGTCGTCTTCAAATTCAATGGCAACACATTCTTGTCATAAACTACCCCATAAGTAATCAAACACAATGATAGTACTCCCATAGTGTTCTTCATCTTTTTGGCTGACAATCATTCCCTCTCATTAATCATTATCCTCGAGTCACTCTTGGCCTTGATAAGTGGTCATCCAATAGTAAAGAAGAAAGAAAAAAAAAAAGAAAAAAAAAAATCTCTTTCCCATTGCATAGATGAGTTATCTGCTTTCCTTGAAATTAAAAAATTAAATTTTGCGATAAGGGTAGGTGAGTAATACATTGCTAAGACTTTGACTTCAAACAATTTACCATGTTTTTTTTAGAAACTAATCTAGACAGGGTGTGAATAGAAGGTACGGATTAGCTGGCTTTAACTGTTTCATCAAAGAAATTTATCCTTTCCTTCCCACTCACAAATTGCCTTTCTCCTAATCTTTACTTCCTTATCATAAAAATGATTGGAACTGGTTTCATTGAAGCGGTAATGAATAGTAGTAGAAGTCCCTGCAATCAAAGTAGATTAGTCACAAGACCAACTCCCACACAACTTATTGAAATGATATTTTACCGATCAAAAAGCATTTTGATGTTATACGAACTAGAAGAATACCCGTCCCAGAACGGGTAAAATTAATTCTTCACACAGAACAGTTTTGCACGACTTTTATGTCCCCCTTACGGAGATTAAAATCAAGATATAATGATACTAAACCTTATGTCTAGAATCCTTATTCTACTTTTAATCAAAATCCATTACATGATTTTAATTCTTGAGTCTTGAAGAAATTTAAATTCAGGGAATCTAGCTTAATTGGTGTCTGTGGATCAAATTTAATGCAAATCTGAATTTTTTTTAAATGGGAGGTTGTGTCCATATTATTTGTAGGATATTTATTAATTCATGTTTAAGACAAATATCTGTGGTATCTGAATTTTCATGAAGTGTTTTGACCCCTTTTGCATAAAACTATATCAAACTAGATATAGCCCACCCTTATGCCTAGCAGCTGTGTTCCAAAATTCATTATCCTTGGTTAATTAGTTTAGAAGTGAATCCTGTACATACAAATATATCAACATTACAGGATTAGAGTGTGGGATAGCATCATATGCGACAGCATATTCAGGAGAGTTCACTTTAAGAGCAACCTTGATGTCGTCAGCTTGATATCTTACCCACTGAGCTATTCAGATATATGTTAATACTCTTAACCTAACACTTATTGATTACTTTCATTGTGTAACATATTAGAAAAATGTCATTAGTTTCTTAAAGGGGCAGCTAGAAACGCAGAACTACTTCCATTATGTTCACATGCAAATTGTACATGTAAATACACTTATATTTAAGGTAGACTCCCTAGTATGTATTAATTTTTAGGGACAGCCATGCACACAGAGAGAGGTGCTCCCTTTATATATATATATATATATATATATATATATATATATATATATGCTACTAAACCTGGTGTCTAGAATTCTTCTTCCGATTTTGATAAAAATCCATTAAATGAGCTTGATTCTAAAAAAAAATGTCTAAAATTTCAGCCTTAAGCTTAAGAGGTCTTAAGAAAAAATTGAAACACTCCAAAGAAATTAAATTTTGGGAAATATTTATTAATTGATGTCCAATATATATGATTAAAATTTCACCCTAATCAAAGGTATCTGAATTCTCACAATGTACTTTGTATAAGAAAAATTAAAATAAATATAGCCGACATTACCCACCCTTAAATCTAGCAGCTGTGTTCCAAAATTCATAATTACCATTTACTTACTTTCAGAGATTACCCACACACACACACATACATATATATATATATATATATATATATATATATATATATATATATATATTATATATACCTAACTTTATATATGTAGATTTATTTGTAGTATTTGTCACCAACAACTCATAACAATTGGATATACAGTTACACACCATTGAATGATTTATATCATCACTTGAAACAAAAATCATACTGATTTTATAAACAATCAACTTTTACCTTTGAATATTACTTTGTTTAACTGTAAATGGAAAGGAAAAAAAACTATTTAAAAGAAAATGTTAATTGCTGCCACAAGACAATAAACTCGCTACATTCTAAATTTATTTGTATGTAAACAAGACTAATGCTAGTGAATTATTTCATCGTGGATCTTTGCTACTTTTTGTATTTCATCATCAGACAAAAAAAATTTTTTTTTTTTTAAATACTTATATTCACCTCAAACAAGGCACATTTCTACTGAGATGTAAGGGGCTACTATGAATAGGGGTAAACTAAGAAGGGAGTTGTGAAGCAGGATGTTTGTTCACATTACATTTAAATTTCTGCATGTTGGTTCAGTGGGGGGAGCCGGGAGAGAATTCCAAAGATAAGCAGTTCAAGGAAAAACACTATTAGAGTAAACAGCTTTCCGGCATCTGGGGACCACTACAGTGTGTGTGTGTGTGGGGGGGGGGTGATTGTCGTGTTTGTCTATGCTATTTACATTGCAGCAAGTTTGTCATAGCACATATAGCAATACGGAAGGTTTTCAAAGAAATTTCATTATATCCATTAGTATTAGTATAATGTGTATCTTAATAAAGTAGATTAATTGCAGTGTTAGAGTTTGAATTTCTTTGGAAGTCATTCCCTTATTTGAGGCTAGATTTTTATAGGCCGGATGCCTTTCCTGACACTTACTCAGTGAGGTGATGGGACTAGTGCTTTTATTGAGATATAATCTCTAGCAATAAGTTCAGGGAACTTCTGCCTTTACTAACCAGCAGAGCGTTACCACTGTCGACCTAGGGAAGAGTCTATCAGGCATGTGTATGCAGTTTGATGATGCATGTAAGTGAAACCTGGCCAGTGAGGGTTAAGGACATGCGTGGCATGGAGAGAAAAGATATGAGAATTGAGAATGATACGATGAATGTGTAATGTGAGTCTTAAAGGCATGCTTAGGTCTGATAAGCTCAGAGGAAGATTAAATCTGGACAGTATCAGGGGGATGTGTGCAAAACAGGAGACTAAGATGGTATGGTCACATTGAAAGAATGGATGAGAGTTCTTAGGTTAGTAGATGTAGAATAGCTAACAGTCCAGTTCAGAGGAAGGCCAAGGAAACCATGGGAGGAAGTGATAAAAATGGACTTAAGACGAAGAGGGATAAATAAAGACCTGCCCAGAGATAGGTTACTTCAGAAGTCAATTTCTTAAAGCCGTCCAACACATGTCAGCATGTAAAACTAATGTTAAACTAAATATGATGATGACAGTTTGATACAGTATTTTAATATGAAACCTTAAATTCTTCAGCTGCCAATCTTTTCGTTTATTTACCAAATATCAAAGACAAAATCAGTATTCGCTACTTGAACTACTAATATATCTTCTCGCAACACATTCTTGCATCTATTTAAATCATTTTAAAGTGATTTCCTCAAAGAATTTTATAGACGATAAATTATAGCTAACAAAAATGTATTTAATTCATGTTTTAACTAGCATATCAGCTTAGTAATGCGAATAATACCATAACAAACACTTCTGTATTTTAAAATATACACATAATAATCTCACTTTTTGTAGAAAAAAAGTGATGAATATAAAAGGAAAGTTTTTTCTTATATTAATAGTCTTAAAATTGTGTATAAACGTTTTTTACAAAAATGATTATATTCATAAACTAGTAATATTCTTCACAAACTTTTGAAGAAGGCAAAAAAAACTTATTTTAAAATGTTATTAAAATCTTTAGATGTTTTTAATTTTGTCTTTTCTAAATGAAAAATAAAAAAAATAAAAGTTTTCTGTGACAAAAAAATGTGCTTTTCGTAATAGTCAGTTATAAATTATCTCTTCATTAGAACTCTTCGCTGGCGTCACTTGAGAAATAGAAACATGGTTTCATCACAGACACGTCAAGTTCAGACTAGTAAACACACTGCTAATAAACGCATGAAGTGAACACCGCATGTGTTTTCTTAATTCCAGAGTTCAGCCTTGTCTCAATATATTGCACTTTCAACACTTAATCTATACTAAGTAGAGCCAGTCTGTTTTTTGTTTTTGTTTTTAGTGATTAATAGCTTACTTTCTACACCTCATCTTCAATATTTAATTCTGTTCCTACTGTTATAAAAAAAAAAATTATTTCCAATCGATTTTATCGATTACATATTTAATCCAGCAGATTTTTTTTTTTTGTATTAGTGATATTAAAGAGGAGGTAGGAGGAGATTTTTTCTAGAAGAAAAATGTCTAATGTCCATTAATTTTTAAAGTTTTGACCAATTGCTGCGTTTATTCAAAATTAGTGGAATCCTAAAACTGAAAATGCATTTAAATTATTGTAGACAATTTATTTTTATTGACTAAACGTTATTTATTAAAATTAATGAATTTATTAAGATTAAATTAAAACTTTATTTATGGTTCATTTCAAATGTAAACAAAGGAATTTGATGATTTTTAAACAATCTAAATGAAGTAAAATTATTATTGGCTTTACTGAAAGATTTTTATTTTTTTACTTTAATTTACTCCAAACAAGGCACATTGCCACGAAAACTTAATGGGGCTACTGAGAATTCAAGGCCATTTGTATAGGGGCATCCTAAATGGGAAGTTGTACAGCGAGATGGCTGTTCACATAACATTTAAATTTTTGCATGTTGGTACAGTCAGGGAAAAAGGGCAGGGAGTTAATTTCAAAGGCAAGCCGTTTGAGGAAAGAAGCTCTTAGAAAACCTTTCGGCATCTGGGGATCTCTATAGTGAAGGGGTGGGATTTTACTGATTGTCAGGTGTATTTACATTGAGGGGGCACCAGAACAGCAAGTTTGTCAGAACACATTCCATTGTAGTACTTATAAAACAAGTACAGGAATGCAACATTGTGGCGATGATACTGGAGCTTGGTAAACAGTGTGGAACCTATTAGATTAGAGACTCTTTTTGGGATCTTGTCTAAGAGGGAGAGACTAGTGGTTGGTGCACCAGCTCAGATGTGACAACAATACTCCATGCATGGGCGGATGGTGGCTTTGTAGAGATATAGGATACTGGCAGGTATGAGCAGTTTTATAGCCTGCTAGAGGGAGCCCACTTTCCTTGCAGCAGCTTTGGCAGTATCTTCTATGTATTTGTTCCAATTCATGTTATCTGTGAATTTAAGGCTGAAGAGTTTGAATGATGGACTTTCGGGTATGGCAATCGGTGGTTGAAAAGGTTTCTTATAATTGTTGAAGGAAAGGAGGTTTGTCTTTGTAGCATTGCATGTTAACGTCTATTTATGTCCCCATTTAACTACATTCTGAGGGTCCTTTAGTAAGGATTCACCTATTGCATTGGATATGTGCATGTTTTTTTTACCCACATGTTGAGAATAGAGCGTGGTGTCATCAGCAAATATACCCATCTCGGACACAATTTCATAAGGGAAGTCGTTTATGAAGATCAGGAACAATAAAGGTCCTAGGATCGATCCCTGGAGTACACCCGCATTAATCTGATGTTGTTTAGATGAAAGACCATCGAGGACAACCTTGATCTTTCTTTTGGCTAAGAAGGATCTGAATTAAATATTCGTTCAGTAATATAATATAAATTAATTTTCATGAGAAAACCTTCATGCCAGACCTTGTCAAAGGCTTTAGATGTATAAAGCGCTACCACCCTAGCATCACCTGTCTTGTCCAGTGTATGGTGTATGCATTTCAAGATGACTGTTTATTTGCAGTAGAACCTGCTTGCCTGAATCCAGATAAGTCATGTCTTCTAAGACTGTTTTATATGTAAAAAATTAAACGAAATACATGTTTAAAAACATGGTTAATTCCTATTTTAATCACCTAAATTGTTTAGAATGAAATGGGTTTCGGATCAATTAAACTGTAGGCAATTATATAATCCAAAAACGTAGATGTAGATAAATCATGAAAAAAATGTTTTTATTAATTTCTTAAAGAAGATATTAAAACGTACATCCTTTTTTTTAATTTAAATTTTTTAAAATATAAGAATTAACTGATTTTTTATGAAATTTTTTTTAATCAGAAAATGATGATCATTTTTAATATTCTATTATGTTATAAATGTTGACTGCAACTTGTACCATTAAAATTGAAAAAAATGACATCATTAATATTGTATTAATTTTTGGTGATAAAATTTCCTGTTACACTCCTGAACTGTCATTCCTCTGACATTAATCTATTTGATTTAATGTCCAATAGACTACCGAAACAAAGATACTCCTTATTTCAACAGGAAATGTTCATAAAAATTGGTATTCTAAAACAATGGCTACAGTAAAAGTCCTTCTCTTCACATGGACAGAGCATGGGAAGTCATCAAATATGGTAATAATTGTATGTTACCAACTGATGAAACAAACACAGAAATTATTTTTTTATACGTATCTAAAAAAATTGGATGGAGAATTATTTTCATTGTTTTACTTAAGACTGTTGTCTTTACTGTTGCTATTTTTCCAAACCTGTTTCAGCCGATGCCTTACTCTGTTCTTCAGATGTAGTGTTCATCAACTGTGATGCCATATACAATATTGTTGAATACATTGTTGAACCGTTGCTTTAAAAAATAACATGGAAAGATAAAAAAAAAAACTGAAAAAATATTTATTTTTTTAAATAAAAAATATATAAATGCAACATTTTATAAGAACGTTGATGCCATGCTACATGTGACTGTTTATAAATTTAATAATTAACATCAAAATAACCAATTCATCAGATTTAAGGACATAAAAACATCCACATGGATAAAATGCTAAGTAATAATCAGTTCTAAGTGACAGTCTTCTAGAGGTTGAAGGTTCAATCCTCACTACAGGCAATACTAAGAATATAATTAAGAATTACTTAAGACTTCTACCTGGTCATGGCTGACGGAATGAGAACACTCTAACCCCGTGGATTAAATAAAGGGTTCAGTTCAAAGTTCCATGTAGATTCCAAAGTTTGACAAAACTCACCTGAAGAAGGTCGAAGGGTGAGAATAACATCCAAGATGAGAACAGTAGTCCAAATAATCTGAAGAATAAACATCCGCATAAACAATACAGAAATAATCAAGAAAATTGAATACGAGGAAAAATATCAGCGTGGATGAACAAAACTCCTGAGGATCAAAAGACGTGTCGGCCAAAATGTAGCAGCGGTGAGGACTATGGTCTGAAGAAATACTATGAAAATAAACAAATGTCTCGTGTTAAATAGAAATTTGTGTGATGCTTTCTGCTTTGCACAAGTAATAAACAATTATCTACTTGGTAACTCATACTTAAGGATTCATTTTTAAATTATTTTTTTTTTTCTTAAACTTATTTATAAATTCTATAAGTATTCAGATTTTATAAATTTTATTAACTTAAGTGTAAGATTTTGAGAATTTCCGATTAAAAAAAATAAGCTGAATATTTTCTTGCATTTTATGAACTTGATTCTTTGAAGTTAGGTCTTATGTATCATGTTGGTGAAAAAGATGACTAAAATATTGGATATGCCATAATTAAACTTCTCGTTGTAGATTCAGTATAATGCACATTAACTGGGTTGTGTTCAATATTAATTGCTATTATCATTGTTTCAGTAAGCAAGGAGTGGTTAGCAATTATAAACTCCAACACAGTTTAGTATAAATATCAACATAACTATTCCAGTTATATTTTCACACGTTTTGTTTTTGGGGTTTGTTTGCTTGTTTTTCTCATCAGAATATTTTATTTTATATGTCCGGTTTAGCTTTAAAACACTGCCCCCCACCCCCATCTATATTCCCAACTGGTAAACTAATTTTTAAAACAAACCAGAGATTGGAAGAATTATCTAATTTTAATGAAACTTTCAATAATTTTGAAGATTAGAAATTTGACAATTTAAGTGTGGACTAAATTCAATTTATTTATCTTCCTCCCACACCGGTAAGATGTGACACAAGGTCGGGAAAGTGGGATTTGAAAAGCCAGCGCCCGAGAAGGCGAGCACTCTAGCCTACAAAAAATGCCTGGGCAGCCCCGTCGGCATTCCCCGGTAGGGGCGCCTCAGGCAGTAAGCAATAAACTTACTCCTCCCCAAAGAGGGGAGGCAAAGCCTGGGAGGGTGAACCTCCTAGAACTGCACAGGACAACCCCACAAACCAGCGGAATCAAGACCCGAAGGCCAAGACGACACCAGTCTATAGGGTGTAGTATCCATCAGAACAGATACTACACTTTCTTCTTAGCCAAAAGGCCAAACACAAATAAACAGTAACGTTTTGTTTTTGTTTTTACTGTTAATTAAAAACCGTTTTCTTTTCTTCTTTAGTAAGTAGAGAAAAAATGAAACTAGAGTGAATCCAATCAAAAATAAATGTCTTTTGAAAGGATGTACTTACATCATGAACTGTAAAAATGCGGTTTAATTTTATTCTCATCCTGTAACAAGATGAAACACAACCTTTCTTGAGTACAATTTTATGAGCAATCCAATGATGGTTGCTAATTGGTATTCAGGTCGAGAATTTGCAATGATAAAATCCACTATAAGAAAAAATGGAGTGAAACATGTTTTAAGTTTTATACTTTCAACTATTAAAAATTTATTTACTGCGTGTTTTGCTTTCATAAGGACTACTTTAATACGTGGATAATCCCAGGTGGCTCTGCTAGTGTATATATATATAATTATTATTTAATACAGAAATATTTTTATTTAAATATGTCTCATGTTTTTACACTCATCAGTATGGAAATTAAGTAACCATACCGCCGGTCGAAGGATTCAAACCCTTGATCCAAGTATTATGAACCTTGGCTTCTTACTAATCCGGCCGACATGGCGACTACAGTTTGTAATGTCAAAGAAATATGGCCCGTATTTATTTTATTTATAAACATAATGAGGTTCTGACAATGTTCTGATCTTGTAAGGGAGAGGACTTAGCGATGTGACTTATTTGAATTTTAAAATTTAATTTCTTTCAGAAGGCTCAAGATATTGGAGCTTAATAATTATTATTTAATAAATAAATATTTTTATTTAAATACCCAGTCAACTGAAATTTGTCAAGCCATGTTGTTAATATATCTGCCTTCATACTAAGAACATGACCTAACACAGTTCAGATGACTCAGATAGAATTGAAACATGTCTGCAAAATGGTAGTAAAAAATGTTTGTATAAATAAAAAAAAAATTATACCAAATATATATATATATAATATGCACACACAAATACAATTACTGATAATCTCCCAATCTTCCACTCTATAATAAATATCAATGTATATTGTTACGTCCCGTATCAAGATTGATAGGATGTGTATTATACTCTGGACACAACAAAAAAATATTTATTTTGGACCAGTTAGCTTGTCTCGTTAGATGCTATATTTAACAGGGTAGCACACAAAAGGGTGAAATAGTTAGAAAGAAAAAAATATACCGACAAAGGGGTAATGGTCAAGAAACGAATAAATATGTTTATTGTAGCCACGAAAGAACGAAACAGACAATTCAAATCAAAGCTCTGTCAAAATGTTCTATGCGGATAGTTCAAACGATAACAAGGTCTACTTCTTTTTTTGATCTTTCCATTGAATATGAACAACAATATAGTTCCATACAAAATAATGATTGAGTCTTCATTTCAGCAAGTCCACACAACCACAAAGTCACTTTTAAATACAATTTCTCAGCAAATTCAAATGCAAATAGCAACTTACTTGACTCACAAATGTTGGGTCCACATCAGCAAATTTACCGATTATTTCTTACGACGTCTTTCTCACAATATTTTCCATCATTTCACCAAATATTAAATAATTAAATTATCTGGCTTCTTTTATCTCGATGTAGATATTCAAAGTCCGGTGAACATTTCCACGATTCCATCTATCGCCGCACGATTGACCGTTCACCGCTCGATTCTCTACAACTCTCCCTTCGACGTTTTTTCTCCCACTGTGTTTTAAAATTTAGCGCTATTTTCCAAAAATGTTGGCTGCTCAAAATCATCCAGTCTCTCTTTCCCTTGTTTTCTTTCCTTTTCACAATGGAGAGAACATAAAGAAAAAAAACAGCCAGCAGAGGGGCTTCAGAGCCATTCCACCTGTTGCCTTCCTCCTCTCATCCCGTCCTCTTCCTTGAACTTATAAGATCATTATTTCTCTCTCTTCCTCCTATACTCGTTTTAATCATTACGGGTGCAAGGGGAGGAGGCATGTGACTGCCTGCTGTTAATTTCTTATCAACATCCCCCCCCCCGCCTCTCTCTCTCTCTCTCTCTCTCTCTCTCTCTCTCTCTGTTGCACGAACACACAATGTGTGCATCTCTGTTTGAATTCCATAACTTTTTTTTTTTTTAATATTTAATTCTTATTACGTTTCTTTTCCTTCCCCAAATCCTCGTTACAGATTGCTGTCGGGATGTCACAATATTTATTTGTATATTTCTATATAGAGAGTGAAATATGTGTACTTCATCCCTATCACAAAAAGGTTAGCGAATAAAAAATGTGCCGGACGGAATACTTTTAAGTGTTGAGGGAAAACGAGAAAGCGAATAGCAAGTCAGACAACTCCCCCTGTGTGAAATGAATTTAAAAAGAAATCTTCTACTCTAAATAAGTTAACAGTTAGTGTTTTTTTTATCGTCTTTAGGTCATCAGAAATGATAATTTATCTATGAAAAATTTAATTACTGACGTAATTCTATGATTTTATATGAATATTAGTGCGAACATTGGTGAAGCATATTTTCCCCCCATCATTTTTGATGTATAATAAGAATAAACATGAAATTCTCTTAAATATTGCATCAGATAGACTCCAAAAATATCCTTATTAAATTGTCTACACTAGTGCTAGTTTTAACTTGATCTCAAATATTTCTCTATTAGAACAAAAAAAATCCAATTATGTGGTAGATTTAATTTTTGAAAACTTGTCCAATTTCCAGATCATGATGAGGAAAAAAACTGTTCACTAAATTCTTCCCTCCATGTTTATTTACTATTTGTTTTAATAAAAACATTTGTTGGTATTCTTAGAAAGCTTTTCACAAACTAACGCTATTCAAGAATCAACCAAATTTGATTAATGTTGTTTTTTCAAAAGTACTTTCTGTCTTCAAATGAGATATGGGTTTTTGTTGTCTGTTGTTGGTGTCCATGAGCAATTCCCATGGTAATTTAGTCATGAAAAGAGGTCAGATGATTTCTGCCTGGTTTCACTGCAGCTAATCAAGATGTCAGCAGATTAGATACAATAATTTATCCCTGTTTCATTTGCACATGTCTATCGTACCATACTTTTTTGCTACTCGTTACAAAGGAAACTGTTTCATACAGTTTTCTTTTTTTGTTATGTTTGCTGTAATCTTGACCCGTAGACAAACCTTCTTTCTGAACTGTACTACAATTATGTAAAGTACATTTGAATATTAAAGCTTAAACTTCCAATGCATTCTTTTACTTTTACTGTTACTATTTATCTATTACATACTAAAGATGGATCAATCAATGTTTGTTTCCCTAAGGCTTTTTTCCAAGAAAGTTACCATCTAGAACAAAACGCATCTGAAGAAGGCTGGAATGGTACACACAAAATACATATTAAAATATTCTTTGATATTGGGATTGAGTTATTTTTTAGAAAAAAATCCATTTTAATTGTTCTAATTAGCCGTAATTTGCAATTTACTCAGAAAGTCACCCATCTATTACTCTCACCCTTTCTTTTTGCATATTGTGTGACCCCCCCCCCTCCTTCCCATCTCTTATTTTATACTCTCTCTCTCTCTGTTTATTCATAGTCGGTGGTAATAAAGCTAACTCGAAAACAGAAGATTGAAATAGTCCATTATAAATAATAGGGAATATCACCAAAGTATTAATACTATTTAACCCATAGCTGAGGAAGAGAGAGGGGAGAGATATAGCGAACAAAAAGAGACTAATTTGGGATTTTGTCTTTTTTTTAATTATTATTTAACTGGCTTTGCAAACTCACTTTTTCCTGAGTTAAACAATCTAACCTGAAATCAATGGGCGACCCAACAGTAACTTTTTTCTAGTAGCTTTTATATTTCTTGAAGTTGAATTTTAGTCCTGTTTATAAAGTTCAAAGAATACAGTGAAAGTTCAAATGTGCAATTGTCTATAAAAGAAAAAAAATGACAGCCTTTTTCTAGAGATGTGTGAACATATGTAAAAATTTAAAAAAAATGCTATTTCAAATTTATTCATGACAGACAGAAAAACGAAGCCGCATACAGAGATGGTTGGATATATATATATATTTTTTAATAACTGAATTCAGATATTGACCAAATGCATTAATGTAAAAGTTTACTATTTTTTTTATTGATTTTTAAAAGAATTGTTTTGGCTACATAATAGTAGTTCAGTTGTGAACTGACAGAAAAACTATACTGCAGCTGCTATTAGTTTAAATTGTATAAAATATCTTTTGAATGTTTTTGAGTAACAAAAAATATTTCAATTAGTCACCAACAAATGTATTTATTATTCAAACTGCATGACGTTTGTAATCTTCTAAAACTATTTGTAGGTTTGTGGTTGAAAGTGTAATACAATAGGATTATTTTACACACTAAAAAGAAGTAAATATAACAATGTTAGTAATTGGTATTTCTGAGAGAGGTTGTGTTGTTATTTACATGTTGTTGACTGCTATCCTTATCTTGATTGTTGATGTAAACCAATAGTTAATAGAATAAATACACTCAAATACATGGTTAGGAAATTATCATTTTATTATTCTCGCGCTCACATTGTACATTACCTAACAAATACAAATAGAACATATTTATAGTTCTTTTCAGACTCAGTTCATTCTCGTTGCAAGGGGTGTTATCACTCTCCATGTCCCCCTTTTGAAATTTTACTTCTTCCAAAAGTCATACGTTTACCTTTTGTCTAACGTTGATGATACTTTTACGCTTGCTAGAATGTTTTTCTTCTTGCGCTATTTGAGGTTTCGGTATATCAGATAAATCAGGAAGTACCTTCATAAGTTCTTCTTTACGATTATTTGATTCAGCCGTATGTCGCTTTTTAAGTTGGTTATAGTGTTGCTTAAACATCCATTTTGGGTGTTTAATGGTAGATACTAATCTTCTAATTCGTTTATCAGTAATGTCTTCTTTCCAGCTGACCAATAGATTTTTTCCCTCTAGGCTTGAAACATTTTGAATCAGTATTATATTTTTGAAACTTTGGTTTTGGTAGGTATCAATTCATCAAATACTGATCAAATCTTGCTTGCAAAGTTCAGCTGGTGACATTCTTGAATTTGTACTTGGGTTTGGAGTTATTTGATACACACTGAGAAATTGTTGTAGCAATTCATCTTCAGTTTCACTTCTGTCTAATTTTTTTAACACTTGCTTATCTACAAAGTGTTCTGCTTAGCCATTAGATGTTGGATGGTATGGAGCAGTTGTCACATAAGTAATTGAAAATTCTTTAATTGTTGTTAAAAAAAATGTCATTAATTAATGCTTAGCTTACAGCCATATTGTTTTTGTTTTTTTAAATATTATTTTTACATGTTCACTGTTTGTTTTCACTTTTTATTAAAATGTTGAGATAAGAAACTGCAAAATCCAAGTCACTCAATATGGCATCCATTATTTGTTGAAATATTCCTGGTGTTACTTTTATACCAAAAGACAGTTTAAACCTTTGCTTGTGTTTATAGTTAATAATTGTGTACATTTTTCTTCTAACGGTATTTGTAGGTAGGCCTCTGATAAATCAAGTTTTGAGAATATTTTTCCTCCATTTAACTTTGACAATATATGTTCAGGACTAGGTAATAGGAAATTATAAGATTTTAAACAATGTTAAATAATCCACACAAACCTGAATTTAAAAAAAAAAAGAAATTATGCACTATAGTCTATTTTACTTTGAACTCTATTTTTTTTAAACAATTATTTCTTGAGCTACAAAGGGTACCTGTCTTTTTTATGTCAAAATTATTTTTGAATTCAAATGTAGCTTTTGCTTTTGAACACATTCCTAAACATTCAGAAAAAATGTTGATAAAACTTTATTTAAGTTTCCTTTTAAATTTTTTATACTATTTGAAGCTGTCATTACAGAACATATTTATTGGTAGGTTCCATAAATCCGATGATTCCATCCAATTCATTCTAGATAGGTTTTGAGGTGGATGTATGGCGATTTTCGGTTGAATTTTTCTGTTTGTAAATGATACATTAGCATATCATTCACCTAAAAAAAAAAATAAAAAAATAAAATTTTTTTACCGATTATTCCTCAGGCAATTTTTATTTTTTCTTCCATGTAAATTTATCTATTATCATCAAGTCAGATCCTGTGTATAATTGAAATTTAACATTTGTGTCTTCCATATTTAAATTTACAAATCTTCCTTTAATTGCAGTAGATGTGTTTTTGTAGAGTGAACCATATTTTTTAATTTCAGATTTTTTTTCTTTCTAGGTTCTTTTCTACAATGAGAATTTATGTCGTTTATTGCCACAATTATGACACAGCTTATTTTTAAATGGATATTATTTATATGAATGTATTTGATCACATCCATAACAAGGATTAATTTTGTTGCTTTTGTTCGACTATGTGAAATATCTTTCTCAATTTTTACTGTGTCATAGCATAGATGTATTACGAGTTGAGATTCTTCTGATATATTTTGTAATGTTAATTCAGAATCTTGTTCTGGTTTTGATAGTAAACGTGATATTATTCACGTGTCTTTTATAGACATAAGATCTTACATAAATATTAAGCATTTGAACATGTCTGGAATAAGTTTGCCGAGTTAGAATGTTTCACATTCCATATTGCAAATGTATAATCTTAATTCTTTTTGGTTAGATTATGGCATTGACAACATGTTAATTCCTTCTGCTAAAAATCTTTGTTAATAGAAAAATGGTTTCCTGAAATAAAATATTTCTTGGATTTTTTAGTAGTATGTAATTTTCTTGTTCAGTAGCTCCAAATTTTCCAAGCAATAGTCATACTTTTTTCTTCTTCTGACCATGTAGAACAATCTTTTTTTTTTTTTAAATTTCTTTATATCTTCGAAAATATGCTGCAAATGCGAGCTCTTCTGGCCTGGAATTAAATTCTTCAATTTAGTTGATTGGAGAATCCTGGTCACTATCTGTGGGAAATCTTTCCAAGATTTTTAAAAAGTTTTCTCCTGTTGTTCAAAGTTTTTTTCGATGCTGCTTTTAAAGTCTTTCCATATCTTGACTGTTGTTTTTCTTGTATGCTTAAGAATTCTAATCGTACATCAACACTTAATAGCATAAATACACTCGAACACAGGGTTAATATGTAACTATATGTTTTTTATACTCGTTCTTACATTACATATAACAAATATGACATTTATATTCTTTTAGGAACTCAGCTGATTATCATTATGAGGGATGTTCTAACTCTACAACAGTTATCATATACTGACCGCTTCGGTTATTATTAGTGTTAGGACGATAAATTGGAATCGAGAATCGGAAAAATCAACTTTTTGGGGGTACCAAAATCGGAAAAATTTAAGCTTAATTTCCGATTCCAAAAACGATTCTTTTATTTTTTTAAAAACTTAATTTTCTGTTGTTGTACCAATGATAAAATGATAAGTATTTATTGTTTTTAAACTAATACTAAAACTAAATTCTATAGATCATAATAACATCAAAATACGATGTAAATTTATTTTACTTGTGTTTTTACTTTGCGTAAATTTGCTTAGTAATCTTTAACTGAATGCAGTTGATTTCCAATGTTCCGAAAAATGTTTAAAAATTAAATAAAACATTTATGGTAAGAAAAATACTGACAAACATCATTGATAATAAAATTAAAAGTAAAGTGTAAAAAATGTTTTTCATTTTTTTATATGATGGGTTTTTGTCCGGTTCCTCAGCATTGGCAAACGACCTTACAAAAGGTGGACAAAAAGTGTGAAAAAAGACCTTTGAACGTGAAAGGCTTGTTGTGGAGTTGAATTAGGTATAAAGAAATTAGTGAATTTAAAGATTTTCACGGCTCTGTGCAAGAACACATTTTGGTGGCAGTTCTTTTATTTTGAGTTTCCATGTCTGTGTGGTTGTAAAACAACATTTCTAAGGATATAAAAGGTTGATTGGGGTGGAGATAGAAGGCAATAAAATCAGAGACTAATAAAATGGTTTTTGGTTATTATTATTATTGAAACCGTTTGGCAGTTCAGTTGTTATATTTTCCTTCTATTGACTAAACACAAGTACACTCCTTTGAGACTAGTGAAAGACTGAAAATTTGCCAACATAAAAATGTAAGTATATATATATATATATATATATATATATATATATATATCCCACTCTGAATTCTTAAATAATTGTTTGTGTTTGTTTTTGTTTTTTCTTCTTTCTGCCAACTTTTTCAGGGTGTTTACACATAATCGCCTTAAAAAAAAGTAGAATCTCATTTCTGACGGGGTGATTTAACGAGGGTGTGATTAATTATGTGTGATCCTATTTAATTGTCTCCCCATGAGGGAAGGGTGAGACTTGATGTCGATTTTTAATGTGGGAAATCCAGCTCTTCGAAAAGGGGCACTCTGGATTGGGACAAAAATAAAAATAAAAATTGCCTCTGTCTAAAAGGATTTCTCCTTGGGACAGAAACAATAAAGTGTAGTATCAAAACAGATACTAAACTTTGAATTGTTTATTTGTTAAAAAAATGTAACATATTTTGACAAATTAAGCACAAGGATGTTGTTTTGTTAAAAAAAAACTTTGTACCGAAGAAATGAAAGGAAAGGCTGTGTTAATTGAGAACATTTATAATTAAACAATTAAACAACTATAACTAAACCTAAAATGTGTCTGATAAGTAAAATTTGTATTTTGTTAGTTTTTTTTTTTCTAGATTTCTCTGTATTTTTTTTTTTTTTACTATAATTGAGATATCATTATTGTCATTCTTTGTAAAATAATATGTACAATACAGCTGAGTTCGTAAAACAAAATCGTAAATAAAAACAAACACGTTTTTCTTAATGTGTAGTAAACTAAAAATATTTGTATTTCTTTTCAAACAAATATTTTTTAATTTATGCATTACAATCTTGTTTCTCCTCCCTTTGAAAATAGTTAAGTAAATTAATTTACGAAGAAATGTTTGCTTCTTTAAAATGAAAATAAACATTCATTAATTAATTAAGTTTTTTTGTTTTTTTTACTCCAGAAAAAGTTTACAAATGTTTGTTTTTTTATAACTTATCGGTGAGATACAAAAAATGAACATATCCGTTTTTAGACTTTGTTACATGACAAAATTATACTTTAAATAAACTGAGGTAAACAAATAGTTGATTTTTTTGTTTTTTTTTTTGTTTACATAGCGATTCCAACAAAATATACCAACGTTAAGTATATCGGAATCAAGAATTTAGAACAGAATCAGTAATTGTATCAGAATCGTCCCATCACTAGTTATTATATTGCCTTAATTAAATTAACTGATAGAAGCACGAGTGCAGTCTACTCCAGTTGATTAAATACAGGGAACAGTTTGAAATATACGAGAAAGTTACCACCTACGACAAAAGGCATCTGAAGAAAACTACATGTGAACATGACGATAACCAAGATAGAGATAATAGTCCCAAGCATGTAATTAACAGTAGTCTAAAATAAATTGGAAGTAATTAAGACTAAAATTTATTAATTGTTTTAGTAATTTTAATTCTTTTATCTTATTATTACTGTAAATGCCACCATAGTTGCTAAATTAAATTTCTCAACCATAAGAAAATAAGGAGTAGATTAATTTTTACAAATTGTTTATTCATTTGTTTTTCAACAATTATCATTTTTTTAAACTTCTCTCAAGCATTTTTTCTAGTACTTTTAATCATATATTATCTTTTTTCATATTTTATTTAATTACCAACATAACTCATTCTTTTGTAATTCCATAAGTTGTAATGAATGTATACAATTACTACTGAACAAACAGCAACATTTTTCCCAATGATGACCCTGTGTTCAGCCATAGTTTGAGGGCTAAAGTATCATTACCACAAACCCAGAGCAACCCAGCAGTACCTCACAATGTCACCAGGCTTTGTTGATTTGAGACAACACTGACTGTGGGAGTGCCATATCCATGATGATGCATTTACTGCTTTGTCTTGGATCTTTTTTATATATTTACTTTTATCTGTTGATGACAGTCTAAGGTTAATTAGGTAAGCAGAGGTTGAGTTGGCAATGAAACCTTGGCATAAAGTAAAGTCAGCCAAACTCAATCATGTTCTGCAAGGCTAAAAAACAACCAAACCAAACACCATGAATAAATATTTGAAGATATAAAGAATTTGAAACATAAAAACTTTTACCAAAATGATCGGATTTGGCATTAAATAACCCAAAAAGGGTTGATATGCCGTAAAACAAATCAACCATATGTAAACGCTTAATAGCTTTTTTCATACAACATAAATATTTAATTCATCAAGCCATGTTCTTAAGAAAATGTATTTTGAATCAATTTTCTTGAAAATATACTAATCCACTTCGATATTTCAATTTTGCTCTGTGAAGATAAAGGGAGGAGTTTTCTCTCTCAGAAAACACTACTCCAACCATGACTCATTAATAAATTGACGATATTTTAGTAACTTACACATTTTCTATGCACCATTATTAATTCATATTTCAATCCTTCTTGAAGTGCAATGCTTTATCAAACTTGCAGAGTAGAAATATTCATAAAAATTAAATCTGATATAGTTTTATAAATATAGAGATTTAATCAACAATAATGAATTATGACACCACACATAAACAAAATAAATGTGCTGATTCCAGTTTTAAATGAGTTTTTTAAATTATTATTTTTAAAATTTGTCTTTAATTTTTTAAGCATGTTTGTTAATTACTAAACAGTTGATAACCCAAGATAATTACTAATTAACTTAATTAGCATTATTTATTTTTATACAAAATAAACAATGCACTTTCTTAA
>OY744521.1:77150059-77447559 GCA_963556195.1 Sepiola atlantica
GGGAAGGCACAGAATAGTTAACAAAGCTCCCCCCACCGCTCTTCCCATGTTAAGAATGGTTTTCTAAAAAGTAACATTTATATTTATTAAATATGGCTCATAAGTATTTTCATTTAAGTTTAAGGTGACATCTAAAAAATGAGTTAATTTTATGTTAGCTAGTACTTCTACTCTTAAGCCTAATTTTTTCATTTCCATATGTATAATTTTCTTGAAGTTTTCTCCGTTGACTTTGTTGGAATCCCTAATTATAGCTAATCTATCATCTCTATATAGGCCGATATCTGTATTATCAAATATATTTGTGAGTGTATATGAAATAAATAACCCCACAAGATCTGATGCATCCGCAGAGTCAAAGGCACCCATAGCCAAATTAAAGGAGTTTGCCATTTTTGTTTTGATCCATTGGTCATTATTATTGATGAAAACGGATCTTCTACATATTTTAATGATGTGGATTTCATCCTTGGATATATCCAGGGCTTTACGCGCTCGACTACTTTTGGAGATGCTCCCGCTCCTGCTCCCAAAATTGGAGCTGGCTCTTCTCACGCTCCCCATTTTCAGCTAAAACTATAAAAAAGGAGCGGCTCTTTTTCAGCGCTCCATAATGAAAATGTACCTTCTTTCATAAACGTTCTATTCTGCCAATGAGTGGTCGAAGGTTGGGGTGGGCATCAAAGGATCTAGTCAATATGGGTGGGGATGTCACTTTAAGTGTAAGACCGTAAGATAATATTTGACAAAATCTTGCTAATATTTTGAGAGTTATAGGAGAACATGTCGGATGAAGCATAGGATTATACGTAAATTTTCGTTTCCTGAGGTATAAAATAGAAATAGAAAAATTCCCGAAGTATTTTAAAACAATTTTAATTTTCATTACATTAACAACCTATTTTTTCAGGGAAGGAAAATTTGACCCGATATTTTTTTCTATTTATTTTGGATGGGAATTTATATTTGTTTTAAGTAAATAAAGTTTTACTTTTAAACATTATTAGTGATTAACTTTTTAAAGAAACTATTTCTCTGGGAGAGGAGAGACAGCCAGGGCAACATTATTCGTTGTGCTGTTGTTTAATATTTGTTTGTTTTACAAACGTAACAATATTGTATAATGTATATTATTATTTACCACAGAGAAACGTGCAAGTACTTTCAAACAAATCGATTTATCCAATTTTTTTTCAATAGTACAATTTAGGGCAAAAAAAAAAAAAATGAAGTTTATTTTTTAAAGATTAAATAAAAAATATTTTTTATAAGTTGGACAAAAAATATCAATAAATTGTCAATAAACAATTCAGAGATCCATTTAATGTCTTAAAATTTCATACAAAATATCTGACCTAGACCTTGGGAGTTGAAAAAATATCGGGTCAAATTTTCCTCCCCCGAAAAATTAACTGGAGCAAGTTTTCCTAGGTCGGGCAAAAACATTTATTAAAATTGAAAATTTAAATAAAAAAGGGGAAAACGTCTATATTTGAAATCTCTAACAAAAACAAACTGTTTACAATTTTAATATTCAATAATAGATTTTTTAAGATAAAGAAAGATATTTAATCTACTTTCGGTTCTAAAAAACAACAAATTAGTCAGAAAATCTTATTTGCGTTTTTAAATTAAAATTTAAGATATTTTCTTTAATTTAATTAAGTTTAAACATTGGTTTAATTGCAGAATAGGGGCCGCTGTTTTATTTTTCGCTCATTTCGCTTGGTATTCGCCCAAATTTTGGATGAAACTAATTGTTGGTCTTAATTGTATTTTTGGTCCTGAAATAAAATTCTCATTTACGTTTTAAAGTGTTGAGAATCTAACTTTAATTCCAGGTTTTAATCACTGGCGGCTATGTTGGTTTTTTCCTTGGACTAAAGATATTTTTTCCTTCGACTAAAGATATTTTTACTGCTTTAACATTTTATTACACACAAAAAAGCTTAGAACATTCTATTTACAAAAGCAAGTTTTAACGGAATTTAACGAATTTAAAAGCAAACATGAAAAGGTTTTACATACTAGTCGTGAATTTAAGAATAACAAAATATCGCCTAAAGACGGCGGGTAAAAATGTGGCATAAAAGTTCAATTTTATATATGCTAAAAAATAAATTAGAATTTTTTGTCAGGACAAAATGTACCATTTCACCCCAAAAATCGATTTTATCGAACATTTGGGTGAATACCGAGCGAAAAGGGCGAGAAAATCCAATGGCTCCTATAGTACAATATAACCTAAAAATTTTTATTTGAAAACACGAATTAAAAGAAAAATTAGTTTATTTATCCAATCAGCAATAAACATCCTTGTCATAAATACAAAAAAAGTTCAAATCTTGAAGAAAATAACTTCAAAGACTCACTGGCGCATTTGAAGAATTTGTTGCCAAATTATCTCCTGCCTTAAGAAAACTGTCCCATCAAAAATGTAAATGTCGATATGAAAATCTTCTCCCTTCCTCTCCCCTCTCTCTCTCTCCATATCTCATATACATTTACCAGAGATATAATTTTAAAAAATAACTCAAAGTTTAGCTGAGACTTTCTTTTCTTTTTTATTGCTGAATAAAAAAACTAATGTTTAAAAAAAAAATCAAATAATTTTTGAGCAAGGAGCGCGGAGCTATAAAACCACGCTCTTTAGTCCCAAATCGAGTTTCTCCCGCTCCACTTAAAATGAGCCCTCCTCTCCATCGCTCCAGCAAAAAGAAGCGTGCTCTTTTTTGGAGGGCTCCGTAAAGCCCTGAATATATCAGTATACATCTCGGCAAACTCTAGGGTGATGTTGAAGAGTTCTTCGGATATGAATGGATAGAAATCCACTATGTCAAATTGTAGGAAGGTACATTTATTTTTATTTTCCATATTATTAAACCAAGTGATTGCTTCGACAGTATTCACTCACTGGTTTAATTCTAGGTGTTTTTTTTTTATTTGCTTGTTAATTCTAGATAGAATTGTTTTACTAGTTCTTCCTATTTCTGGTTTGGTCGGATTAATTGGGTGCTGGGGTTATTGTTAAAATTACTTTTGTGGTCTTTAAATAGGATATAAGCTTCCTTAGGTTTTAATTTACAAAATTTGTTGCTAATTTTTAGTCTATCGGTGATTTGTTTACTTTCAGCATTTATTATATCTATGTAGTTACGTTCGCTTGTATCTAGTTTTTTGTAGTTTTTCGTAATGTTTTCTGTGAGTTGGTTATTTTATCAAAATTCCTAGTTTTATCCGCTTTTACAAAGATTTTGTTAGAGGTGTTTGTTTCTAACGTTGTTGTGCAATTGTTTTTGGAAATTATTATGTTGTTCGTGAAATTCTAAATCATTAATTACATTTAAGAGGTCATTTTCAAACAATCATTAGATCTATTGGTTTTACGTTTTTTAGACTTTTAAATCCGTAGGATTCTTTCGTATCTAGATGTTTATGTTTGTTATTAAGGAAGAAATGTGCTCGCCATCGCATTCGGCGTATTAGTTCGTCCGGTTTTTTTTTAATTAATTTAATAATGTATCCATGCTTGCTAAGTGTTGGGATATTCTTGAATGATGTTTCTAAGTTAACTTTTTCTATATTATTTTTCAGTAGTGAAATAAATTCTTATGAAAGTGTTCTACTATATCTATAAATATATATATATAAATATATATATGCCTGTGTGTATATATGTACGTGTATGTATATATATATGTATGTTTATTTACCTCCTCTCCAGAAGGCTAGACACAAGGTCAGGTGTGGAAAGCTAACGCACTAGGATTAGCATGCTCTAGCCTACAAAAAAATTCCTGAGCAGCCCCGTCGGCATTCCTCGGTAGGGCCGCCTCAGGTGATTAGCAATAAACTACCCCCTTCTCAAAGAGAAGGTAAAGCCTGGGAGTGTGGACCTCCTGAGACTGAACAGAACCATACATCAGCTCAACAGCAACAAGGTCATTTTCGGACTGATGCAGAGGACGTATCTCCGTAAGAACACACATACTCAGCTTGTGACAGGTATATATATATATATATATATATATATATATATATGTGTGTGTGTGTGTGTATGTGTATATATTAGTGATGGAATGATTCTAATATTTTTCTAATTTCGAAACAATTACTGATTCTGTATCAAATTCCTGACTCCGATACAATTACTGATATTTCGATTCTTTTCGAATTATTAAATAGTTATAGTTTTCCTGCTTTTTAAAATTTTTATTTATTTTTGGATTACGGTAAAAGCCAGTGTAATGTGTGCACATATTTTCCCAAGAATAAAAGTACACTGAGGGGAGGGTACATTACATGAACAGATCTTTGTAACGATTTTTTCTCTGATCTTTCCCTGTAATTGATTGAAAATAGTGATTTGATGAACTCATTGTGAGATTTTCATCTACATTTTTTGTTTGTGCAATTTTTTTTCTTATTTATCCATTCGTGTCATTTCTTCCAGTGCCATTTCTACCTAAAGTCGTTATTATGATCTATAGATTTTAGTTTTACTAGTAGTTTAAAAGCACTAAATATTAATCATTAATAGTACCAACAATGGAAAATTAAGTTTAAACGAAATAAAAAATTAAAAAATAAAAATCGTGTTTAGAATCTGAAGTTAGGATAAAATTATTCTGATTACGATACCCCAAAAAGTTCTAATTTTTCTGATTCAGATTGATCGTCCCATATCTATGCATGTGTATATATATATATATAGATGTATATATATATATATATATGTATGTATATATATGTATGTATTTGCATATATATATATATATGTATTTGCATATATATATATATATATATGTACGTATTTGCATATATATATATATGTACGTATTTGCATATATATATATATATATATATATGTACGTATTTGCATATATGTATGTATGTATGTATGTGCATATATATATATATGTATGTGCATATATATATATATATGTATGTGCATATATATATGCATATGTATATGTATTTGCAAATATATATGTATATGCATATATATATGTATATGTATTTGCAAATATATATTTTTAACATAGTTCACCCCAATAAAGGCAGGCCACCACTGTAGGCGTAAGGGGCTACTGAGAAAAGTGGTGAGGGTTTTTTTTTGGGGGGGGGGGGGGGGGGGGGCAACTTAAATTGGCAACTGAGATGTCTTCACATTAGTTTTTGATTTCTGCATGTCAGTACCGTCCGGAAAGCAGGGAGGGAGTTCCAGAGTCCAGCTGCACGGGGAAAGAAGCTTTTGGAGTAGAAAGCTCTTCAGTATCTGGGGACCACTACAGTGAATGGATGGGATTTGGCAGAATTTGCGTCGTGGGGACATCAGTGCAGCAAGTGGATCAGAACACAATCCATTGAAGTACTTGTAAAACAGGCACAAGGAAGCAACATTGCGGCGATGTGAGAGGGGCTGGAGCTTGGTGGATAGTGAAGGACCTATCAAGTTGGCGACTCTTTTTTGAACCTTGTCTAAGAGAGAGAAAGACTAGTGGATGATGCCCCAGCCCAGATGTGGCAACAATACTCCATGCATGGGCGGATGGTGGCTTTGTAGAGATATAGGATAATGTCAGGTGTGAGAAGTTTACTGGCACGGTAGAGGAAGCCCACCTTCTTCGCAGCAGCCCTGGCAATGTTTTCAATGTATTTATTCCAATTGATTTTATCTGTGAAAGTTAGGCCAAGAAGTTTGAATGATGAACTCTCAGGTAGGGTGTTATTTGCTATGACAATCGGTGGTTGAAGAGGTTTCTTGTAGTTATTGAAGGAAAGGAGCTTTGTCTTTGCGGCATTAAAAGTTACCATCCATTTTTTACCCGAATCCAATACAGACTGGAGGTCATTTTCTAAGGATTCAGCCATTGCCTCAGATATGTGCGCGTCGGTTTTGCCCACATGACGAGAGTAGAGCGTGGTGTCATCAGCAAATAAACCAATCTCAGACACTGTCATCAAGGAGATCGTTTATATAGATCAGGAACAACAAGGGTCCAAGGATGGATCCCTGGGGTACACCAGCGTTTATGTCATGTTGCTTAGATGAACGGCCATCAAGGACAACCTGGATCTTTCTTTTGGTTTGGTAGGATTTAATTATATTAAATATTTGTCCAGTAATACCGTATGAGCGTATTTTCAGAAGAAGCCCTTTATGCCATACCTTGTCAAAGGCCTTGGATATATCAAGCACTACTGCCCTAGCTTCACCTGCCTTGTCCAGTGTATGATATATGCATTCAGAGATGACCGTTAGGATATCTGCGGTAGATCGTGTTTGTCTAAATCCATACTGGCTGTCAGAAAGAAGTTTAGCATTAACTAGGTGCCGGACTGATTAATGATTCAAAGATGTTAGCAAAGATCGGGAGTAGACTGATTGGGTGGTAGTTTAGAGGATCAGTTCTATCTCCAGAATTCTTGAAGACTGGTACGACAGAGGCAATTTTCCAATTATCAGGGAAACAAGATTCAGTAAGGCATTTGTTGTAGAGTTTGGAGGGGACAGGGGCCAGTTCAGCATAGCATTTCTTTATTACTATTACTGGTATAAGATCAGGCCCACAGACTTTAAAGGTGTCATGTTTTTTTATGATGTCTCTGACCTGAGATGGAGTGATGACCAGGTTCTCAAGTGTGGCTTCAGTCTGCAATAGGAATTTAGGGAGGGGGTGGTTTCCTGAGTCCAAAGTGGAGTTTAAGGCGAAACGCTTGGCCAGTAGTTCAGCCTTATCAGTTGCTGTGCAAACAACATCGTTGTGATTTGATAGCGGGGGAATTGTCCATTGTTCATCACACTATTGTAGATTTTCCAGAAATCACAAGTACTTAGTTTCTGTGACTGAATGCGTTTTTTGTTTATCTCTGTATACGTTCTCTTTGCTTACTTATCACTACTTTGCAATCATTTCCTGCCTCTATAAATTTCTGTCTATTCGTAGTTGATATATGACGGACGAATTTTCGGAATGCCTTCTGCCTCTCATGAATAACAGCTGCACATTCTGAGGTGAACCATTGAGGAGAGTGAGGTTTGCTGAAGAATTTTCGTGTGGGGACATAAGCATCAATGCCTGCTTTGACACATTCGGTTAGCTTGCCATCGCTGATGTGTTCCCTGAGGGATTCAAAATCAGCCTGCTCATGGTTTCTCGTCATTTTGAGTAACGGCTCATCGGCTTCTGGACGAGTTTTTAAGGTGATACGTATCATTACCACAACGTGATCAGAGTTTCCGAGCGGGCTATGGGCATTCGCCATACAAGTCTCGGGTAGTGAGGTCAAAAACAGAGCAAAAAGTGATGCTTGCTGGTCCGCACGATCAGGAAGGCAGGTCGGAAAAGTGACAGTCTGTGAGAGGTCGTAAGCTGAGGAAAAATTAAACATAGAGTTCCCAGCTGCATCAGTAAGGCTGGAAAATCCCAACCAGTCACGATGGTGTGCATTAAAATCCCCAAATACATGTATTTGGACATTTGAGTCGAGTGAGAGTGCTCTATCTAAGCTTTCAGAGACAGTCAAGCCGGGTACAGTCCTGGTTCGAAGGAGAACGGTATAAGAAATATAAGTAACTAACTCTGTTATGTAAGGTCAATCTAAAGCACATGTAGGCTTGGTCATCTGATTCTAACCTATGTTCTCTAGTCAAGGGGAGGGTGTTCCGAACATAAACTCCTAGCCCGTGCATATGTTAGAGTCCTTACAGTAGAGTGAAAGGTAATCAGTCATGTCAAAGTGGTGAGAGGAAATTGAGGATTGAAGGTTCGTTTGACTTAGTGCTACAATATCCCGGGAGTTTTTTTCAGGAGAAAAGTTTCTACGTCGTTAATGTTCGTTCTAAGTCCCCGGATATTTGTGAATGCGAGCCTCAAAGACGGAGGCGAAGATGGTTATTTTTAGGGGTGTCTGGTTTAGGTTTTTTTGTTTTTTTTTAAATTCATGTTTGTTTTGAGTTAGAGTGGGGAGGGCAAATTGGGTGCTCGTTTAGTGCCAATAAGCTCACACAACCATTTCATTAGTCGTGACTTGGTTCATGGGGTTGTGGCGTTGGGGAAGCCCATTGGGGATAACTGTAGGGTCCCTTTCCATGCACGGCATGGCACATACAGTTACCCACGATATTATGCAACTGTTAGACTCTAACCTGTACCCTCAACCTGTCGGAACAAGAGCGACCCAGACTAGTCATATAGGATTTAGTGGCAAAAAACTTTCCCCAAGTTTCCCAGATAGAGAGAAAGAGAGACAGCGTTCATTGTCCTAGTCAGGAAACAAGGCCAAGCCCTAGGTGTCATTAGACGCATCCCAGTGCTTGTACTTCTACGCCTGGCTAATAGACAGAGAAGGAGTGTGACGGTCAGGCGATGGGCAGAGCCCATTTACTCCTTAAGCAATTATAGGTTTGCAAACCGGATACTTTGTTCGAGATTCCAACTCTAGGAAGGTTATCGATCAAGACTACGGAGGCCTCCCTCCCCAACGGTTTGCTACCAAGACGTAAGTAGCAAGGTTTTATTATCAGAGTTTTCCTTCTCTTAGTTGGATGACCTGACAAGGTCTACGGTCCAACACTCCGAGAGGGGATAGCCTGCGCCCGTGTACTGGTCAGGTATTTCCGAGCCCCCGCAGGTAAAAAAAAAAAAATTATGCACATATATATATATATATACATGTATATATGTAGATATAAGTTCACTGTATACTTAACCGAGGGAACAGAAATTTGAAGATATGTTTCCATGTCACAGGTTAGTAGAGATAAGACATAGACAGCCAGTAGGGTAGCAACTGAGAAAAACTAGTTAACAATTTATACAATGAAGGCTACGGAGAAAAAGGGTTAAAATTGAAACTCAAAATTAAATTTTAAAAACACAGTAAATACAAGTAAATTTAGTAGCATGATTAGAAATTAGTAAAAAATGCCAAATACATTTAAGATAGTTAAAAGAACAGAAAACTCAACTGAAACTTTGGTGAGTCTTTTTCATTTCGGCAACCATGTGACTGCCATTAATTGAAGTCGGGCTACTTTGCAAATGACCCCTTCAAGAAAATCATACCGTGTACATCTAAGAGGAACGTGAAGGGAAGTGAGAGGGAAGGGGTATATCGAGGTGGCTTGAATTTTCTTTCTTTTTTTTTTTTCTAACATGTTTGGCTACCCATTATTCCGTTTATTTCTAACATTTAGCTAGAACATCGAATTTTACAGCCAGTAAAGAGATACTAGTTTACTATTTATAAAATTAAACGCTACGGAGAAGATAGAGTGAATTGAAACTCAAAATTAAAAAAAAAAAAAAAATTAAATTAAAAAAGAAAAAAAAAAGTTTAAGAAAACACAGGGTAAATACAAATAAATTTGGTAGCATGATTAGAAATAAGTTAAAAAAAATGCCAAATACATTTAAGATAGTTAAAAGAAGAGAAACTCAACTCAATATATGTATTTGTGTGTGTATATATATATATATATATACACACACAAATATATATATATATGTTCCTTTTTTTCCCTTTTTTTTTTTAACTTTACCGATGTAGACGTTATTTCATATGAATATTTGTGTGAACACTGGCGATAGATAATTTTTCTATCATTTTTGCCGGAGGGTGTCTACACTATTAATATTAATGAAAAAAATTATTTAAAAAAAAGAAATCTAACAATTTGTAAACTTAAAGTTTTTCTTTTCTTTTTTCTTTTTTTTTTACCAAGTGAAGACACTATTTTAAAGTGTTCTTATAATTTAATTCCTCGTGGGTGTGCGTTTTGTTAAATGTCGAAAAATTGTTATTGCTTGTAAACATTGTTTTTTTTTTTGTTTTTTTTTGCTTTCATATTAACCACATTTTCATCTGACATTTACCTAATAAAATTTTGTTAGATTTCTCCATTTTTACAACATATCTCTGCATGTTTATGTAACTTTTTTTTATTTCATTGTTTCTACGTAATTGCAGTTTTCACTGCTGCTTTATATCACAAACGAAATAAAAGCATTCTTTGACGTGATGCAGTTTGTCACTCACCCATTCACAGTTATGGAATTGGAAAGTATAAGGTCTCTACTCCTAGGATTCAAAAACATTCCGACTTTCAGAATTACAAAATATCTGACTCCGACTGCTTATTTTTAAGTCTTCCAATATTTAGACTGTCTCTTCATTTTTGGAGATTAGAAAATCTGACTCCTAACATTCTTACGAATCCGACTCCTTCCAAAACCTCCTACTCCCTCCAGCTCTGACTCAGCAACCCTGCTACCACCTTGAGCTACTGCATTAGAAATCGGCGTTTCAAAATTTCAATGGTTGGTGAAATTGAATAGTTCATATTAAAATCAGCAACTAACTGAGCTTGTATTTAAAATCCAATTTCGCTAATAAACCTAAGCCGACTTGCTGCAGAGTTTCACTTTATTATCTCCTCGGCTTGATTTTTATGTAATTATCGTTTCATGCTATTCATTTAAATGTAGACAACTGGCCGACCTTTTTTTTGTATAAAGACGCTTGCAATTTTTTGTTCACTTAAAATTTTTGTTGTGTATTTGCCAACAAATGCAAAGATAAAATGTAATTTAAAACCTTAGAGGAATCACTGTTGGCCTGCTTTTAAAGATCTTCTTGAATCGGTGCCATCCACATTGTTATAAGACGTGCAACTGTTAGGCGAACAAAATATTTCTATCTCCAGCAAATAATAAAAAGTTAATTCTGTACTTTGTAGTAATTGTTATTGCCATAAGCAAATAGTAATGCCAAAATGGAGGGGAGGGGGAGGCTATTGGTCAGTTGACCTCTTCTAAAAAAGAGTTCAAATGTAGCATTGAAGGGAGCTTAAAGAAGAGCAGATATTCTAATTTTATACAAATCTGATCGATTTGTTTGCCTTGTTCTTTTCATTATAGGTTGTTATGGGGAAACTAGTGTACACCCTTTGTCAAAAAAAAATTATGCTTTGCTAGTGTTCGCACAAATATTCATATAATATCATAGAATTACACCAGTGATTTTATTTTTCATATATCATTTCTGATTGCCGAAAGAAAAAAAAAACCACTAACAGTGGAGAATTTCTTTCATGTGCAGGAGGGGGGGGGGGGTCTGATTTACTATTTACTTTCTCACTTCCCCTCACCACTTGAAATGTTTTCGTCCAGGGGCTAGAAAAGAGCACGTTTTTTACTTCCTAACTTTTGTCTGATTGGACGTATTTATATAAATAAATACACATTGATCTTTATTATAGAGTGGAGGATGCTAGCGACAGTTTCCATCTTGCAATCTTTGTTCTAGCTTATCCTTCAGCAAGATAATTTATTAGAATTCTTCGAATGTATATTATATTAGTATTAGAATTTATGTTATATATACTAGCAAATATATGCTCCCTCCGGTCGCATGTTTTTGCTACGCTGCCGTGTCAGAAATGAAGGCTCACGCGTAAACCGATGGAGCCCAGTCATATTTCTTGGGTGGTTAGACATTGATTTTCTTTGTTTATGACCAAGAATATTTTTAGTTGAAAATAAATAAAGAAAAAAATTCGACCCTACCCCGATAGAAATATTTTTAGTTTAAAAAGAAAGAAGAAAAAAATTTTTTGGAACCCCCCCCCCCCTCAATTTTTTTATTTTACCACATACATAGAAATATTTTTAGTTAAGAAAAGAAAAAGAAAAAAATTGACCCCCCCCCCCCCCCCATTTTTTTTTATCCTCCCCCATACATATAAATATTTTTAATTAACAAGGAAGAAAAAAAGAAAAACCTAACCCGAACTCTAAACCCTAATTTTAACCCCCACTTTGACCGTGACCCTAACCCTAACGACGGGGTCAAAGTTAGCGCGGGTCCTAAAGTGATAAAGCACCAAAAATTCAAATACAGTGAACATGATTAGTTATGTGAATGCTCTGAGAAAGAAAGTGTACCTAAATTAAATTCATTAGAATGTGTGTGTTTGTTTAATGACCTTTTTTTTAATTAAACAATTTGATTCTAAAATCAGTTGTATAGTTTTCCAGTACAATGTGTTAGTTTTTTGTTAACAGAAAAGAAAAAACATCACATAACGGAGGGAGGGAAGCAATTCAATGGATTAACGCTGGCTGTTTAATCAGTTTTGTCATAGTTATATTAACTACGTAACTTATTTCATGTATGTATATATATAAATAATAAAAGAAATAATTATAATTTATACGTAAGATTATTAGCGAGCAAAATAGCATAAATACATGTCGAAATCTGAAAAAAAAACAATCATGAGTGTATATTTGCAAATACTAATTTATTAGAAGTTCAAAAGCAATTGATTATGTAAATTGGGAAATGTGCATAGTGTTTACAGCGGTTTTTTTAGTAGTATATAATGAAGCTAGCTCTCTTAGTAAATAGTCATACTACTTTAATGGAGTTTCGGCTACAGACAGATAAATAAACTCCATTATTAATAGATGTAGTGGAACTACTAATTCCCAACATTAAATGTTTAGCAACAAAGAAAATGTTCTCAATTCATCAAGATGAATTAAGCAAATGTATGTGCACTTCGGCTGCATTTAATCGATATTATAATCGAGCAATTTTACCTCCGTTGATTGGTCTTTTATAATCTATAAAACTACTTAATAGAAGTACACTAAATTTTGCATGAAGCATCTTTGAGGTAGGATTATGCTACTACTACTACTAATAATAATAATAATAAACACTTATGGGTTTAAAAAACTATGAGATAAAATTCCACCAAACTTTGCAAGAAGTACTCTTATGTATCAAAGGAAGAATCAACATTGCTACTAATAGCAATAAACACTTGTTATAGGTCCAAACTATTAGATAAAATTGCACCAAAGTTGCCATAAAGAATCCTTAGATACCGGATGTAACAAGCCGCGCATGCGTGGTCCCCCTCTGTATGTGACTCGATGTGGCGAGTGTAAAATGCAATAAATTTGGGGCATTTTTGACCCCCATTGTACCCCCTGGGGGCGCGAACCAGAATTTTTCTGAGGTCAAGGATGCTCATTTTATATCCAGAACAATTGCCTCTACATTTTGGCCAAGTTTCAGAAAAATTGAATGGATGGATCCAAACGTTATGGGAGAAAAGAGTCATTTTTTTGCCATTTTGGGGGCTTTTGACCCCCTGGGGGCGCGAACCAGATTTTTTCCAAGGTCAGCGATACTTATTTTCTATTAGGAACAATGGCCTCCATATTTTGGCCAAGTTTCAGATAAATTGAATGGATGGATGAAAAGTTATGGGGCAAAAAATGTCATTTTGGGGCCTTTTGACCCCCTGGAGGGCTAACCAGATTTTTTTTCAAAAATCGGAGAATGTCACTTTCTAACATGACCAAAGTTACAACTTCATGCAAAATTTCAGAGAAATTCAATGTATGGTTGCGGAGATATAAAATGAGCATCCTTTACCTCAAAAAAATTCTGGTTCGCGCCCCCAGGGGGTACAATAGGGGGTCAAAAATGCCCCAAATTGCCTAAATTTATTGCATTTTACACTCACCACATCGAGTCACATACAGAGGGAGACCACGCATGCGCAGCTTGTTTTACATTAAGTTTCTCTTTTTAAATTGAGATGATGAAATATTTATGAAACTTTTAACCAGTAAAATTAAGTATATAAACTTTATTGAATTTAATTATTTAGTAATTTAAATTTTTATCACAGAAAATTAAGTCATAAACTTCTTTTTTTATATATATATATATATATATATATATATATATATATATATATATGAATCAGTTATTTGCAAAAAAAATAAATGTAAAACCCGACAGCATGACACTCTTTGCTTTTCGAATTGGAAAGCCACTAATATTGGATGCCACTTGCTTAGATCCTTTCACGCTATCAAGAATTATGGAATCTGCTACCAACCGCAGCACAGTTTGCCCCAAAAATAAGAAATATAGCTCCCTAACTAACCATTTTATTTTTCAGCCTATCTCAGTCAGAACGTTAATAGTGCACAATTCGTATGAGACATTAAAAGCTCATAGTCAGTTGCAGGAACGAGCCCCGAAGACTGCTTGGATGTTCCAGCCCATCTCCCTAGATGCCATCCAAGGAAACGCCATGTCCACTATCACATCATCCCGCAATTAAAAACTAAACGGTACTCATGCAGTTTATGGACCGGGCTGAAATAATAAGCCATTCTTAACCGGGGAGGGGCTTTATTAACTATTCTGTACTGTCACCTAATAATGTAATACGCAAAAGATACCGTAAAAATTAAATTTAACTTGAAAATAGCCCGGTCCATAAACAACATAAACACCAACTAAACATTTATTTGTTCTTATGTACATTGTGCGTTTTTGTTAGAAATTTAGTTTGCCATTTTTACACATATATTATAACTTAAAGAAAGAGGCAAAATGCCTTCAAAAAACCATGTTAGATGCAGATATTTTTATTATAATGAAAAGTTTTGGGTTTTTTTCCTTTTTCATCTTGACTTTTTTATCTAATAATTTCGCTTTATATAACAAACCTAGTCAGAGCTTTAGACAAATAAAAGGTATTAACCGTATTTTTTTTCCGTAACAATCCTTCCTGGTCTTGTAGAAGTGGCGTCCGATGTTGTGTGGACTTAACGGTGTGTCTCTTTTAAATTTGAACTTAAATCGCGTATGGTCGCTAGTATTATATATATAAAAAGATGCATCTTTAAGTGAATATATTTATTAGAGAAATGTACCTTTTATACCATTCTCAGACATTTTTATTTGGTTAATTCCCACTTGTTATCAATCTAAAAAGTAATGTTTGTTTTAACATGCTATTTTTCTATTCATAACATGCTAGTAAATTTGAATTCAAAAATATACCGGGGGGGGGGGGGGGCTCTTTCGGAAATACATTTGTAAGAAAGAAGGGAAATATGTCCCTCTTACAACAATCTACATCTAGGGTGATCATTTGTACAAAATGTCAAGTTCCTATGTCTGATAACCTGAATTAATAAGCAAGCAAATGTCTATCCTATTCATATAGATTTCTTACATATAAAATAAAATATATCGAAACTTTGCTGACCAAATTTAAATCCTATTTTCCAAATATTCTTTTGCTAATTATCATTTAGTTCGTTATCAATAATAAAAGAGGATAAAAAGAATCCAACCATTTTTAATATCAAAATCAGTCAAACAGATTTAATGTAATTTAGTTACTATTCATAACTATTAGATGTGTATGAATATCCACTCTCCTATAGGCTTATTCAGTCTTTAGTGTGATGCCCGTAGCGTTAGCTTGTGGATTTTGTGGCACTGAATCTGATTTTGTTTGAAATTTAGATGTTGTCTTTGGAAACTGTTCAAATTAGTAAGAAGGCCTTTGTGGATAATTCAAAGTTGAAACGGAAGAAATTGTGATGAAGCAGATGATAGTGATCCCAAAAGAGGATTTTTCAGACTGTTTTGAAAAATAAATTGGTTCTGTGATGTGTAAGGTCTCTCGGGGTGTATTGAAAAGAAATAAGGAGCCATTGCTCTGGATAGGCTAATTTTTTTTTTCTTTTCCATTAATATTAAATGGCTGAATTATTTCCAGACATACCTTGTACATCAGGACGAAACGCAGATAATTTATCTTACAGGGCTGTGGAGTTAGTAGCTCACACGCTCTATTCAAACTCAAATTTTTAAAAGTCAAACTCTGACTCAAAAAATCTTTTCCCACTAGTAATAATTTATGTATATTTTATACATGGCAATACTTACACGTAATAAGGATTGCCTTGATTGTATATCATTTATAGAGTTTTGATTCTAAAAACAACAGATGTGTTTTTCAAGGCTCAATGAATTCAATGCTAGGGGGGGGGGGGGGTAATGAACTGGGCAAAGTCTAAAGAATTAAGTTTTAAAAAATTGATACAGAATGGGAAAAAAAATCTTCGCCATTAAGTAGCATCCGTATTTTTTATTTTTTAAATGAGCACCATTTTAATAAAGGCACAAAGATTTTAATATATTTTAGTCAAAATCAAAATCAGCCAATTTTAATTGATTCCAACTCTTAAAGCAGTGGATTTGTTCAGTTTCCGATTTCACAATTCTGATTCTTATCACTCTTTACCAAACCAAGTTTGAATAAATATTATGCAATATAACTTTCTTGCATCCTAACAGAAGTATATTTATATAGAATTTACATTTCGGTTCTTCCGTTACATATCCTTGACGGGTTTCATATATTATTGTCCACCTTTGGTGAACCAAACGTGATTCTTTTCTTGAAAATGGTATATTCATGAAGAAGGAAACAACGATTTTAACTTAAAATATATGTTATTTATTTAACTAGTAGATATCAACCTTCTTAACTAAGAGTTGCATCTGGCTGGACTATCTCTTCACTCTAACTGCCCCTAATTCTCTAGGCCTTATATTATGTATAACTGCCCCTAATTCTCTTTTCTCATTATGTGTGACTCCTTTCTACTGCAACTGAAATCCAACTTCAAATTTCTTTTATATCACATGGTTAAGTCAGACAACCAGCTCTCTACTTTCCATATATTGTCAGAGAGGATCTCAAAATTCATACCCTGTCAATTATACCTAATGACCTGCTGCATCTGGCAAATCATGTCTGCACTTAACTTTAAAAGCACACTATTTCCAAGTGATATTTAACACAATAAATAATAAAAAATAAATCTAAATACTATATGAGGGATAATGTTTTAATTTTCAAAATTATATCCTGCCTTGACAGATTTTCTATCAGTATAAAACTTACATGATTAGAATAAATATTAGCCATATTCTTTTCTTATCTTATCTACTTAGATTTTGGTAAGAATTTGTCATGTGTTGCGATGTCACTTGTTTACCGCCAACCCGAAAGGCATGCAGGTCATCCAGTCGGCCGGTAATGGTACATACATACCATGGAAATTTATAGAATCCTCTGGATCCAGTTAAAAGGGGGAAATGACCTGAAGTTAAATATCACAAACATAAATATTCCGGGAGAAGAAAAAAGAGGAAGGAAACAATTGATGGAAAAATGTAGCGCATAACTTTCTCACTTTTCTTGCCATTTTAGATCCTATTTCCATCATGAAATTGTAAGAAAGAATGTTTATACCCCCTCCCTCTCATATTGTACTAAGCAAGTATTGTATGTATATATATATATATATATATATATATATATATATATATAATACTAATACACTTAAACTCCACATACTCGAAGCCCTATACATTAAAACAGAAAAACCAGCTATTAACAAGATTAATTATACTATTAGTACTAATATACTCAAATGCCTATAAATATAAATTTAAATTAAACACAGTCCTTTATTTTTCCCGCCTAAATAGAATATATATTCACTCCTAGGTCTATGTCTGGTTAACATTTTTCTCTGACGATGGACCTGGAAGGGTCCGAAAGCACTTTGGGAAGCTTTGACAATTTTATCAGCCAGTTTCCGTCTGAAACTAAGAACCTAATCAGAAAAACGGAAAGGATCATAGAAAAAATATCCAGACACAAGATGTCCGTTATTTTTAATGATACTTGTATAAAAGAAAAGATGCTGCCAAGATACACACAATTCCCGAAACAGTTTTTCATGGTAAACAACTGATGATCCCTTAAAATAGTGTTAGAAACTAACTAATATAATAACTGTAAAAAATAAATTGACTTACATGAGTGATTTTCCACTGGAAGACTTGAGACTATAAGTTTTTTTGTTTTTTTTATATAGTTTTAATGGTTGAGAAACTTCCGAGACTATATATATATATATATATATATATATATATATATATATATATATATATATCTATATATTACTTTGAAAAGTCACACAATTTGAAGCGCTGGGTGGGTGGCAATAATAATGAAGATATTTTTTTTTATAAAATATTTAGAAAATCTTGCACAACGCAGATTATTTGTTTTTAAAAATAAATTATTTATTCATCTTTAAAACATTTTTTTTTTTTTATGAACTTGAGTACTTTCGGTAAATCTACCATCTTCAGAAGAATATTTCTTCTTTTTCTTATGGTAGATTTACCGAAAGTACTCTAGTTCATAAAAAAAAAAAAAAAATGTTTTTAAGATGAATAAATAATTTATTTTTAAAACAAATAATCTGCGTTGTGCAAGGTTTTCTAAATATTTTATAAAAAAAAATATCTTCGTTATTATATATATATATATATACACAAACACACTAGTAAAAGACTTAGTGTTGCTCAGGATTGCTTGAGAACTCAACTTATAACATATTTTTTTATATTTCATCATATTGAATTTTTTGTGGAAAGCTGAAGGATGGGGAGTAATTAGTCTCATTAATGGAACTAAAATGTTGGAAAATTTATAGTCTTTGATTCCCTCAAGGCACACCTAAAGTTTCCTTGAAATCTATTTCTGTGCAGTCTTGCTCTAAGTCATGAGTCCTTGAACATTTCTATAGCTATATTTTAAGTTATAAAGTAAAATGTATTTCCTTTTTATGTATGTCAAGCTCTCTGAGATAATGTTATGTCCCCTTAATCACAAAATGAAATGTACTTATCCAAGTACCCTGGGTCCTTGTGCTTGTTTTACAAATACTTCAATGGATTATGCTCCAATGAACTGGCTACTCTGGTGCCCCCTCGACGTAAATTCACTAGACCAACCCGACAATCAGCTAAATTCCATTCATTCACTGTGGAGGTCCCCAGATGCCGGAGAGCTTTATACTCCAATAGCTTCTTTCCTCGTGCTGCTGGCCTCTGGAACTCCCTCCCTGTCCCCTGTTTTCCCGACGGTACTGACATGCAGAAATTTAAAACTAATGTAAACGGACATCTCGCTGCGTAGCTCCCAATTTAGGTTGACCCCCACCCCCACCCCCACCCCCCAAACCTTCTCTCTTTTTTCTCAGTAGTCCCTTATGTCTACAGTGGCATCCTGCCTTGTTTGGGGTGAACTATGTTAAAAAAAAAAATTTTAAGTTTAAAAATATATATGGTTATCGGGGTCTATCTCCCAAATCGTATGAGTTTGTGCAAACATGTAAGAACTCCTCTGCTCTGTCGTCAATATACTCGCAATACCAAATACAGGATTTGAAAAATAGAAATATAAAACTATCTTTAGTAGGCCGGAAAAAAAGGAACACACTTTTTGGCCAACCCAATATATATATATATTTTTTTTTTTATAGAGCTGAAGATACCAAGTGTGACTGTTCTTCAGTCGATACTATGGCGGACTGCTGGCGGTATCTTTAGCGCTATGGACTGAGTTTCCAGTATTACTGTTAAATCGTAGGTATCGATGGACGATCAAAGTAATGAACAGTGTTATGTGAAATAAAAAAATATATATCTGCTCTTACATATGTAATTGAGCCCTCTGGTTATTTCTACCTATATCAAAAAAAGACATTACACTAATATACACATATATAGAGAGAGATAAATAGATAGATATTAGCTAGAATACCCATCCAAGGACAAGTTCGTAATAATAGGAGACACTTGGAAGTGATAAGTACAAGATAGACTTTGTACACAAAAACTATTTCATAGCAATCAAGAAGATTGATCTGGTAAAATGGGTGTGAACATAGAGATTACACAACTGATTGTATGGACTTTAAAAAGGAAGATACTTCCTACCGTTTTTGGCTTCCTATGTCTAGCGGTTTGGATGTTTATAGGCTTCAGACACAAGCACTGATAGATATAATCAACTTCATTAAGTAGATGAGAAATGTCAGAAAAGGAAGTGACCAGTGAATTATTTACAAAGTCACCGCTAAAATAGATAGCCTATTTTTTCTGATGCATCATGGCATAAAGATTAACCTCTAACCCCATTAAAAACATTATACATAGAAAGATCATTCCTACCACATGTTCAGCAGTTTGGGTGTCCATAAGACAAATTGACAGATGGATAGACACAATCGTCTTAATGTTGTGAACGTGAAAGGCCAATAATAAATAAGACGACACGGTGGTATGTTTACAACAGTGTGTATTTACAATAGTACAGAGTAGTATGTTAGAGAGAGACCGCTCGTCCCTTGTCATAGGCTCCACTATACATAATGTCCATCTAGTCACCCCATAACACCCCCTTTTTAGCCTTGCTCCATATGGAGTAAATACTTTTTCCTTTTAGGGTTTATTGCAATCAAGTCCGTAATCTTATGTTTTCTTTTTGATCTTCACTGTTCAGAACCTGTTTGCGGGATTGGTATCTCACATATGTTGAACATGACATCCATTAGTTCGTCTTCTAAAGTATTATTCTCGACAGCATCTGAATATTGTTTCCTCACCTGGTTCATGTGTCTTTTATGGATTAACTTGGGTCCCTTTACCATGTAAATCATGTTCCGAATCCGTTTATCCACTATACCTGTTTCCCAGTAGATGTATTAGTTTTAAACATTCAAAAGGAAACTTTTTCTTTAATTTCAAAGCATTCCTTTCATAACATTTTTTTTTTCACGCCCTAGTTTTATATGGGTTGACTATAATCTATCAAACACTGTTTTAATCTTTCTTGCAAATATTGCTCCTGCTAGCGTCATGGAAGATGGAACATTGTTATTTGGGGTCATCCTACATACCTGCAAAAATTCTTGAATAGCCTTTTAAGCACGTTCACAAACCATTCTGCCTGACCTTCTCACATGGTACTACACGATCGTGATATGCTCCACTACAAATGTTTGACAGAATAGTTTAAATTCAGTGAACGTGAATTGTGTTCCGTTGTCTGATACAATACAGTTGGCGAATAATTCATATAAAAAACTAATGGTTACTTCTGTAGTTGTTTTTTTTTTACATTTTAATATTTCCGGACATTTTGAGAAACTGTCCACCACTATAAGGCAATAGAAACCATCTAGTGGGCCAGCAAAATCCGTGTGGCACTTAGTCCACGGTCTGCCAGTTTTCGGCCAGAGTCTGAACTTTATAGGAGGTGTCTTTGCTGCCAAGTTACAACATTTGCATAGTTTCACCGCATTTTCAATGTCTTTGTGTATACGTGTCGAATACACAGCTTCTCATGAGACTTTTCATTCTCGAAATGCCCGAGTGACCAACATGAAATTCTTTTAGTACTCTTTTCTGTAATGCTGCAGGAATAACTACTCAATCGACGTACATAACTACTTCATCACAGATTGTATAAACTTCCGAGATTTATCAGTGTTTTTCTTTTCTTTTATTTTTTATGTTTGTTAAAAAATAGTTGTCGAATGGCTTTTTTTATTTCTTTGGGTGTTTCCGGAAGCTCTCTAATGGCGTTACGCAACATATTTTTTACTTCTACATACTTTGGGATGAATTTAGATAATCTGGTAGCATGACTAATTTTTGACGATGGGATAAACTCCATTCTATAATTGTAATTAAGGAGAATGGTCGCCCATCTCTGCAGTCTGTTTGCAGTATTCATTGGTAATCTCTTTTTATGGCCCATAAATCATTAGCAGTGGCTTATGGTCGGTTTGTCACACAAAATGTCTTCCATGAACAAATCAAGGAAATTTGGTGACTGCAAAAATAATACCCTATGCTTCCTTCTCAATTTTTTAGTAACTATTTTCTGCAGGTAGTAACATACGAGATGCATGGGCGATAGGTTTTACTAATCTGTATTCAATTTTGCGTAATATGAAGGCTCCGATGCCATACAAGCTAGCATCAGTAGCCACAATGATTTTGAGATCTGGATTGTTTGTTAAAAATAATTCTGATGTTAGGATATGTTTTATGTTTTCAAATACCTCCTGACATTATGTCGTCCAGTTTTTTTAATAGATCATTTACAGGAGCTCGCAAATTGTGCATGTTTAGAATAAACACATAATAATTTGCTAAACTAAGAAAACTTTGGAGTGACGATACGCTTTCCGGAGCCGACATATTTTTTATCGCACCAACTGGCTCTGGTCTTCTATCATCTTTGTCTATAATTTGACCAAGATATCTTATTTTTGTCTGTGAAAAAAATCACACTTTCCTTCTTTCAATTTAAATCCATAGTTCTGGATTCTCTTAAATACTTTGTGCAAATATGATTTGTGTTGTTCAGTGCTTCTGCTGATCACTAGAAGGCTATCTAGATAGGCTGTCGCAAATTCCAGTCCACTAAGCAATGTGTCCATTACTTGTTGAAAAATGGTGGCTGCAACATTAACTCCAAATGGTAATTGTTCGAATTTGTATAAATACCAATAAGTGTTTGTACAAAGTATCTTTGAACATTCCTTGTCCACAGGTATTTGTAGATAAGCATCACTTAAAACAAAAAATTTTCTCTGTTGAGTTTAGTGAAAATCTTATCTGGATTTTTTTTCTGTTACATATTTTTCTAATATGTGACACTCCGCTTTGCTAAATGTCCCTTGAATCTTTGCCAACGTTTTATTAGTGTTCATCGTCCTCTGCAATATGTTGAAGCATTAAATCAGGTTCATTCTCTAGTTTATTAAGAACTCTTCATCTGTTTTCTGCATCCGTATTTAATACTAAACCCTGTGCGAAGATTAGACATTTAAAATTGTTAGCACTCAAACCCGGCAGTTTTAAACCTTTGCAGTGTTAGTTAACTACGCTAATGAAAGTAGTGTAGTCTTCGTCTTCTTTCCTTGTGAGATTCATTCATTCCACCTTTTGTGAAAAAGAGACGTTTTAGGGCTAAACAATTTAGTCAATAATTCTACCGCTTCAACAAATATAAGGTTTGTTTTTTGTGGCAATATATAATTGACGAATTTGGTATATTCAACTGTACCCAACTTTCTTAATAGCAAACTAACCTTTTTAAAATCAGTCCAGTTCAGTCAGTAATTTCGTTTTCAGTGTCGTAAGTAAAATTATCGATAGCGCTCCAAATAGTGTTTTGTGAAAATGCATTTTCATCTTCAACATTTTGACCCTTATTCGATAATTCGTATAATGTTTTCTGTTCTTGTTGAGTATGAAGAAACATTTCCTCAAATCTTTTCATTTGTATCAATTGTTTTTCTTCCATTTCCATTTGTTCTATTTGTTTTTCTTGGAATTTTTCTTCTAGTCGAAGTTGTTGTTCTTGTTGGTGTTTAATGATGTCCAACAAAATACGTTTAAATTCCTCCATTTTTTTCACTTAAAATAAGCTACCGACTTTTTCGTTTGTTTTTATATTTACACCGTCGTAAATTTTCCCACTGGAAGAGAAAAAAAAAGTAAGCTTGTTCAAACTTATTTAGGTGTTTCTGATTAAACAATAAAAAAAACGAAGAAAAATCGACAGACCTTGTTTGTTTTTTTTCGTGGTCGAACGATTTAGATTTCAAAACCTTGTGTTGGGAAATGACTTGAAATCTTTTCCCCCTCAAGAATGAAAACTTTTTATTTCAATCCTATTTTATGTCGTTGGAGAGTTACTTTTGGCAGATTTGGTACACCTTGTGTGTTAAAAATACAGTATGGCTTTTAACTTCTTGCTGTTACTGTTGTAATTAATAATTTTTCAAGCACACCGCCTAAGTCTTTTTGAAAATCCTACATCGCTAGTAGTAGTAATGGTTATGTTGTATCTGAGATAAGTCAGTTCTCGTTGCCAGTGTTGTGTCCGAATTAGTCTGAATTCTTCATCGCCAATGTTGTGATTTTGAAGGGCCAATAATAAATAAGACAATGTGGTGGTATATTTACAAGAGTATATTTACAAAAGTACAGAATAGTATGTTACAGAAAGACTGCTCGTCCTTCATCATAGGCTCCTCTATACATTATGTCTAGAAGAATAGGGTGGATCAGCATCACACCATAGCAATTAAGTAGATATAATGTGAGTGTGTTGGAACTTGAAACAATAAAACCGGCAAAAATATGGCATGAAATTTCCACTCTTCTGTACTAACATTTTGATGTATTATCAGTAATATAAAATCCTTTTGAATTTGTTAACTCAACTCGACATGTGCATATGTTGCATTCATATGTTGCATGCATATATTGCACTGAAGAAGCTAATAATACAATAAAACGTTAGTGTTTGTAAATTTTAGTAAATCTTGTGTTATTGTTCTATTAACAATGTCTTTAATTCCATATTGTTGTATCTTGCATTCATTTATCAAAACACATGCTTACATATTATAATTGTGCTTAAAGGGACGGTTAGAATCCTAAAAAGATTTCTCGGTTGGAGGCTCTGAAATGGCGGGTGTATGTCTGACATCTCATAGGTTGCCCCATCTTTAGCAAAAACAAAAAGAAAAGTTTTGTTTTTAAAAACTGATAACCGCGATGATATACTGTATTGTTTCAGCTTTAAGTCGAGGGTGTATTTTTCAGGTTTATGTAATAATTTTCCATAAGACAATTTATATTTTTGGTATGGAGTTTGGTTTAAGTCGAGAAAAAACTCATTGGATTGAACACATTCTGTCGCGTCTTTTCACATTTACCGATACAAACAGAATAAAGATGGACAAAAGAAGAATATATTGGGACTAATCAATAGGATTGGTGATGCTTGTCAGATTGTGTATGTTGATAAATGGTTGTGTGTATAGACTCTATGGTAGAAATAAATCCAACACACCAATTCAAAATGATGGCAAATTTTAAGATTAAGTTTTTGGTGAACGTGTCCATATATCCAGGAAGGTTTTCAAGTAGATTTCTAAGGCTGTTTTACCTACACTTATGGCTGAAACAATACGATACCTTCAAGTTGTATCCATATTCTGTGTTGGATATAAGTATTTAAAAAAAGAAAATATATATAACATGAAATATTTTTCTCTACAAACAGAATATGGATACAAATTTCAGGTATATTATAATGGGATATTTATATACTATAGTTAATTGTTATTTATGCCATCCAAAAGAGAGATGAGCCTGTCTGAAATAGTCTCATCTTTTGTTTGTTTTAAGTTAGCATTATAAATACATCTTTTTATTTTCATTTATCTGCTTTGATTCTTACAATATTGTCAACATTAATGGGAATAGCTTTTTATATTATGGAATCATTCAATGTTCAGCACGTATATTTTTAAAATTTGGTAGACTTATAAGTCTACCAAATTTTTAAAATATCTCGATTAGAAAAATCCAATGGTAATTATTTTATACCTCTAGGTCAAAGCGATTGGAGATATGACCTTTTGGCTTTTGCTAAAAATCTAAACCTATTAAGATTGTTATAAAATTTTAAAATTAATAGCTCAGTTGTTCCCACAATGCTCATTTCTATATCATTTTAAAGTATTTTAATGGATCTAAAATGTGGTCTTTGTATTTTCTTGTTCAGGGGAGAAATAAAAAAAAAATAAAGAAGTTGACCATGACTTTGACCTTCGATTTTATCGAAAAAAGGGGGCATGAAATGCCTACAATATAATTTGATTAAGTATATATTTCTATTCTTTGAAATGAGCTTTATCAATGCAAGTACAGATGAGAATATACAAAACAACATTCAGTTTGTTTGTTTTTAGACATTTGTTAGATTTGTGTTTTTTATTTAATTCTCTATTTAAAAACATTAAGATCTATTTTCTTACAATCGTGAAATAAGAAGTCTGTTTAATAATGGAGATTTGGTATCTGTTTGTCTGAAGCTGAGACTATTACTTTTAATAGTTTTGTACTATCTTTTACAGCTCTGTTCTGCTTACTATACTATTTCAAACTAATGTACTATCTTTCAACAGGGAGAGCAGTGTGGTATCTGTTTAGCTATCATATTATCCTCCCAGACATTACCTCCTCCTTTTGGGGTAAGGGGTAGTATCTGTTCTGTGGTCATATCACCCCAGGGATTACCTCCTCCTTTAGAGGGGGGAAGGGTAGTGTAGTATATGTTCGCCCATCATACATACTAGGAAAAATATGTTCTCTCCTGTCACATTTTTGCTAGTCATTATAATTCAAGTTTGTTAACAATCCTAATTTTTTCAAGCTTTGAGAAGAACAAAATTAAAGATGGTAATGTTAGTTTGACGAGATACACAAGAGACTATGAAAGTATGTTTCTTTTATTTGGTGTGTGTATGTATATACGAAAGAATGTCTAATATATGGTATTCATAATGTATTCATCCAAAGGAAATAACCTTTTCTAATGGAATGTTTCCTTTCTAGAACGTCAGCAATAACAGCTTCTTCTTTTGATGGTAATCTGATAATGTTTTTTGAGATGATTGCAAGGAGAGTTCAAATACTTTTCCTTTCCAAAAAGGAAGTCCCACAGTTATTTACACGTAAATCTTCAGCTTTAGAAACAGATTGTTTTACTAACTTAATCAAACTAATTATCATCAATTTGATTATACTTTTGGACCAATCAATTTGATTATACTTTTGGACCAATCAATTTGATTATACTTTTTGGACCAATCAATTTGATTATACTTTTTGGACCAATCAATTTGATTATACTTTTGGACCAATCAATTTGATTATACTTTTTGGACCAATCAATTTGATTATACTTTTTGGACCAATCAATTTGATTATACTTTTTGGACCAATCAATTTGATTATACTTTTTGGACCAATCAATTTGATTATACTTTTTGGACCAATCAATTTGATTATACTTTTTGACCAATCAATTTATTCCTATTCCTACCGTTTGTGTTCATGAATAAAATGTCCTGCCTCAGAAATTATTTAAATATTTATCGATTTAAAATAAGCATTGAATTACACATATCTATAATCGGAAGTGAGGAGTGGAAGTAAGCATTTTTCTGTTGTTTTTAGGATTTTGAGTCGAGTTTTTAAAATCAACTCAAAGTAGCATTTATTTCAGCTTGTTTATGATTAGTCTTGATTTTAAAGAAAAATAAATACTAACATTTATCATTATTAACTGTAACCGAATGATAAATATCTATAACCAATGAATGTTTAAATCTCTAAGTGTTTTCATAGATGTAGAAACACTTTGTATAATTTGTATTAGTCATGTGTATACCTCAAATGTTTATATTCAAGTTGGAATAAAAACCTCACTTAGACTAATTGATTTCATGTCCTTTTTTTTTTAGCTTCTCATTTATATGAGAAGAAAATATTTTATAAGCAAAAATGAAATGCACTATGAAAGATATTGCCATTATTAATTTAATATACTTCCTAATATTATTTCAAAGGTTTTAAATTTTAATTATAATTTTAATTTAAAAAATCGTATATTTAAAAGGGCATTTTGTTTATTTAAAAAAAATGTTTCTAATTGTTAAAGTTTCAATCATAAGCAATGAATCATTAAAATTGTTTTGACTTTAAAAAAAGGATAAAAGTTGATTTATTTTAAATGTTGCACAGATCAAGAGTTTAAAACTTATTTTAATATAACTTTGTCTCTAATTGATAAGTAAATTCGATTTCTTTTTAATCTAATTTGTGAATTATTGGAATTTATTCTGTTTGGAATAACATAAAATAGTTTATGTAAATCTATATATTCAAAAAAATGTTATGCTTTAAAAAAAATTTTTTTTTTTTTTACTTTCATTCAAAAAATGACAATTGTTACTGAGACGTAAGAGGCTACTATGAATTAGGGGCCATACCAACAGAAGCATCCTAAATGGGGAGTTGTGCGGCAAGATGTGTGTTCACATTACATTTAAACTTCTGCATGTTGCTACAGTCAGGGAAACAGGGAGCAGGGAGGGAATTCCAAAAGCTAGCAGTTGAAGGAAAGAAACTATTAGTGTAGAAAGGATGGGATTTTGCTGACTGACAAGTCGCTTGAGGTATTTACGTCAAAGGGGCACCAGTGCAGCAAGTTTTTCAGAGCACATTCTATTAAAGTACTTGTAAAATAAGCACAGGGATGCAATATTGTTACATATTTTAAATGATCAATATTTTGAGATCTCTTCTTGAAAGGAACATTTAAAATTCTGATCGGAGTTTCTTTTTGTTTGCATATCAGTTATTTGATACATCATTTCAATTCAATGTTTTTTTAAATGGAGATGCTGTATGTAACTGTTAAATATATCATCAGAATATATATATATATATATATATATATATATATATATATATATATATATATATATATATATATATATATATATATATGTGTGTGTGTGTGTGAGAGTATGTGTAACTTACCTTGACACCTTAACACTGCAGTTTCATGGATCATTCAACTGTCGCAATTGCATAATTGAACATCTGAACGTTTTTTATACAAAATTGGAATTTATATTCTTATATAAAACGTTCAGAAGTTTATTAATGCACTTGCAATAATTAGATGATCCCTGAAACTGCAGTAAATTGTTAAGATAAGCCACATATATTATTATGATAAAGCTCTATCTGAAGATATTGAGCCCTTTGCGTGCATAGGATCTGTTGTCTTATTTCGGTTCATTTCTGATCTTAAGAAGTCGATTTTCGTGTTATTATATGCACACATATTAGCACGTCATCTTCAAAAACCATGTTACACCTATGACTCTCTAGGTCACAGACATTGGTTAGAATTATGAAGACCCTGTGTCACCAATTGTCAGAATCCATCTCTTTCACTCAACCTTGCTAATTGGATCCAAAGAAATCAAATGTGGAAACATTCCTTATTTTTCTATGTAGAAACCCACAATGATCAATTCAAAACAGAATTTCCCCTAAAATAATCCAATAATCTTATGTGATTCACACTCACAATAGCCAATTAAGTAAATCATTGTATATGTATCAAGTACTGCCTGAAATCTTTATCTCCAAGAACTTTTTTATATATTTTCAGAACTTTTTTCAATAATATTTTTTATTTCGATTTTTACATTTTTGTGATGCATGCTTATATGAAGTAAACTAATGAAAAGAAACAAACTTTTAGATTTGTTGACTACTCAATGCCAGTTATTCTGACATAACAACAACATTATTAAAATCGTATGTTTTAATTACAAGCTTACTTGCGTATAGATACCTGAATTCGACTATTAGGTTTCTAAGTTTGAAAAGATGCATCTGAAAAAGATCAGAGGTTACATCGTCCGAAACGTTGTAATTATAACAACCAAAATGCGAATAGTAGTCCAGATTATCAATCCTCATCTAAAAAACATTCTGAAACGAAATATGAACTTACTATTACCTACTTTATATTTTTAATAAGTTTGATTCTCATATTGTATTAATAAGAAAAAGAGTAATAACCAATTTAGTCTTTTTTATCTGAAATTCTAAGTCTTTGAGAATGTTAACTTTTTTCTTAAGCTTTCAATGGTTTTAGGTTTTTAAATAATTCTCATGCATTGGAAATAAGATTTGTTTACATTTTTTTTTCTTTCTTTCGTTTGAAAGGCTGGAAAAAGAATTAGCAATCTTTCAGTAAAATGAAAGAAAGAAAATTGATTTTAGAAACAATTGAAATGGAACATAACATTTTATTTGCAGTTTTTCACTATTCTTCATTTAAACACGGTTTCAGACTGTTTTCCTTATCTGTGTTATTGACTATGACAAAAGACCTGAAGAAGGCCGGAGAGTCTAACGTCTGAAACGTAGTTACAATGGTAGCAATCAAGATGCGGAAAACTGCAAAACATGTGGATAATTAAAACAGTTTATTCTAAGAATCTTATTTGCCCTCTGCTAAATATGCAATCATTTTTACTGTCTCTATTCATATCTTTTATTAAACAATTGGATAGACTAAAAAAGAAAGACTATTACTTCATATGACCAATGGATAACAACAATTAAAAAGAAATGTTTGGAATGTTTTGTCATCATGACATAAGTGATACAATTACTCAGGTTATCATGAAAATTGAGGACCAGGAAAAGCAGAGAAAAAATTACTTTTGTTATTCAGTGGGACTGCCTCCGCCTCCATCTCTTATGATATGCAGTTTCATAGTAGTGAGAAAACTACATTTTTAGTTAAGCATAATGAACATATATATAATAATAGTAATTATAATATTATTTGATAATTTAATTTAGTTAAAATTTTCGCTCTATCCCCACTCTCTCTCCCTCTCTTTCTCTCTCTCTTTCTCACACACACACATCACTGATCTGTCTGCTGAACATTTTTTTAAAATCCCATTTTTGTTTTTTCTCTTTTGTTTAGTTTATTTTTTCTTAATCATCGGCTAACATATTAAAATAAATTTGACCCCTCTCCCTTCACCGTTTGTCTTTCTTTCGCTTCCTCCATGTCTTTCTTTCCCTTTCATCTGTTTCCCCCCTCCCTTTATCTCTTATGTCGTTTTTTATGTTGGTAGTTTTTCATAATATACCGTCTTCACTCATTTCTAAGAAAGTATTTTAACAATAAAGACAAAATATTAAAATCTCAACATACAAGTTAATTTGATTGTATTGTTTTTGTATATCAATTTTTTTTTCTATTTATCTCTGCATAATAGTCTTTTAGATTTGAAAAAACTAACTCGTACCCCCACCCCATGTGATGGCCAGAAATGAATGAGAACCCCTGGGTATGCCTGTTCCCACCTTGGAACTCCATATTACCATTTTTTTATTTTTATAATTTTTCATTTATAAGTAAATGGATATTCTAATGGGAACACAGACACTACAATATTATTGTAAAACCCCCAAATACAAAATTAATTCTTCGTAAAATGTTAACCGAGAAAAGTTGTTTGATCTTTGTATAGGGCTTTATTTTTACTTGTATCCACTGACAGCGACAAACAGATAGACAGACACCAAATTTATATTATTATAAGTGGTCTTGCTTTGACATTATCAGATAATTAAATTACATTAATTGATATAGAGAAGAATTTTAGGTGAGTTCAAATTCAAATAAATGTCTGTTCTCCAACAAAAAGTGGTCCAAATTATCATTTTTACACATTGGCTGTTCACGTATGTGAAGCTACATCTCTTGAAACAGAATTATCTAACTTGGAAGAATCTTTAATTTTAAGAAATAGTTTAAGTGTCTCCATGGCAAACTAGGTTGGAGAGCTAGCCTGTGGTAACTGTTTTAAGGTACATTACTTTCAATCCATTAAGTTTAATTACTTTATACCTTTGTTTTTTGTCAAATATTTTCCCCATAGAGGTATAACAAACAAACATCTAATGTGTGTATATATATATATATATATATATATATATATATGACTACAACTCCTATTTGACTTTTGTCTTAACAGATAAATAAAATGTGCTTGCAGTTTTTGTTTTTTTGTCCAGTTTTTAATACACTGACTTGATACAAGTATTTTTTAAATCAGATTTTTCATCCAACTAGACACATCTTTATTACTGTTATGGCCTTGTTTATATAGGTTTAGATTTCTTAAAACCAATTGGAAATATTTACTGTGATTTCAAAGAGAATAAATGGCATATTTTTACATTTTTCATTCTTTATTTCTGCTGAAGTTATTGAATTAGTTTCACAATTCCATTAATTTTCTTTTTAATCATTTTCATAGAAATCACTTCAAAGTAATTCATACCTCCATGGTTCTTGAAACAAACTAAAATAACATTTAAATAACAATTTTCCATTGAAAGTAAGTTTTTTTTTTGTTTTGTTTTTTACTTGCAAAAAGTGTTTACCTATAAGTATACAGGTTTTTTCTCTCTTTCTCTCATTTTGTATAGACTATGTTACTTATCATTTCTATTATCAACTTGAAGAAAGATTTAACCTGGTCATATTTGCAACTTTTAATCTGATTCTAATTGACCTTAACTGATCAAAACAAGAAGGAATATTCATAAGATGGCCAGAGTCTTTTAGAAATGCTTGGATGCATTTCAAATAAAATATGTCCATTCAATCTGAGAATTTAGTGATGAAAATGCTATTTTAAACTCAAGTGTGACAGACCACATAAAAAGAAAAATTACGTAATAATTTTGACCCGAAATATTGACTTTTTTCTAATCTCTAATAAAATGTTAGCTTCATAGTTTCGGATCATGATTTTCAACACCTGTTATTTTTTTTAATAGATAACAAAAATCTAATTGTTACTTTGTTTTTGTTTTTTTTTTCTATTAAGTTACTGATATAATGATTACTGACATCATATTGCTTCATATGAGAATATTAAATATGTGATTATTTCCGAGATGAGCTATTCTTTTCATTTACATGTTTCAAACTGTTGTTCTCATTTTTGGTGTTTACATTTTCATCAGACATGACTATGGCAAAAGGCAACAACCAAGATGAGGAAAACCATTGGAAACGTGTAACTGAGAAACGATTTGTGGTTATGAAACGTCCAACAATAACTTAAAGAAAATATTTGTAAATCTTGTTTTTGTAACGTTGAATTAAAAAAAAAAAACTGAACCTTAAAGGCAATCTAACTGTATTTTTGTTGCCTATGCTAATGTTTTTTGCTATTAAAGAAATTCATTTTTTATTTAGTGTAAACCAATTATCTACCTGATCATCGGGGATGGAATTCATTTCGCTTCATTAATTATTGAGGTTTATTTTGAAACCTTATACTTACTAATTTATTGATAACATAGAAACAGTTTGGGACTGCTTTTATGTTGTTACCTTGACTACAGCACTGCCCAAAACAATAACAAATAGTTCCAGAGGTCTATGTAAAAGTAGACCGGATCTGTTCTGACTTGGGAATAGAAGAAAGTATACTGCCATCTGTTTTCTTTTTCAACTTCTCCTGGATTGCTTTTATGTTGTTACTATGTACTTAGATGGGCGACAATTTAGGAATACCAGGTGATGTATATAAAACAGTCCTAGTGCAAGCCAAGGATCGGTACCAATCTGCAAATACAATGAACATAACAGACAGTCCTGGGCCGTTCATTGTGATCTGTGCCAACTAGACACTGGCTCGCGATGGCAGATCAGATTCAGATTGTAAGGATAAATTACTACATATAATTAATAACGTTCTGTTTGACAGCATGTAAAATTCAGTCAAAGTGGCCTTGGAAGTCAAAGACAGGTACTAATCTGCAAATACAACAAACATAAGTCTTGTTGTGATCTGTGCAAACCAGATACTGGCTGACAATGACTGATCGAATTCAGAATTTATTAATAACCCCTTTTAACAGCAGTAATAAACATCATTTACATGTTTCACACTGTTTTTTTCATCTTGGCTGTTAACATTTTATTCAGTAACCTAATATCAAACTGACACTTTTATTTAATGATTTTTAATCCGTTAATTTAACTTACAACCTTCATTTTTTAATATTCCCTTAATCAACGCCTATATCCATGTGGTCATGTATACAGTAGTAAAATTTAGTTTTTTTGTTTATAAACCTAATATCTAGTTTTTTTTATATAAACCTAATATCTAGTTTTTTTGTTTATAAACCTAATATCTAGTTTTTTGTTTATAAACCTAATATCTAGTTTTTTTATTGTTTATAAACCTAATATCTAGTTTTTTTTTGTTTATAAACCTAACATCTAGTTTTTTTGTTTATAAACCTAATATCTAGTTTTTTTTTGTTTATAAACCTAATATCTAATTTTTTTTTGTTTATAAACCTAATATCTAGTTTTTTTTTGTTTATAAACCTAACATCTAGTTTTTTTGTTTATAAACCTAATATCTAGGTTTTTTTTTGTTTATAAACCTAATATCTAGTTTTTTTTTGTTTATAAACCTAATATCTAGTTTTTTTTTTTGTTTATAAACCTAATATCTAGTTTTTTTTTTGTTTATAAACCTAACATCTAGTTTTTTTGTTTATAAACCTAATATCTAGTTTTTTTGTTTATAAACCTAATATCTAGTTTTTTTGTTTATAAACCTAATATCTAGTTTTTTTGTTTATAAACCTAATATCTAGTTTTTTTTTTGTTTATAAACCTAACATCTAGTTTTTTTGTTTATAAACCTAATATCTAGTTTTTTTGTTTATAAACCTAATATCTAGTTTTTTTTTTGTTTATAAACCTAATATCTAGTTTTTTTTTTGTTTATAAACCTAATATCTAGTTTTTTTTTTTGTTTATAAACCTAATATCTAGTTTTTTTTTTGTTTATAAACCTAACATCTAGTTTTTTTGTTTATAAACCTAATATCTAGTTTTTTTGTTTATAAACCTAATATCTAGTTTTTTTGTTTATAAACCTAATATCTAGTTTTTTTGTTTATAAACCTAATATCTAGTTTTTTTTTTGTTTATAAACCTAACATCTAGTTTTTTTGTTTATAAACCTAATATCTAGTTTTTTTGTTTATAAACCTAATATCTAGTTTTTTTGTTTATAAACCTAATATCTAGTTTTTTTGTTTATAAACCTAATATCTAGTTTTTTTTTTGTTTATAAACCTAACATCTAGTTTTTTTGTTTATAAACCTAATATCTAGTTTTTTTGTTTATAAACCTAATATCTAGTTTTTTTGTTTATAAACCTAATATCTAGTTTTTTTGTTTATAAACCTAATATCTAGTTTTTTTTTTGTTTATAAACCTAACATCTAGTTTTTTTGTTTATAAACCTAATATCTAGTTTTTTTGTTTATAAACCTAATATCTAGTTTTTTTGTTTATAAACCTAATATCTAGTTTTTTTTTTGTTTATAAACCTAACATCTAGTTTTTTTGTTTATAAACCTAATATCTAGTTTTTTTGTTTATAAACCTAATATCTAGTTTTTTTGTTGATAAACCTAATATCTAGTTTTTTTGTTTATAAACCTAATATCTAGTTTTTTTTTTGTTTATAAACCTAACATCTAGTTTTTTTGTTTATAAACCTAATATCTAGTTTTTTTGTTTATAAACCTAATATCTAGTTTTTTTGTTTATAAACCTAATATCTAGTTTTTTTGTTTATAAACCTAATATCTAGTTTTTTTTTTGTTTATAAACCTAACATCTAGTTTTTTTGTTTATAAACCTAATATCTAGTTTTTTTGTTTATAAACCTAATATCTAGTTTTTTTGTTTATAAACCTAATATCTAGTTTTTTTTTTGTTTATAAACCTAACATCTAGTTTTTTTGTTTATAAACCTAATATCTAGTTTTTTTGTTTATAAACCTAACATCTAGTTTTTTTGTTTATAAACCTAATATCTAGTTTTTTTTTTGTTTATAAACCTAATATCTAGTTTTTTTTTGTTTATAAACCTAATATCTAGTTTTTTTGTTTATAAACCTAATATCTAGTTTTTTGTTTATAAACCTAATATCTAGTTTTTTTGTTTATAAACCTAATATCTAGTTTTTTTGTTTATAAACCTAACATCTAGTTTTTTTGTTTATAAACCTAATATCTAGTTTTTTTTTTGTTTATAAACCTAATATCTAGTTTTTTTTTGTTTATAAACCTAATATCTAGTTTTTTTGTTTATAAACCTAATATCTAGTTTTTTGTTTATAAACCTAATATCTAGTTTTTTTGTTTATAAACCTAATATCTAGTTTTTTTTTTGTTTATAAACCTAATATCTAGTTTTTTTGTTTATAAACCTAATATCTAGTTTTTTTGTTTATAAACCTAACATCTAGTTTTTTTGTTTATAAACCTAATATCTAGTTTTTTTTTTGTTTATAAACCTAATATCTAGTTTTTTTTTGTTTATAAACCTAATATCTAGTTTTTTTGTTTATAAACCTAATATCTAGTTTTTTTGTTTATAAACCTAATATCTAGTTTTTTTGTTTATAAACCTAATATCTAGTTTTTTTTTGTTTATAAACCTAACATCTAGTTTTTTTTTGTTTATAAACCTAATATCTAGTTTTTTGTTTATAAACCTAATATCTAGTTTTTTTGTTTATAAACCTAATATCTAGTTTTTTTTTGTTTATAAACCTTATATCTAGTTTTTTGTTTATAAACCTAATATCTAGTTTTTTTGTTTATAAACCTAATATCTAGTTTTTTTTTTGTTTATAAACCTAATATCTAGTTTTTTTGTTTATAAACCTAATATCTAGTTTTTTTGTTTATAAACCTAACATCTAGTTTTTTTTTTGTTTATAAACCTAATATCTAGTTTTTTTTTTGTTTATAAACCTAATATCTAGTTTTTTTTTGTTTATAAACCTAATATCTAGTTTTTTTGTTTATAAACCTAATATCTAGTTTTTTGGGGTTTTTTCTCACCTATACTTGGCTATTGTTGACACTTTTTATTTATGAATCTACGGATACTTTACTCAAAAGTGTTTACCAATAAAAAGAAAACGTAAATATGATGTTTTTTTTAAGACTCTTTCGCTTTATATAACATTTAAATTTCAATCTTCAATATTTTGTTCAGATTTCATGAAATGAAATTGGGAGAGGAGGGGGGTCACGTATAAAAAATATTTTCCCTAATATATTTTACAAAAAACAGCATTTTATAGATAAATTAATCCAATAATGAATAAGTATTGAAAAATTTTGTGAAAATCTGACCATTACTTGATATTTGCTAGATTTATTAAACACACGGTGTTAGCGCATAAAAATTGGTTACAACATAGGGACGTTGTTTTAAAGTGTAAGTAAAGTACACACGATTTTAGTTTCTCATTTTCATTATTTTCGTATGCTGAAATTTTTTTTTAAATCAGCAGTTTATTTTATGTTTCATTCTTTGAATGGTAAAAAAGTTATGATGATAATATAAACCTATATTAACGTTACATCGTGTGACATGTAGGGGTTAAATTCTATGGTGAGCTTTGGAGGTCTCTATCGATCAGAAACACATAAATAACAATATCTCATCACAGATATATCGTCAGATATTATGACTAATGAAATATCTCTCTTATCGCAAAACAACACATCTCATCATCAAAGTTCCATTCTAAATGATCTCTGATATTTTATGCCCATTAAGGTTTCTTCTTGTAATGTCGTACCATTAACCTTAAATCTGAGTGACAAACGCCCCCTAAAAAAACTCCCTCAACCCTAACACTAAGTCCAAATGGCAACCTCCATCCAAAACAAAACCCTTTCCTTAACCTTATCACTAACCCTAAGTCTGAGTTGCAAGCCCCAAATCCTACAAAAAGCCCATCTAAAAAAAAAAAAAAAAAAAAAGAAGGATAAAAAAACGCAGACACTCATAAAGAAAAACGCACAGGATTTATTTCTCATAGAAAAAAATTGATTAACTCCCCTAAAATGCTAGAATGGCCCGGAGATGATGAATTATTCTACATTAAATTTATGTAAAACTAATCCCCCACTCTAAATTCTAAAATAGTTTTTTCTCTGCTAAGTTGTCACGGTGTTCACACTTAATTTCCACTAGCCCTACCACTAACCCGTAATGTATTCGTGAAATGTATATCTTGTATTCTCTAATTTTGTCACCCATTTATTGATTTATCCTAATGAGCTAGAATTCATTTTGATAACTTTTTAGAACTTCTCATCCATGTAGATGTTACCTCCTAAAAAATAAACCACTTCCTCTGTTCTCTTCTGTTAATTATTTTTCTGGGAAAACTTTCAACTACTGTTTTCATCATGAGACACTGCAATTTAATATTTTCTTAGCTTCAGTTTAATTATGCCAATGGGGATCATATTTTCATTGTCATTAAAAATCTATTATAAAAAGAAAACTCGTTAGTACTAAAAACAGTCATTTATTAGCTTTTTTTAAATGTTAGATTTTTTTTCTTTTTTGAAAGTTATAAATATTTATTGATTCTATTGAAAATGTATCTCATTGGTTTTTGATTTTTGTTACAAATAGCACTTTTCATGAAAGCCTTTTAAGAATGTTTTTTTAGTCTGAAAAATAAGAAAATAACTTTATTCTATAAAAAAAAATGAAATTCAATTTTTAGAGTTGTCTAATCATCTTTATAAGAGACTGTCTGTCTGTCAGTTGGTCACACTTAAATTTGATAGAGCATTTTCATTGTAAACGAGCAAATTGCATATGCGTTCCTGATGCCTTCATAAAAGTGTCATCTTTAAAGACATAAATCAATGTGTTTATTCTTCATGGCCAAAAGTTGTCTTGAATTTGATGCAGCTATTTATAATACAATGTCAATATTTGCAAAATATTTGAAACTATAATCAGTTCAAAGTCAGAAAGTTCAATAAGCCCATTTGGTGACTTCAATTCAGTAACTGGAATCAATGAGGCTTTTTATTAACATTACTATTTATTATTGATAATAAATAAGAAAAGAAATTGAAATATATTACAAATGAATAAATTTATATAAAATGGGGAAAATGTCCGACGCCAATAACATTTCAGGAATGTAACAGCAAATAATAGTTAAATAATAAAAATGTCAGTTTTTGAAAGCAATATGCAAGTATCAGGAAGTTTCATCGAATTTCCTGCTAGCTTGGCAAGTCGACTGCAGGCTCAGGCGTTTCCACGAATAGCCGTATTTATCCAGTGTTGCCTAAAAGAGCTTAAAGGAAAAGAATTCAAAATGGAGTGATGTTTTTTTTAAATAGTTTTTTTTTTTTTAAGTAGTTTTAGCTTTTCTTTATTTTATTTTTGATTTCAATAAATATTCGATTAATGGTAAATAAAATGTTTATTTATCAGTTAATTATAGGCGAGAAACACACACACACAGATCTTTTCTGATAGTTTTATTAATAGAGATTATGCTATATTATAATACATCATAAGATTATTATTTAAAACTTATCTTTTGATATCATTTATATTATTACAACTATCAATTAGTTTAAACAAAATATTTCAATATAATTAAAAAAAAATTATAGATTTTCTGTAAAACTTTTTGAACTTTACCCTTTTTACTTTGTACAATTTAAGCTAATTGACTTTTAATACTCTGTTATATTTGTTTTATGTTAACTTTTAATTAATAATTTTAATTGTTTTCAAAGAAAACAAGCAAAAATACTTTGAAATAAAAGCTATTGTGAAATTAGATGAGATATGTAAGTTCTCATTTTTTCCGAGAAAAATGTCGCCTGTTGTAATCATTTTGATGAAAAACAGAAAGATAAATAAGAAATTCCTGATAGCGTAGATTTTAAATCCAAAAATAATTTACCTTTATCAAACTGTTACAGCGGTCAGAATTGACCTTTATAATTGTATATCATTATTGTTGTTAAAAAAAAAAGTTTTTTCTGGGTTATTTGTTATCTTGCATTCTTTGGATACACTTAGTTCAAGAAAGAGATAAAGTATCTTTTTGTTATGGTTTCCTTCAGAGGTGAGGAATCAACGATTTTTGCAAGATTTTTTTAGCAACTCTCGCTTCTTGTTTTTACTATTGTTTTGTTACATTATTTATGCAAAAATAGATTAGCGCAGAGTTGATAGTTTATCTACTAAGTTTGACTATTTTAGACATATATACTTTTCGATTGAACACCCTACTAGACAGAGAAATAAATCAGAATTCACTGCAAATTAAGGATTTCTCTCTAAATTCATTTCATTCTTTCACCTTTATAAATTAAAACAACAATATAAACTCATAGATTTATATAAAAAAAAATCAAAGGTATTTTTTTAATGTAAATGTCAAAAAGAAATGCTGTTCAGTGCTTAATAATCAAATGTATCAGAAATATATATTTTAAGTTTATTTATTGATTTTGTATTCTGAAAGTCAAGTAAATTTAATGCGAAATTATAAAGAAAGTGTATTTAAATGTTGATTGTATTTTTTAACCAAGCCATGTAAATATTTGTATCATAAAGGCATCAAGTACAAAATTGACTTCTCCACATTTGTCAGTATTAATTTATGTTCGATGATATTTGTAACTGTGTTTTCTGTAATGCTGCTTTTTTTGCTTGAGACTCGTGTTTGCATAGGTAATACCATTATTAAATAAAAGGTTATTTATTTTACGGAACTGGCAACTTCCTTCTGTATAGGTCTCATTTTCCTCTTTGTGAATTTTCTATCTTCCAAAACCTGTAGAATAATTAACCTCCTTTATTTAATAACAGTTGTTGTTGGCATCTGTCAGTCGCAACGACTATGGATCAGCGCCGTATTGGGATGTTGTTTGTGTGCATCTCTGTGTGACTGTAGAGGCCAATTCTTGATTTGCATGGTCTACTCCAGCCTTGATATACGAAGGCTGTTGAATAATGTGTCACTTCAGCTGATTGGTCTGTCTATAGGCTCGCTCTTCTCCTAGCTCTCTTCGCAGCGTTTTCATCGTGGAGGGTCTTCTCACTGATGATCATTCCCTGGCGTATCTGTTTCCTCCAGGCAGGTCTGTCAGCTGCAGAGGCTTCCCATGTATTAATGTCCATTGAGCAAGCCTTCATATCTTGCTTGCAGGCATCCTTAAAGCAGACATGGGGTCGACACCATTTCTTTTAGTCTGAGGCAAGCTCGCCGTAGAGAAGGTCTTTAAGGGATGCACCCATCATCCATCCTTAATAACGGTATTATCTATGCAAACACAAGTTTGACGACCAAAAAGAACAATCTTATACACAACATATTGTAGGAAAAAGATTCTATTTGACTATTTTATTGTAAGAGTGTATAAAGATTCAAAAATGTGTCTTAATTCAGAATGTGTTATGCCACAACAAACCTTAAGTGGACCTTTAATAATTTTACCTGCGATACCATAATTTTCTTTTCATTTCTTTCTCTTCAAAGATTGCTCTCAAATCATTACAAAAATAGGGTTTCCATTACTGTGCGTATGTCATTTGTATCAAGTATCTTTGGCGTCTTCACATATAATTTTGCTCTTGTAAATATTGTTGAAACATGCAAATGAAATCCTAATCTTATAAAATTCACTTCTAAACAGACATATGTAACTTGTTCAAATTAAAAAATCGATAAAACTTTATTTGATATTGTGCTATTCTAACTCAAAACATGTGGGTTGTCAACAAAAACATTAACTACTACAAATAATAAATTAATTCAATGAAATTCATAATCTTAGTTGGTACTGTTTCTATCAACCAATCAATGTGATATGTGTTCAAACAGACAACGAAAGAAAAAAATCTATAACTTTTAAAATAGTATATAGATTTACAGTGTGACAAGTAATCTGATTCCCCCTCCTCCTTTTGAAAAAGATATGTTTTAAAAAATACTGTGCCATTCGAACTCAAAACATGTGGGTTGTACAAAAAAGCGTTAACCACTACAAATAAGTCAGTGCAATAAAATACTGAATGTTAGCTAGTATTGTTTCTGTCCACCAATCAACGATTTGCATATAAACAAAGCAAGAAAAAAAAGACTGCCTTTTGAAATAGTACAATGACTGCTGCAATGTTTGTTTTTCACATTAGATACACATCACATTAGATACATATCACATTAGATACATATCACATTAGATACATAACACATTAGATACATAACACATTAGATACATAACACATTAGATACATAACACATTAGATACATAACACATTAGATACATAACACATTAGATACATAACACATTAGATACATAACACATTAGATACATAACACATTAGATACATAACACATTAGATACATAACACATTAGATACATAACACATTAGATACATAACACATTAGATACATATCAAAGTATGTAATTAAGAATACAACATGCATTATAAGATGTTTCTTTGGGAATTCTTTAAATGCCTATTTCTCGAATTTAAAACCGTTTACAATATTAAAAAAAAGGTGTATTACCATTTTATTGGTCAGCATGCCATATTTATTTATTTATTTGTTTGTTTGCCGTAAAATTGTAACTAAGACAGTCGATACTACATTGGAATTTATTTATGCCCTTAAATTATTTTTATATAAAAAAAGATTGTTAAATCATTAAGAGATGTTTTATCGATACATCAGCAAACTGGAAAATATTGTGGCGGATCAATTAATCGTTATACCACATAATATAATTTATCCAAAGTTTATTAGCTTAAAACAATTGAACTGTAGGGAAATAAATCTATTATCAGTAACTTTAATTTAACTCTCCCTTATTGTATGTTATGTTCGACACAACCAATCTTATTAAAATGACTTCAAGGGATTTTATTTCTCTTTAATTTTATCTTGATTCACCAATTTGTTCTTAATATGAATTATTTATGGGTTTGTCGGCTTTCTGTATTTGTCATAATATTTTTAGTGCTGTCAGCTTGTTAGTTGAATAGAATGAGATTTTTAGGCAGCCATGTTTTATGTTTACCTATTGTGAATCTAGTATGATACTAAAACTTTATATATACAAGCCCACAAGGTAAGCTGTTCTTCCAAACAACAATATCTTCTGTTGTCAGCTCGCTTCATAGCGAGTTTCTGCTACTGTTCCGGTAGCTAGTTTCGTTCTAAAACTCTGATAGTCTTACTTGCACATTAAATATATTAGATGGTGGGAAGAAAGATGCGTAAGACGAGAAGTGGTAAAAAGAGAGTAAGAGGATGACGTAAATAAATAGACAACCTTTTACTGGTTGACCCTATCTGGTCAGTCATTATGCAAATAATGGTTTTGGTTGAATGACATAAATATAGCAGCAGGAGCAGCGTTTGAGACTGTAGAACGGTGTTTCTTTTTTGTTGTAACTGGCATTATCAATGGTTATTCATGAAATCTAGCTAATTTCACTTTAATTGAAAGCAGACAATAACTTTATTCTCTAACTCTATGGATGTACTTTTAAAATATCTATATATTTACTTTCAGAATCGGTTAAGGGCACAAAATGCATACACTAATGTACAATGTACCAATGTTGACCCAACAGGTCACGGATTGTCTAGTCGACAATAAAGTTGACATTTTCTAGAAGTAAAATCTCTATATTTTCAGAGCCCTTCAAGTGAAAAAGAGAGGGAATACTATGAAGAAAAGAAGAAGGAAAAGAAAAGGGTGAGTTGATTTTACTTCCCCCCCCCCCCCCATGTTGAAAACTATTACAAATGATCTTTTTTTGTTTCTCTTATTGTAAAGATCGTCTTCGTTTGTATTACTAGTATACTTGGAGTAGACATTCTTCTGTGTAAAATGTCATACTTCTTAACCAGAGTTTTGTTTGTAGAAACAAAAAGCAAAGCAGTGTGACATTTCTGTTGGCACTCATGAAACATTATGATTGTTCATGAAAAAATAACACCCGTTGAATTCAAACACTCACTAAAGGTTTGCACATTCAGCATTTCCAAATGGTTAATAGTTTAATAAGTAGCATTTTCCTTAAAAACTGCATTACTTTTCCACAAAGATATTATTTATTGGAGTAGTATACATCAATGTAAAAACAAATGTCCCCCCTCTATTAAATAAGCCAACTTTGTGTAATAAAACACAATTAAATTTGAACAAAGCTCTATAAGTTTTTATGAAAATCATACTTTTTTTAGTTAGCGAAGACCTTAATCTTCAAGATATTTAATAATATATGCAACAAATACTGATCCAACAGGTCACGGGTGGTCGAGTAACATGTAAGTTTGTCTGTTTCTCCAGTTCTTCTGAACACTGGCCCAGTCTAATAATACTTAGCCAACAGTGACAACCAGGGATCTAATGTATTTACAAACATTTGTTTTCATCATTGTCATAATGTTTGGTTTAATTTCCGTTTTACATGCTTGCCCTGTCGATGGGGCCACAAATTCGCTGACTGCAACCCCATGCAGAGGGGTAAAGAGAAAACGAAAATTATTGATTTGGTCTGAGAATGAAATTTTTCCAATTAATTTCAATTGTTAGTTTGGTCTGAGAATGAAATTTTTCCGATTAATTAGTTTTCAATTATTAACTTTACGTGCTAGATTATATATTTCTCTCACATATAAAGAATTACTTTGACATTTTGCCTGTTGGTGTTTCGATGTGATTCTCTAATAACATAAAAATCACATTAATTGCAGTAATAATTCTCCACTTTCTGTTTGTTGTCCCCAATCCACATTATCTATCGAGGAGTAATGTTTTCTAGGAATATCAAATAATTATCCTACCTATAGGATTCCATTTGACAACTTTATTCGACATTAAATAACCCATAGATAGTTGATATGCCGTAAAACAAAGCAAACTGTTTTACATACTGGATGCATTTGCATCAATTATTTAAATCTATATTTGATATTCTATACTTATACACCCATTGTCACTGCTGGTTTAGTATTATTAGAATTAGAATGGGTAAGTGTTTAGAAGAAATGGGGGAAAAGTATAGGGTTTTTTTTGGGAGGGGGTCCATTTATAACCGTAAAAGTCTGATGTAGGTAACTCTCCAGAACTGTCATGTATTCATTTACTGTTGATTAAGGTTGTGGCTCTCTGAGGCCATCTGATCTGTCTGGATTATAATTATGTGTTGCTTAAAATAATACAAGCAAAAGGGCAGAGGAAGTCGCCACAACATGTGCACTCTGATTATCCACTCCTACACGTTCAGAGAATTTCCTCCCTCTCTCCCTCTCCCTCTCTCTCTCTCTCATGAAAATAAAAACTATAAGCTGAAGCCTAACATAATGTTGATTGTATTTCAATAGTTTTTTTTGTCCGTCACAAAAGCAGATGTTTAAATGAAGAAAATACTATATTACAATGGAATATGTTTGTTAGAACTGCATATCCATGTTTTTTTTTTTTCAAATAACTCTGAATAATTATTAATGTGCGAAACCATCAGGCAGAGTGTGTTCATTATTTCTAGACTGGATGCAAAGATTTGCCAGAAAAGTAATTGCTTCATCAATTATGGGGCATTTGTCTGTAGTAAGTTCAATAAATATTTTATATTGAAACCAAAGAAAATAACATTTTATATGAAAAATAAAATAAGTTATTTTTTTTTTTTTATTCCAAATTTTTAGTTCTCTTTTACATAAAAATTTTAACATTAACTAAAAGATTTTCAAATCTTCTGCTAAATAAAATAGTAATTAAATTGAGACAAAATAATATGATCTTTACCTTTGAAAGTAATCTTGCATATTATGTGCAAATCTTATTTGACAACATATATTTTTAAATATTTGAAGTGTGTGTGAGAGAGAGAGAGAGAGAGAGAAATATTCAAGTGAGCTGGTCTATATTCGTACCAGTTACTTGAACATAATCCTTCTTTAAACTATGAATTTGTGATATAATGCACAGAGGGATTTTTTTAATATATATTTCATTTTCTTTCTCCCTATTTGATATTCAAATAAATTACAAATGTTTATGGATCAGAATATCAACTTTACATGTTTTCAATCTGACAGAAAAAAGATTTCTTTCTGAATGTAATGCTTTTGAAATATAATTTAAGCTTGCTTGTCATACATACTATAAAATTTAGCCTCATCATCATCATCATTATCATATGTAGTTTAACGTCTGTTTTACATGCTCGACTGTTTAATTTAACAACAAAATATAATACTAGCATCTAAAAACAAACTTCTAGTGAGCATTTTTATTATTAGCTTCTTTTTTAAATTTTTTAATTAACTTTTTAATTTTTTTAATATTCTTTTTAGATTAACATTTTTTTGTTTTTTTCAAGTTGTTCGATTTGTTTCTCGTTGAAAGCAACATTCACAGCCAACCTGATTGTTAATTCAATTTCTATATCTATGCCAGTTCCCATTACACTTTGGATGAGCATGTTTAGAAATTCTAGGCCAGCAGATAATGTTCTTTTTGTTGTTAGAGAGACAGGTTCTCATTAGGACCTGTGCAAAGGAAGCCGGATGAATGCCAAGATAGAGATCGGTTTACTGTTGAAGCCAGGAAATAAAATTGGAAATGATTGGAGGAAATTTCCAACTGTTGAAATCTGAGCTAATCATCAGACACTAAACTGCTGCGGAACTCTTTGTTAAAATAGTATAGATTGGGAACTAGCAAACTCTCCATCAGCACTACTGTATTGTTTATATATATATATATATATATAGATATATATATATAGGGATGAAAAGGAATTAGAAAAGCGACAGAGGCAGATCTTTTTTCAATTCAATTGCTCAATGCAAGATATATTCCGCAAAAAAGCAATTTATTTAATTAATTGTATCTATTTTGACCGCACCTGAAGACGGTGGTTTCTGGAGTTTAACTTTAAAACCTCTCAATTTATTTCTCGTGCCTTCTAACCTACAAAGCACTTTCTCCGCTGGACATTTTGACACCGGATTTTTTTACAATCGGATACTTGCTTGCATTCGGACAGGTTTTTGCCTTGTTTTTTCCTCCACAATCTTTGTTTTACTTTTTCAGATTTTAAATCTTGGCTTTTCGCCAACTTATCTATCCCAGCAATTTCCTCTGATAAGATTTTGATCTTTGAAAAGCCTGGCTTAAGGAAAAAATTAATTAAATAAATTGCCTTATTGCTGAATATACCTTGCATCAAGCAACTGAATTGAAAAAAGATCTGCCTCCGTCGCTTTTCTAATTCCTTTTCATCCTTCTATCTATCTACCCCGGTATATTGAGCTGTATACTTTTCACAATAGGTTTTACCTTTCCTAAAAGTTCACTTTTAGTTCTCTTATATATATATATATATATATATATATATATATATATATATATATATATTCGTTCAACCACTACCATGGTTAAACGATATATACTAGAGTTCACATTTTCATTACTGCCGCATTTTATAAGATCAATATCTAATTAAGTTCTGAACCAAATTTCAAACTCCTTACATTGTTGACATGAAAAAAAAATTAAAATTTAAGTGCCTAGAAAAAAATTTACACTAAACTATGTGAGTAACGTGGATGTCCACATTGTAATTAAAATAGATTTTTTTAATTTGAAAATAAAAGTATACTTTTTAAATGAAATGGAAAAAATCCAATATGTCAGCCTTCTTTAACAAAAGTAAGTAGAATAAAGTTATGAAGCGAAATATGATATAAGAAGTCAGTAAGGAAGGAATAAGGAATTAACGCAGGTGAAAGAAAAGTTTGTTCCTTTCACAGGTACGCTAGTATATATATATATATATATATATATATATATATATAATGATAAATGAAGGAAGATAGATAAAGATGTGCGAATGGCAAATCTATTTCATCTTCGATTGTTCAATGCAAGATGTACTCGATAAAAACATGTTTATTTTTCTTTCCTTAAGCCAGGCTTTTCACAGATTTAAATCTTATCATCAGATGAATTACATAGATGGATAAGTTGGCAGGGGAATAGCCAAAAAGTCTGATTTCTGTCTTGAATCGATTTTTTTCTCTTTCTCTTCGCTTGCTTATTTTGTCTTACTTCCTTTCCTCTCTCTCTCTGAAAATGTTAATTTTTTCAAACTTCAAAGGATTCAATGTGGAGGGGAGGGTAGAAGACTTTTGATTCATCAAAAAATTAATTCCTGTCTTCCCCCCCCCCTCTTACATATGCACTTGAGGGGGGGGGGGGTCTCGTGATAACGGCCATGTTTTTTTTTCTTAATTTTTTTGACCACACATATCCATGTTTTAAACTTTTATTAAATGCAAAAAATAACTTTGAACATTCCTCTTAAATAAAAAGTTAATTTTAACATTGAGAATATAACTAATTTAAAAGGAAAAATGAAGTTAAAACATATTAGTCGATACTTTCAGTGTGAAAAAAAAAGATTAACATCATTCACTAATAACCCCCCCCCTCCCCCAAAAAATGAGATTTTACTTTTTTAGGCGAATGTATGAAGACCCTGAAAAACTAAGAAGTAAAACAATTTAGAGTGAGGATCAGTTTTGCATATGAATTTAGCGTAAAATGATTCCCCTATTCTGGTCTATTCTAGCATTTTAGGACATTAACCAATTTCTTTGCTATGGAAGATAAACTTTGCATTTGGGGGGTGGAGTCTACATTTTTAGACGATTACGTGTGGTTTTACAAGTTTTTTTGTTTGGAGGTGGGCTTGCCACTCAGACTCAGGGTTAATAATAGGGTTAAGAGTGATATTTCAGGGGGAAAGGGGATTGGTATGGAAGCCGTGGGCTCCTCAGATTGAAAAATTAATCTCGATTTCAGATTTTTTGCCATTGGCCACTCCTACTCTGTATTATTCAAAAGAAAGATTGAGTAAAAAAAATCATTTAAAAAAAAACTTGAAATGCGAAATAAACAGAAAGAAAAGATTATTCTATAATTAACACACAACGCTTAAAATTCCTTATAGGTCAGAGGTTTAAATGATGAGAAAGATTGAGGAAAATAGTAGATAAATTGGATTAAAAAAAAAAAAAATTATTTATGAATGGTCTTTTAAAATCTTCACACAAAAAAAGCTCACAAACTATTTATTTATTTTTTTTTTTTCTGACTCTGTATTCCTCCCCCTCCCCCCCAAAAAAGCCAATGAATATGTATTTCCTCTCTATCATCTTTTCCTCTGTTTGTCAATAAGAATAAGAAAAAGACAAAAGAGTGATGATGAATAGAAAAAGAAAGCCATGTTTTAAAAGCTGTGAAAATGGCAGCAATCAAGATGAGGAAACCCGTTTGAAACATAAATCTTGGAATTGTAAATACTATTGTGAAATGCAGTTATTGAAGAATTTGTTAAACATGCACAATATTTAATTGTCAAGATATCGTAAACAAAAAAACAACAACAAATAACTTATACCAAACGCAGTAGAATTTAATTATCTTCTGGCCTGTGTACTTTTAATGTGCTGAAACTTTTTCACACAAAAATAAATGTCCGCTTGTCGCTTAACTGTTGGGGGCTTTATTTCTAGAATAAATGAATGACTTACCCTACCACTAACCCTAAGTCCAAGTCGCTATCCCCCTCCCTGGACTTAAGGTTAGTTAGAACAAACCCTAAATGATTTATTTTAATTGTCTTTTTTTTGTTATTTGTTTTACTATTTTTTTAGAAACGACGCCCCACCCCAACAAAAAAAAACCACTAAAGCGACAAGCAGCCTTTTTTTTTCTCTCATGTGCCGTATAGACAGCTAAAGAAAAAAGTTAAACAGTTTCAGTATGTTAAAAGCATACAGGTCGGTGGATAATTAAATTCTGCTTCATTTCAGCCGATGTGTCTTGCCACTTTCTTCAGTTGTGTTTCTCATTTATTGATTGTTTGTCATGCCATGCGTCTTCGTTAATTTTTAAATAAACATCAGTATCATCAGTTCATTGGATTTAAGTAAAAATCTGAACGTACAGAAAGAATCATCGAAAATCATTTAAACATGGGAAAACATCACCATAAATGAAGAATACGTTTGAACAAGGCCGGGGGACATATCGACTGAAACTTAGTAGAAATATAAGTATCAGTGATTCAGCTGAACAGTCCGAGAAATAAAAATAAACATAAATAATAAGCTATCTTATGTATTAAGAGAATCTTCACTTCTCTCCTTCAATAAAGAGTGAGACTAGATGTCATTTTGTTATTTCTAGTGACATTGTTTTTGCCTTTTGTAAAATGAGTTTTCTTGTTTCTTTCGAAGGACATTTCCACAGACAGGAGCGGTGTGGAGATCAAAAAAAGAAAAGGTAATGATAAACTGTTTTTTAATTTTTTTTATTAATTAAAATACGGGAACGGAAAGGGGCTTCTGCTGCTTGCTGATAATGAAGCCCTCCACAAACCAATCAGTATGTTTCATATTCTCATTCTTTATAGGGGAAACATTTCAATTACTTGGTCAGATTTATTTTTACCTATGTAAATGCGGTCCAACAGATTTGTGATAACGATTGCAGTTATTTACATTACTTTTCTTCACACAATTGTCCTCCTCAACGTTGAGTTTGTATTTCTACTATGGTTTGGTCAATGTGTCCTCCAACCTTTGCCAGAGCATTATTCATCTGAAACATAGTATAAATATCAATGCTGATGAGAACAATAATAATAAAAAAAATGAATCTAAGTAAAAACTCCTTATCCCGAAATTGAGACAAAAATTTAAAAAAAGATTTTTTTATTTATTTTTAATCAATCTCTAATCTTGGATGTATTGTAATGATCACGTAAGTGAGAAATGTCTAATTCGTATTCTATTTTTGTTAACATTCAAGAAAGGATGGGGTTTTCATTTTTTAATTTAGTAAACTCAGCTTTTTTTAGATTTGACAGTGGAAAAATATTGTTTATAATGAAGTAATTGTTTACATGAACTTTTAAATTTAAGTTTAATAATATTTGTTCAAATGTATTATGCATTTATTGAATAAATATTTTGTAATGGTAAAAATAAATTAGATATTTTAACTTTTAGCACTAAATTATTCCTTTCTCTGTCATCACCACAATCACAAGAAGAAACGAAGATGGTAATTCTTATTCCAAAAATATGTCAAACTTGTGTTCAAAAGAATTTCTGCTGACACTCGCCATTTTCTTCTCGTCTTGTCATGGAAAAAATTACAATTAAAAAAAAAAAAAATCTCTATTAGACATCAACACTTGATTCTATTTTAATCTCTGACATAATATTTTCTATAATTGGATGGTTTTTTACAGGATATAAAATATTTATTTTAAAACATAAAGTTTTGAAATTTATTAAAAACAAATTCTCATTAAGGTTTTGAAAATAATCTTATTAAGAATGTTTTTTCTTAAATGTTGAAATTTTTACCATCTATATATTAATGTGTGCATGCATGGTTCATTCGTCCGTTCACATATTAAACTTTAGTTTCTATAGAAACAGAGATGATAGTGTTCAGTAGCAGCTCACAGAAGAGGATGAGATAGGGTAATTCACACGTGTTGATATATGTGAAATGTTTAGAAAGAACCTGTTATATCAGTTAACAGAAAAAGAAAGGGACAGTGGATACATGAATTGGCAGAGAAAGAGAGACGATATGAGATGTTTCTTTAGAAAGTATCCTATGCGGTGTATTTTCCTTTATTTATTGCTTAAATTAAGGTTATATTTGCTTTTGTCTCTTAGTAGATGAAATTAAAATTTATTTTCTTTAATTAACCGTGTAATTTTCATGGGATTTTCTAGTAAACAATGCAATTGAATAGAATCGTTGTCCTGTTGATTCCAGGCAACAGTAAACTAAACGGAGAATCTACAGAATCTCGATTGTCTTCTGGTTCTAGCGGCAAAGAAGAACGGAGAAGCAAAGAAAAACAGTTCAGCAAACATGACAATGGTGAAAAGGAAAAAAGTAAAAGGGTACGTGACCATTTTTTTCTATTCTAAACAGATTGATATTTTCGGATGACTTGTCAGGTACTTTTAACTAACAGGTTCCCAAAATGTTAAGTGAATTTCAGACACTAAATATAGGTATGTTTTATACATTCATCCACTTATATAGACATGTAAACATACCAACATAATGCGCACAAAATCACGTAAGCCAATATATATTTTAATTTTTTTTAATCTCTTTTATGGCAGATCAACCTTTTTAGAGTTATTTAATATAAGATTAATTAAACACAAATTATTATTTTACCCATAGCTGGGGGAAAGAATTTGGGTATGCATTATACGAATCTCGCACTCTCTGTGCGTGTGTATATGTCTACGCACACACATACGTTTATTATTTACATACTATACATTTAAGGGTCTATTTTAGGTAGCCAGCTTTCACGCCTTGGATCCACCAGAGATTTTATAAAGATTCTGGTTGAAAAGAATCCCGGATGTTCATCAGCCATTCGTGTATATAGCTTCTGGAAAAATAAAATAAAAAGAAACGTGTACCCCATTATATCCGTCGTGTAAACTTTGACAAGTCCCTTCTGCTAGGAAATTCAAAACCAGTTCCATTATGGAGAGATCAAAAAAAGGTGAATAATGATGATAGTGGGGGTCCCTTAGGGTTGATATATTGGGTGAGTGATAACCTATGGATGGAAAGGATTTTCGATCATGGGCAATTTTTAAATAGAAGACTATCTTAGCAAAATGATTAATAAAATCGCCCATAATCGGAAATCCCTTCAATCCATTGGTTATAATTCCCCACCACCACCATTATGATGGTCCAACGTGCCTTTATTTATCTTCATGTCATACACAATATCGGCTCGTAACTTTAGGTTTTCGTAATGCTATTTTTAAAAATTAAGAGAATTTAAAAAAATTATTTTTTTTTTTAATTTTTTGTTTACTAATCTGTTCAAATCTTCAAGTAAAAAAAAAATGAATATTTTTCCAATAATTTTTTTCTTGATCGTTATAATATCGACATGCCAGTGTCGCAGATTTTATACATGTCTGTGTAAATAAAATATATGTATATGGCATGTCGATGTTATCGATCAACAGATTATCATTATATATATATATATATATATATATATATATATATATTTTATTTACACAGACATGTATAAAATCTGCGACACTGGCATGTCGATGTTATCGATCAATAGATTATTATATATACTAGCAAATATATGCTCCCTCCGGTCGCATAGTTTTGCTAGGCTGCCGCGTCAGAAATGAATGCTCACCTGTAAACCGATGGAGCCCCAGTCATATTTCTTGGGTGGTTAGACATTGATTTTCTTTGTTTCTGACCAAGAATATTTTTAGTTAAAAATAAATTTAAAACAATTTTTTACCCTCCCCCCAATTTTTTTTTTTATCCTCCCCCATACATATAAATATTTTTAATTAAAAAGAAAAAAATTTGGGGGATATGTATTGCTTAACTTTAATTTACAACAAAACACCTTGTCTTAACAACGTAATGAAAATAAAGAATGATAATGTGAAAAACTCCTCTCACAATGACGTCACTTCCGGAAGGACCGGAAGGATGAGTCAGCAATTTATTTTTCCAAAATGGTCACCCATTTACTAATGGCTGGGATATGCCTTGCTTAACTTTAATTTACAACAAAACACCTTGTCTTAACAACGTAATGAAAATAAAGAATTATAATGTGAAAGAAAATCCTCTCAAAATGACGTCACTTCCGAAAGGATGACTTTGCAATTTTAACAGTACTTGCCATTCAAAGTATGGTTTCAAAAACACGCTGGTTTCTTAATGAAATGTGTTTAATTAATTGTATGAATAATTTTTATAAATATCATCTTATCGGAAAATATTGTAAATACATATGTAAATTTGATAATAGCAGTTATAAGTGTATATTTGTAAATATGAATTTAATTGAAGTTTAAAAGGAATGAATTATGTAAATGGCAAAACCCGTCTAGTGTCTGAGCGACTTTTTGTAACAGTATATAAGGAAGTTGAAACAGTATTAGTTTAAGTAAGATTCTTGACACGTTTTCTGTTCGAATCGCAGTCTCGTCTTGAAATTTATTTCTACTTTATTTATATGTTTATGGCGGTTTTTGTAGTCCTATATATAGAAGCTGGCAGACTAAGTAAATAGTAATATTACTCTGATGGAGTTTCGGCTTCAGTCAGACAGACAGATACATAATCTCCATTATTAATAGAGATATATATATATATATTTTATTTACACAGACATGTATAAAATCTGCGACACTGGCATGTCGATGTTATCGATCAACAGATTATCATTATATATATATATATATAATTTCTTGATAATAATCATAAAATGTGCCCAGTGACAAGCCAGCAATATAACAAACTTTTATTAGTAGTAGTCTATGTCTAGACAGTTTTTCTAATATATATAAACATTCACAGCCCATATAGATGACCAGTGGCTCTTTAGGGTCGTCTGTTCTCTGTTTTAGTGGATGATGTCATCCCTTTGTTATGTTGTAATGGAGTTTTCAGTATCTAACTTTTTTCTGATATCATCCATTGTGCATGGAGACAAACATACACGATCCACAAAGTTTTAGTAAATAAAGATAAATTAGTTAAATATTATTAGACTCTGAATGAATATCAGTTTCTTATAAATTATATATCGTTGAAATTTAACAGGGGACGATGGTCTGCAGTTTCGCAGCAGCAATGGATTAATTGCTACTGATCGTGAACAAGTTCGGTTGCAAGCCGAAGCATTTTGATTATCTACTCGGGTCATTCTTTAAAAATCCGCCATCTTACTTTGTACCTTTTTTAGTGGAAGCTGAAAAAATATTTATGAAAAAAAAATATTTCAATTTGATTCCGTAATAAAAAACTGGATCGATCTTTAAAATCCATTAAACATCTCTTTCTAGTTTGGGAACAATTAAGCTATAATTCAAATATGATAAATCTCGCTTTCAATCTGTAAGCTAATGAACTTTTGTCATTATTTAATTTTTGGTTTTGTTCTACAGGAAAGTCGAAGTGATGAAGAATACAGAGAGAAAGTAAAAGACAAAGAAAAAGAACGAATGAGAAGAGCAGAAAAAGAAAAAATGTATCCTTTTTAAAAAAAAATGTTTTTTTTTCATTTTTACTTCTACGGATCAATTTTATGGACTTTTAATTATTATTTTTACTTTACTTACTTGAGGCTGGATATTGTTAATTAAGTTTCTCTAATCAATATTGGATCACTTTTTGTCTGTTGATTTCGTTGGTTCAATGAGGCATAATTAATTAAACCTAATAATGACTGAGATGCAGAAATGTAGAGAACCAATTAGTTCTTTTAAAAAAATAATAAATTACTTAAAAGGAACTCCGTTTTTTTTTTTTTATCATAAAGAGATTTCACAGATGCTTTGACTACTCTGCACTTATCAACCTTGTTATCGTATTTGCTGATAAAAGATGTGGTTCTGTTCATTCCTATTTCAGCTAAAGACATTCTTAGATAGGAATTTGTTAAGAAATAATAAAGTCAACATTGCTTAGTTTCTAGAATGATTGAGTCAGAATTCTATCGTCATCAGCTGATTGGTTTAGTTTTCAAATAATTATTAATCTATATATTAATACTCTAATCCCACATGTCTGTTTACCTACCTACCTATCTACCTACCTACGTGTGTCGCACTCTGTATCCATGATACAACTGAAGCTACTAATGAAATGTCCCACATTTTTATGATGTCAAAAATTTAGAACATCACGAAATACAAATTATTATGTGGCGTGTTGTCATTATTTACAAATTATTACATTAAGATTTTAGGGTAATTCCATATTGAGAAGGTTGGTTGGTTGTTGTTGGGTTTTAATAATGTCAATCATCGTTGTTGGGTAATTTTATGCTGAAACTATACACGTTTTGTATATGATTGGTTTGTAAACCAATTGTTTTATAGGCGTATGTTAAGTAAACTAATAGTCTGTAAATGATAGTTTCTATTGAACCCCTAGATGGAGCCCTGACGCTGGTCAGAATAAAACTGGGAGTACTGATAAGTAAAAGGCGACTCTGCACTCTTCAAAGATGATGATTTGGGGCCTTACCATTGGATGCAGTTTAGTGTCATATGCGCGATTGTTGGGAGAAGAGCTTGAATAGTTGAGGTTTGGCTTGGGAAATAGAATAAGCAGAAAAAAGGGTACAAAGAACTGTGAAAGATTTTGTGAGGGGGTACACTGGTGTAGAGATAAACACCTTGCCCAAGCATTTTTGAGGTAGTTTAATGCCATGCCTAAGACATTCTATTTACCCGATAGATGGGACCCTGACAGCTACTACCAGTCCAGGTCAGGGTGAACCTGGAAGTAATGGTAATTAAGGGATAATTCTGCACTCCCCAAAGCTCCAAAATTTGTTGTAACAAATTCCGATGATGGTTTGTCGACAGGAAATGTAAAAAAACTTCCCAAAACTTTGATATGGAAAGGTGGCCGAATATATGATACGAATATACCGATTAAATGCTCTTTTAAATATTTCATCAGCCTTTGGAATTCCATCCCTGATCCCTGTTTCCCTGACTGTATCAACATGCATGAATTTAAATGTAATGTGAAAAAACATCTCGCTGCTCAACTCCCCACTTAGGATGATGCCCCGTAGATATGAACCCTTATTCACAGTAGCCCCTTACGTCTCAGTAGCAATGTGCCCCTTGTTTGGGGTGAATATAAGTAAAAAAAATTAAAAAATAAATATTAAAAAAATTTAAAAATTTAAATTTAAAAAAAGATAAACCCCAAAAATGTTCTTATAATTTCATTATCTTACCATTGTTTCTGAATGCATCCAGTGTGTCATTAACATTTTCTACGGTGGTGCTATTTTTAATTTGATTAGGTAATTTATTAAAAAAAATATATTACTGTATTAAAAAGAAAAAAATTGTGTGGTTGATTTCGGTTTTGAAAACTGTCTTGCCAGTACAAGGAGAGATATTTAAAAGAAAGTTTCACATTTAGAAATCGTGTCAATTATTTTTAATTTCTCAATTAAATTATTGTTCATTCTTCTCTCTAGGAAAGTAGTTAAATCCCAGGCTTCTAACCTCTTTTAATATTATATTCCAATTCCCATAACTAACTACTGGTACTCAGTATCCTCAAATGGCTTTTGGTCTTGATAAGTGGTGACTCATTAGTAAAAGAAAGGGATGAGGTATGAGTACAATATTCATGACAGTATAATTATAAAAAATAAAAAAAATTATACTGACAAATTATAAGGGAGATTTACATGTCTACAAAATTGAAAGTACAAAAAATTTTTTTAAATATATCTTAAAGTGTAATTTGAACCAGGGTTGTGGAGTCGAATGGTATAAGGTCCAACTCCTAAAATTCCAATATTCAGACTGTCTGTTGATTCTTCAGAGATTAAAAAATCTGACTTTGACTCTAACTCCTATCATTGTTATGAGTCCAACTCTGACTTCTTCCTAAACCTCCAACTCCAACACCCTGGTTTGAACCCAGTTCATCTAAGTAATCACCTACTAATTTTATCACTAAGACATTTTGTTTCCAATACAGGAGCAGACTTAAATTGAGTTACTTTGTTTGCATATTATTTTGGGATGTATGTGGACTTTATCCCAAATTTGTCATAGTTTCCAAGTTAAACAGATAAATATTAACTTTTTATTCATAAGATAATATAAACTGCTTCAATAATTTAATCTTTGAAATGTGAGCATCTTGGCTTTATTTTGATTCCCACGGGTGTACCATGTCATCTTAGAATTCATCTTCTTAGCCAAGATAAATTTATGACTAAGAACTATGTAGAATAGTTAGAAAATTTTAGGAGTCGGACGTTATATCTTTCGAAAAACTATCACCAGTCAAAGTGGTTGTTGCTTCATACAGTTATCTGACCTTTGAGTTCATTTGTTTTATTCAAATTATCTGATTTTTATCAAATTTGTTGTATTGTCATTTGTCAGTGATTTTCTTTAACCTGATCTTTTCAGTTCCAGTAAGAAATTAAAGAAATGATGTCCATGATGGGTGCCATGTTGCCGAAAATCAGCTGCGTTTCTGCTCGTAATCAATACTTGATTCAAGCCTCTTCTAAAACACCAGATTGCTTTCACTTGTGCTCATGTGTTTATGAACAAGTCATTAGATAAACGACAGCAACGATGATGAGTAGGAAGCAACCAACACATTTATACGAGCTGTGCAAAGACAAGAAAAACAACGTTACTATTTAGGACCATTATAATTATACCCATACCCATACATACACGCATAAGCACAAAAAAAAGCATGTTTACTCTCATTTATTGAGAGGAGAAAAAAAATCTCTCCATCGTATTCCCTTACCCTCTTCCATATTCCCCTCCCATATCCTGCTCAACCTTTAAAACTTTTTTTAATTTTTTTTTTTTTTTTTTTTTTTAATTGCATATTGTCACACCATACCACACGACCTAATTTCTATTAAGAAAGTTTAAAATAATGACATTGAATTCAAGTAAAAAGAAATCCAAGAATAAAGGACACTCAGGAAGGAATGCTTCCACTATTTTCATTCAGTTTCTTTTTGGGTTTTTTCCGTTCAGTTCCCTTTTAACTTTATTTTGGCTTATCTGGCCATTGTATTGACGGTGTTGATCCTGTGCTGTGTTGTAAGATTCTTTTTATAAGCCATCCACTCATAACATGGGTACAATCCCTCTCCTTGTTGATCAATCCACACAACCTATAGATCTGTCTACTTAACTGATATACCAACATTGGCCATCCTTCTCTAAATGAAGGCTGCCATCTGGTGGTGGTGGTGGTGCGCGCACACACGTGCCTGTTGTGCAAATAGTAAGAACAAAGATTAGGGCAACAACAACAACAGATGCTAGGTCAGTGGCATGAATTCAGTTTCTACAAAAGGTCAAATCCACTTGTGAATAAAATAAAATTTAAAAAATACTTATATATATAAAGTTTGTTGTTTTCTTTTTATTGTTTTACCTACATGTATTTATGTGTGTTTGCATGCATGCAATGACAAATACTGTGACTCTGATACTCTTGTATGCAGGAATCATACGAGAAAGCACCGTGACCAAAGATGGAACTGCATATCAAAAGATTCTGGGAAATTTTCTTGAATCACTTCCGCATCTGGTTCAGCTGAATGAAATTGACAACCTTGCAATAAATGGCCTTTAACCTCTTCTTTGAGTATTCTGAACATTTTCTTTTTACAATTCCAAATATTTGCATTCTATTCATTTGAAACTAAATTTACTAGCACGAGATGTTAAATTTGCCAATAATTTCTCGTTTTCTTATGAGTCTCGAGAACTTTTAGTTCTTTGTGCAGCGTAATAAGTCTTGCTCTGTTTTTTCTTATGTTTATTTCTAAATACAACTATTTCTTTATTTTTTTAGGAATTGTAGTGTTTTAGTTAATATTTTCAAATAAAAGAATACCTTTTTATTAGTTTTTTGTGTATTGTGTTCAAAATTCAAAAGGATACTGAGAAAAAGTAACTATTTTTGTAATGAATGTAAACGATTTTATTTAAAAGTAACATTTCACTTTACAAAACTAATGCCGTGAGAAATGCAAATGAAACCGTTTTTGGCATAATTGCAAATAAACTTAGATTTTTATTTTTTCCTTAAATTCTGTATATATATATATATATATATAATGTGTGCGTGTGTGTTTGTAATGCCGATACAAAAATAAATGGCGTAATAATAACAGGATAAATTTCAAAGCAATATAACTTCCAAAATATTGATAATTTTATAAAACCTAGGCGTGCTTGTTGGTCTTGGCCTTGTTCACACCCTAGAAGAACTAGTAAAGGGGGTTGCAGTCGGTTGAGGAAGGCGGCCTGTGGTGAGGAACTTTGTTGAGCAGCTATGCGTGGGTTGTCTAGGCCCTGTGTGCAGGAGCGGAGTCCTGCTGGAAGACGTAGGGGTTTGTGGTGGCGATCTCGTCGTTAATGTAACTTGCATAAATAAAGGATTATGAATATCTTGAAGGTTTGAAGTATCTGTATGAGTTCTTCTGTGGACTTCACACTGTATTTACTTGGTAAATAAGAAGTGATTTGTTCCATTATGTGTTTTTGTTAATTGGTATATGGGGTAGTAACACGAGATATGATAGGGCAGAGAGGAGAATTAGGTTTATGAATTTTTACTGTACCATATAGACAACCAGGTTTATAATCAATTATTTTAGAGTTTATGGTTATCATAGCATTATTAGCTGTAATGAGTTTGTTAACCTGCGTCTTTAGTTGATTAGTAGGTTTTTGCTAACTTTTGTAAATTTCTTAAGTAAACATCCAAAATTCAGCTCTAAGTTTAGAAATGTGTAGATTCCCAATTTTAACATTTCTATATCATGCTTTGTAAATTGGAGGAGGGAAACAAGATTATTTTTTAAATATGACTTCTCCATTTACAAAATATAAAATAACAAAGAAAAGTTATTAAAACGTGTTTAACCTGAATATCAAATGAAATGTAAAATGACTACCGTTTCAGTGTTTTAAGAATAGTGTTTTATTTTTCATTTTTGTTTCTCGATTAAGGCTTGCTAGTCTAGTCTACCCTACTATTTAATCCATAGCTGGAGAGAGGATATATGGATTCAAGAAGAGTAGCATGCACAAAAGAACCTACCTATGGATTTGACCCATCGACTATAGTTTAACTCCTGCTCTAGTATACCATTCTGTCAATAGTGACCTCATTTATCCAAAGAGAAGTTAAAAAATTAAATTTTGCTTAAGAATTAAAAAATTAGTTTTTATTAGTATAAAACTTAGAAAAAGCAATTTTTAAAATATCTTTTTTTATATATAATTTTCTTACTATAATTATACAAAATAATATTTTTAATATGCATTTTAAAAGAATAAATAAAATTAATTTATAAGAATTCTTCTTTTGTTAAAAAAAAAACAGACTTTTAAACAAAATATAGTTTTGGTTAAGTAACTTAACTTTTGCCCATTTTATTAACTCTCAAAAGTTATCTAGTGACTTTTTTACAGTACCGACTAAGGTTCGATTGACCACTTGGGAAAACAGTGTCGGAAGCAGCCGCAGCCAACAAATTTTATTTTTAGTTATCAAAATCTCCAAACAGCAGTTTCTTTAAATCTCCAATCAGCAGTTTCTTTCAATCAATCACAGTGGTTGTAGTGTTGGAGAGATCCTAAAAAGAGAAAAGTTTCTTTGCTCAGTTTGTGGAAAGGGATTTTTTTATGGAAATCGCTCCAGACAAGGCACAAAGCCACTTGATTAAGAAGTTAAAAACAAAACAAATATTACTTCAATGTCAAAAAATAGCCAACTGCTAGATGAATAGATTCTGACCCAGAAAACAGCAATTCTTCTACATTTGTCAGAAACATCGCCCATGGAATGTGAGGACTATAAAATTATAGAAATTAAAAAATTAGAGTAATAATGGTAATATGGGGTTCGGAAGTGGGAGTACACAGGAATCCGTATTAATTTCCAAGCAATGCCAGGTGTGGCTGCTTGTATATTATAAACGTTTCTTAGTATGTGATTGCCTTTAATACTGGGTTACCATCGAGTTAAAATTTAAATTTTTTGCATCTGAGTAGTTTAAGCAAGATCCAGGGATTGCTGTATTATCTATATAATAAAGTAAAATCGATTTCCCCCTATTTCATTGGCTATTAAAGCTTTAGAACAAAAAACTTTATATGTCATCTACTTAAGCCAATTTCTGATGTGTCTTGACAGAAAATATGCGTTCCTTTCGGTTTCTTTCAAAATTTATTTTACAGAGGAGGTTGCAGCCATTTTCACTCTCATGCTAATATCTACTCCTACTTCCTCCAGAATCACCGGAGAATTGTTTTTAATAGGGGGATTTTGGGCTAAATTTTCCTTCTTGTTATTGTCTATATACTACACTAGATTTTAAATCTAAATACAAATCTCTACCTTCAAGCACTTTCTCATTTCTCTGCATATTTTAGAATGATGAAATATAGGACGGAATAGCGGTTTACCATCATCATCATCATCATCATTATATTTGGCTTAACATCCATTGTATATGCTGATGTGTTTGAAAGCTTTAGAAAAGCTAACCTATCTCTGATCAGGGCTTTATTTATCCCTCTTTCTTTCAAGTCCATCCTTATCACTTCTTTCCATGTTTTCCTTGACCTTCCCTTGTGGGATTACCCTGCTACCTCAATTTTTCTAAATCTACTAACCCAGGAACTCTGATCCATTCTTTAAACGTTGCCATACCATCAAGGTCTCCTGTTCTGCATGCATTTTCCTATACTGTCCAGATTTAATCTTTCTGAGTTCATCAGATCTAAGCCTGTCTTTAAGACTTGCGTTACACATCCAACATATCATTCTCATATCATTTCTCTCTATGCAACGCATGTCCACCACCCTCACTGGTCAGGTTTCACTTCCATACATCGTCACACTGCATACACATGTCTGATAGATGCTTCCCTTGATCGACAGTAGTAACGCTCTGCTGGTTAGTAATGGCAAAAGTTCCCTGAACTTACTCCATCCACTCCTAATTCTTGTTATCACACTAGCACCTGCTCCACCCTGTGCTCCAATTATATCACCAAGGTAACAAAATTTTTGAACAACCTCAATAACTTCGCCATCCAGTTATATTTTCTCCATATCCGTCTCCGTTGTCTTACACTTCTTGCACACAAACTGGTTGTCCTCTCTCAACCTACCCGTAATTCCACTGCACTTCTTGTGCATCCAATGCCTGCATGTACCACAGAAAATTGTGTTGCGCCCGACTCCCTTACCACAAACTGAGCATCGGAATTTTCCTCTTTCCAGGTGATTTCCAACACTACAACTACTGATCAACACTTACAAAAAATAAACACAGAATCATCTTACATTTTTCATATTAAAAGTACTTATCTCGTCACTATGTCACATTTCTTTTCTTTTTGTAAGGTCATCTTTTTCTTTTATTTATCATAACGGCCCTTTTATAGAAGCACTCCCATCTCTACATAGCATTTCTTTTCTTTTGTTTTTCTTTCTTTTTTTGTTTTTTTTTAGTCATGCTTTTTACTTTGTCTTTTATTTTATGTTTTTACTTTCAGTGACACTACCAATTAACCATCCACCATAAATTTGAGTGATCCCCCCCCCCACACACACACACACACCTTGATAAAACGGTTTTACATTTACATTCTGTGTGCCGGACAACAAGACAAAGATAAAAATAAATTTTCTCATCGTTTTTCTTTTCTTTTTTTTTCCGTTTTTTTTGTTTGTTTGTTTTTTTTGTTTTTCTTTTCTTATTTTTTTTTTTTGGTGAAATTGACTTTTAACGGTCCCACGTCTCTTTTTAAGCAAATAATGCCTTTCATGAAGTCCAACACTAACCTTAAGTCCGAGTTGGCAATTAAACTTCTATAATTCAATAGTCAACGTTAAGGTCTGGAATTTCCTGAGTTAATATACTTTCCCATGCAATGCTAGTTTATAAATAATGGCTATTATGCATTTTGCTTAGAACACAAACTCAAGTCTTCTATTTGGCTGTAAACAAGGCCAATTCTCATCCGATTCTCATTTGCATATTGACCTTAACTTTTGTCTCTATTTGTCTGCGCAAAAACCAATTCAATTGTTGCCGACTCTCTTTAATTTTGACATTTTATGTTTGATATTTACTCAAACAATTTTCTTATGTCAGCCATGATCATTTCTAACCGTTTCAAGTCTGCCACACGGCCAACATATTAGCTTGCCACCTAATTAGGGCAAGATATGATGCAAGGCTGTTTTAAAATGTCCCCCCCCCCCCATTCAGTGCCGAATTTGACAAACCTATTTTGCATGTTTCAGAGTAAGACCACCCAAAAAGATGACTTTAATCTAAACAACATAACAAGTGAAAAAGAAATTTTTTTTCTTATACTAATGGGTCAAGGCCCAGAGGCAACTCGAGGATAATGATTGATAAGATTGTTAGTTGGTTGCTGAACAATACCCCATGATGATTAGAAACGATGGGTAAAATAGGCAAAAGTTGATTATTTAGAAGGTCGGCTCAACAAGTATTTGTTAACATTAGACTTGAAAATACTAATGAGTCACCACTTGTCGAGGCCCGGAGGCCACTCGAGGATAATGATTCATAGGATTGTCAGTTGGTTGATGAACAACACCCCATGACTATTGGAAACGATGGGTAAAATAGACAGAAGTTGATTATTTAGACGGTCGGCTCAACAAGTATTTGTTAACATTAGACTTGAAAATACTAATGGGTCACCACTTGTCGAGTCCCGGAGGCCACTCAAGGATAATGATTCATGAGATTGTTAGTTGGTTGCTGAACAACACCCCATGATGATTGGAAACGATGGGTAAAATAGACAGAAGTTGATTATTTAGAAGGTCGGCTCAACAAGTATTTGTTAACATTAGACTTGAAAATACTAATGGGTCACCACTTGTTGAGGCCCAGAGGCAACTCGAGGATAATTATTCATGAGATTGTTAGTTGGTTGATGAACAACACCCCATGATGATTGGAAACGATGGGTAAAATAGGCAGAAGTTGATTATTTAGAAAGACGGCTCAACAAGTATTTGTTAACATTAGACTTGAAAATACTAATGGGTCACCACTTGTCGAGGCCCTGAAGCCACTCGAGGATAATGATTCATGAGATTGTTAGTTGGTTGCTGAACAACACCCCATGATGATTGGAAACGATGGGTAAAATAGACAGAAGTTGATTATTTAGAAGGTCGGCTCAACAAGTATTTGTTAACATTAGACTTGAAAATACTAATGGGTCCCCACTTGTCGAGGCCCCGAAGCCACTCGAGGATAATGATTCATGAGATTGTTAGTTAGTTGATGAACAACACCCCATGATGATTGGAAACGATGGGTAAAATATGCAGAAGTTGATTATTTAGAAGGTCGGCTCAACAAGTATTTGTTAACATTAGACTTGAAAATACTAATGGGTCACCACTTGTCGAGGTCCGGAGGCCACTCGAGGATAATGATTGATGAGATTGTTAGTTGGTTGATGAACAACACCCCATGATGATTGGAAACGATGGGTAAAATGGAGAGAAGTTGATTATTTAGGAGGACGGCTCAACAAGTATTTGTTAACATTAGACTTGAAAATACTAATGGGTCACCACTTGTCGAGGCCCTGAAGCCACTCGAGGATAATGATTCATGAGATTGTTAGTTGGTTGATGAACAACACCCCATGATGATTGGAAACGATGGGTAAAATAGACAGAAGTTGATTATTTAGAAGGTCGGCTCAACAAGTATTTGTTAACATTAGACTTGAAAATACTAATGGGTCACCACTTGTTGAGGCCCTGAAGCCACTCGAGGATAATGATTCATGAGATTATTAGTTGGTTGATGAACAACACCCCATGATGATGTGAAACGATGGGTAAAATTTGACAGAAGTTGATTATTTAGAAGGACGGCTCAACAAGTATTTGTTAACATTAGACTTGAAAATACTAATGGGTCACCACTTGTCGAGGCCCTGAAGCCACTTGAGGATAATGATTCATGAGATTGTTAGTTGGTTGATGAACAACACCCCATGATGATTGGAAACGATGGGTAAATTAGACAGAAGTTGATTATTTAGAAGGTCGGCTCAACAAGTATTTGTTAACATTAGACTTGAAAATACTAATGGGTCACCACTTGTCGAGGCCCTGAAGCCACTCGAGGATAATGATTGATGAGATTGTTAGTTAGTTGATGAACAACATCCCATGATGATTGGAAACGATGGGTAAAATGGACAGAAGTTGATTATTTAGAAGGACGGCTCAACAAGTATTTGTTAACATTAGACTTGAAAATACTAATGGGTCACCACTTGTCGAGGCCCGGAGGCCACTCGAGGATAATGATTCATGAGATTGTTAGTTGGTTGATGAACAACACCCCATGATGATTGGAAACGATGGGTAAAATGGACAGAAGTTGATTATTTAGAAGGACGGCTCAACAAGTATTTGTTAACATTAGACTTGAAAATACTAATGGGTCACCACTTGTCGAGGCCCTGAAGCCACTCAAGGATAATGATTCATGAGATTGTTAGTTGATGAACAACACCCCATGATGATTGGAAACGATGGGTAAAATAGGCAGAAGTTGATTATTTAGAAGGTCGGCTCAACAAGTATTTGTTAACATTAGACTTGAAAATACTAATGGGTCACCACTTGTCGAGGCCCGGAGGCCACTCGAGGATCATGATTGATGAGATTGTTAGTTGGTTGCTGAACAACACCCCATGATGATTGGAAACGATGGGTAAAATGGAGAGAAGTTGATTATTTAGGAGGACGGCTCAACAAGTATTTGTTAACATTAGACTTGAAAATACTAATGGGTCACCACTTGTCGAGGCCCTGAAGCCACTCGAGGATAATGATTCATGAGATTGTTAGTTCGTTGCTGAACAACACCCCATGATGATTAGAAACGATGGGTAAAATAGGCAGAAGTTGATCATTTAGAAGGACGGCTCAACAAGTATTTGTTAACATTAGACTTAAAAATACTAATGGGTCACCACTTGTCGAGGCCCGGAGGCCACTCGAGGATATGATTCATGAGATTGTTAGTTAGTTGATGAACAACACCCCATGATGATTGGAAACGATGGGTAAAATCGGCAGAAGTTGATCATTTAGAAGGACGGCTCAACAAGTATTTGTTAACATTAGACTTGAAAATACTAATGGGTCACCACTTGTCGAGGCCCGGAGGCCACTCGAGGATAATGATTCATGAGATTGTTAGTTGGTTGATGAACAACACCCCATGATGATTGGAAACGATGGGTAAAATAGACAGAAGTTGATTATTTAGAAGGTCGGCTCAACAAGTATTTGTTAACATTAGACTTGAAAATACTAATGGGTCACCACTTGTCGAGGCCCTGAAGCCACTCGAGGATAATGATTCATGAGATTGTTAGTTGGTTGATGAACAACACCCCATGATGATTGGAAACGATGGGTAAAATAGACAGAAGTTGATTATTTAGAAGGTCGGCTCAACAAGTATTTGTTAACATTAGACTTGAAAATACTAATGGGTCACCACTTGTTGAGGCCCTGAAGCCACTCGAGGATAATGATTCATGAGATTATTAGTTGGTTGATGAACAACACCCCATGATGATGTGAAACGATGGGTAAAATTTGACAGAAGTTGATTATTTAGAAGGACGGCTCAACAAGTATTTGTTAACATTAGACTTGAAAATACTAATGGGTCACCACTTGTCGAGGCCCTGAAGCCACTTGAGGATAATGATTCATGAGATTGTTAGTTGGTTGATGAACAACACCCCATGATGATTGGAAACGATGGGTAAATTAGACAGAAGTTGATTATTTAGAAGGTCGGCTCAACAAGTATTTGTTAACATTAGACTTGAAAATACTAATGGGTCACCACTTGTCGAGGCCCTGAAGCCACTCGAGGATAATGATTGATGAGATTGTTAGTTAGTTGATGAACAACACCCCATGATGATTGGAAACGATGGGTAAAATGGACAGAAGTTGATTATTTAGAAGGACGGCTCAAAAAGTATTTGTTAACATTAGACTTGAAAATACTAATGGGTCACCACTTGTCGAGGCCCAGAGGCCACTCGAGGATAATGATTCATGAGATTGTTAGTTGGTTGATGAACAACACCCCATGATGATTGGAAACGATGGGTAAAATGGACAGAAGTTGATTATTTAGAAGGACGGCTCAACAAGTATTTGTTAACATTAGACTTGAAAATACTAATGGGTCACCACTTGTCGAGGCCCTGAAGCCACTCAAGGATAATGATTCATGAGATTGTTAGTTGATGAACAACACCCCATGATGATTGGAAACGATGGGTAAAATAGGCAGAAGTTGATTATTTAGAAGGTCGGCTCAACAAGTATTTGTTAACATTAGACTTGAAAATACTAATGGGTCACCACTTGTCGAGGCCCGGAGGCCACTCGAGGATAATGATTGATGAGATTGTTAGTTGGTTGCTGAACAACACCCCATGATGATTGGAAACGATGGGTAAAATGGAGAGAAGTTGATTATTTAGGAGGACGGCTCAACAAGTATTTGTTAACATTAGACTTGAAAATACTAATGGGTCACCACTTGTCGAGGCCCTGAAACCACTCGAGGATAATGATTCATGAGATTGTTAGTTGGTTGCTGAACAACACCCCATGATGATTAGAAACGATGGGTAAAATAGGCAGAAGTTGATTATTTAGAAGGTCGGCTCAACAAGTATTTGTTAACATTAGACTTGAAAATACTAATGGGTCACCACTTGTCGAGGCCCTGAAACCACTCGAGGATAATGATTTATGAGATTGTTAGTTAGTTGATGAACAACACCCCATGATGATTGGAAACGATGGGTAAAATAGACAGAAGTTGATTATTTAGAAGGTCGGCTCAACAAGTATTTGTTAACATTAGACTTTAAAATACTAATGGGTCACCACTTGTCGAGGCCCGGAGGCCACGCGAGGATAATGATTCATGAGATTGTTAGTTAGTTGATGAACAACACCACATGATGATTGGAAACGATGGGTAAAATCGGCAGAAGTTGATCATTTAGAAGGACGGCTCAACAAGTATTTGTTAACATTAGACTTAAAAATACTAATGGGTCACCACTTGTCGAGGCCCTGAAGCCACTCGAGGATAATTATTCATGAGATTGTTAGTTGGTTGATGAACAACACCCCATGATGATTGGAAACGATGGGTAAAATAGACAGAAGTTGATTATTTAGAAGGTCGGCTCAACAAGTATTTGTTAACATTAGACTTGAAAATACTAATGGGTCACCACTTGTCGAGGCCCTGAAGCCACTCGAGGATAATGATTCATGAGATTGTTAGTTGGTTGCTGAACAACACCCCATGATGATTGGAAACGATGGGTAAAATGGACAGAAGTTGATTATTTAGAAGGACGGCTCAACAAGTATTTGTTAACATTAGACTTTAAAATACTAATGGGTCACCACTTGTCGAGGCCCTGAAGCCACTCGAGGATAATGATTCATGAGATTGTTAGTTGGTTGATGAACAACACCCCATGATGATTGGAAACGATGGGTAAAATAGACAGAAGTTGATTATTTAGAAGGTCGGCTCAACAAGTATTTAACATTAGACTTGAAAATACTAATGGGTCACCACTTGTCGAGGCCCGGAGGCCACTCGAGGATAATGATTCATGAGATTGTTAGTTGGTTGATGAACAACACCCCATGATGATTGGAAACGATGGGTAAAATGGACAGAAGTTGATTATTTAGAAGGACGGCTCAACAAGTATTTGTTAACATTAGACTTGAAAATACTAATGGGTCACCACTTGTCGAGGCCCTGAAGCCACTCGAGGATAATGATTCATGAGATTGTTAGTTGGTTGATGAACAACACCCCATGATGATTGGAAACGATGGGTAAAATAGACAGAAGTTGATTATTTAGAAGGACGGCTCAACAAGTATTTGTTAACATTAGACTTGAAAATACTAATGGGTAACCACTTGTCAAGGCCCTGAAGCCACTCGAGGATAATGATTCATGAGATTGTTAGTTGAGGAACAACACCCCATGATGATTGGAAACGATGGGTAAAATAGGCAGAAGTTGATTATTTAGAAGGTCGGCTCAACAAGTATTTGTTAACATTAGACTTGAAAATACTAATGGGTCACCACTTGTCGAGGCCCGGAGGCCACTCGAGGATAATGATTCATGAGATTGTTAGTTGGTTGATGAACAACACCCCATGATGATGTGAAACGATGGGTAAAATGGACAGAAGTTGATTATTTAGAAGGACGGCTCAACAAGTATTTGTTAACGTTAGACTTGAAAATACTAATGGGTCACCACTTGTCGAGGCCCTGAAGCCACTCAAGGATAATTATTCATGAGATTGTTAGTTGATGAACAACACCCCATGATGATTGGAAACGATGGGTAAAATAGGCAGAAGTTGATTATTTAGAAGGTCGGCTCAACAAGTATTTGTTAACATTAGACTTGAAAATACTAATGAGTCACCACTTGTCGAGGCCCGGAGGCCACTCGAGGATAATGATTCATAGGATTGTCAGTTAGTTGATGAACAACACCCCATGACTATTGGAAACGATGGGTAAAATAGACAGAAGTTGATTATTTAGACGGTCGGCTCAACAAGTATTTGTTAACATTAGACTTGAAAATACTAATGGGTCACCACTTGTCGAGGCCCTGAAGCCACTCAAGGATAATGATTCATGAGATTGTTAGTTGATGAACAACACCCCATGATGATTGGAAACGATGGGTAAAATAGGCAGAAGTTGATTATTTAGAAGGTCGGCTCAACAAGTATTTGTTAACATTAGACTTGAAAATACTAATGAGTCACCACTTGTCGAGGCCCGGAGGCCACTCGAGGATAATGATTCATAGGATTGTCAGTTGGTTGATGAACAACACCCCATGACTATTGGAAACGATGGGTAAAATAGAGAGAAGTTGATTATTTAGACGGTCGGCTCAACAAGTATTTGTTAACATTAGACTTGAAAATACTAATGGGTCACCACTTGTCGAGTCCCAGAGGCCACTCAAGGATAATGATTCATGAGATTGTTAGTTGGTTGCTGAACAACACCCCATGATGATTGGAAACGATGGGTAAAATAGACAGAAGTTGATTATTTAGAAGGTCGGCTCAACAAGTATTTGTTAACATTAGACTTGAAAATACTAATGGGTCACCACTTGTTGAGGCCCAGAGGCAACTCGAGGATAATTATTCATGAGATTGTTAGTTGGTTGATGAACAACACCCCATGATGATTGGAAACGATGGGTAAAATAGGCAGAAGTTGATTATTTAGAAAGACGGCTCAACAAGTATTTGTTAACATTAGACTTGAAAATACTAATGGGTCACCACTTGTCGAGGCCCTGAAGCCACTCGAGGATAATGATTCATGAGATTGTTAGTTGGTTGCTGAACAACACCCCATGATGATTGGAAACGATGGGTAAAATAGACAGAAGTTGATTATTTAGAAGGTCGGCTCAACAAGTATTTGTTAACATTAGACTTGAAAATACTAATGGGTCCCCACTTGTCGAGGCCCCGAAGCCACTCGAGGATAATGATTCATGAGATTGTTAGTTAGTTGATGAACAACACCCCATGATGATTGGAAACGATGGGTAAAATATGCAGAAGTTGATTATTTAGAAGGTCGGCTCAACAAGTATTTGTTAACATTAGACTTGAAAATACTAATGGGTCACCACTTGTCGAGGTCCGGAGGCCACTCGAGGATAATGATTGATGAGATTGTTAGTTGGTTGATGAACAACACCCCATGATGATTGGAAACGATGGGTAAAATGGAGAGAAGTTGATTATTTAGGAGGACGGCTCAACAAGTATTTGTTAACATTAGACTTGAAAATACTAATGGGTCACCACTTGTCGAGGCCCTGAAGCCACTCGAGGATAATGATTCATGAGATTGTTAGTTGGTTGATGAACAACACCCCATGATGATTGGAAACGATGGGTAAAATAGACAGAAGTTGATTATTTAGAAGGTCGGCTCAACAAGTATTTGTTAACATTAGACTTGAAAATACTAATGGGTCACCACTTGTTGAGGCCCTGAAGCCACTCGAGGATAATGATTCATGAGATTATTAGTTGGTTGATGAACAACACCCCATGATGATGTGAAACGATGGGTAAAATTTGACAGAAGTTGATTATTTAGAAGGACGGCTCAACAAGTATTTGTTAACATTAGACTTGAAAATACTAATGGGTCACCACTTGTCGAGGCCCTGAAGCCACTTGAGGATAATGATTCATGAGATTGTTAGTTGGTTGATGAACAACACCCCATGATGATTGGAAACGATGGGTAAATTAGACAGAAGTTGATTATTTAGAAGGTCGGCTCAACAAGTATTTGTTAACATTAGACTTGAAAATACTAATGGGTCACCACTTGTCGAGGCCCTGAAGCCACTCGAGGATAATGATTGATGAGATTGTTAGTTAGTTGATGAACAACATCCCATGATGATTGGAAACGATGGGTAAAATGGACAGAAGTTGATTATTTAGAAGGACGGCTCAACAAGTATTTGTTAACATTAGACTTGAAAATACTAATGGGTCACCACTTGTCGAGGCCCGGAGGCCACTCGAGGATAATGATTCATGAGATTGTTAGTTGGTTGATGAACAACACCCCATGATGATTGGAAACGATGGGTAAAATGGACAGAAGTTGATTATTTAGAAGGACGGCTCAACAAGTATTTGTTAACATTAGACTTGAAAATACTAATGGGTCACCACTTGTCGAGGCCCTGAAGCCACTCAAGGATAATGATTCATGAGATTGTTAGTTGATGAACAACACCCCATGATGATTGGAAACGATGGGTAAAATAGGCAGAAGTTGATTATTTAGAAGGTCGGCTCAACAAGTATTTGTTAACATTAGACTTGAAAATACTAATGGGTCACCACTTGTCGAGGCCCGGAGGCCACTCGAGGATCATGATTGATGAGATTGTTAGTTGGTTGCTGAACAACACCCCATGATGATTGGAAACGATGGGTAAAATGGAGAGAAGTTGATTATTTAGGAGGACGGCTCAACAAGTATTTGTTAACATTAGACTTGAAAATACTAATGGGTCACCACTTGTCGAGGCCCTGAAGCCACTCGAGGATAATGATTCATGAGATTGTTAGTTCGTTGCTGAACAACACCCCATGATGATTAGAAACGATGGGTAAAATAGGCAGAAGTTGATTATTTAGAAGGTCGGCTCAACAAGTATTTGTTAACATTTGACTTTAAAATACTAATGGGTCACCACTTGTCGAGGCCCGGAGGCCACTCGAGGATAATGATTCATCAGATTGTTAGTTAGTTGATGAACAACACCACATGATGATTGGAAACGATGGGTAAAATGGACAGAAGTTGATCATTTAGAAGGACGGCTCAACAAGTATTTGTTAACATTAGACTTAAAAATACTAATGGGTCACCACTTGTCGAGGCCCGGAGGCCACTCGAGGATATGATTCATGAGATTGTTAGTTAGTTGATGAACAACACCCCATGATGATTGGAAACGATGGGTAAAATCGGCAGAAGTTGATCATTTAGAAGGACGGCTCAACAAGTATTTGTTAACATTAGACTTGAAAATACTAATGGGTCACCACTTGTCGAGGCCCGGAGGCCACTCGAGGATAATGATTCATGAGATTGTTAGTTGGTTGATGAACAACACCCCATGATGATTGGAAACGATGGGTAAAATAGACAGAAGTTGATTATTTAGAAGGTCGGCTCAACAAGTATTTGTTAACATTAGACTTGAAAATACTAATGGGTCACCACTTGTCGAGGCCCTGAAGCCACTCGAGGATAATGATTCATGAGATTGTTAGTTGGTTGATGAACAACACCCCATGATGATTGGAAACGATGGGTAAAATAGACAGAAGTTGATTATTTAGAAGGTCGACTCAACAAGTATTTGTTAACATTAGACTTGAAAATACTAATGGGTCACCACTTGTTGAGGCCCTGAAGCCACTCGAGGATAATGATTCATGAGATTATTAGTTGGTTGATGAACAACACCCCATGATGATGTGAAACGATGGGTAAAATTTGACAGAAGTTGATTATTTAGAAGGACGGCTCAACAAGTATTTGTTAACATTAGACTTGAAAATACTAATGGGTCACCACTTGTCGAGGCCCTGAAGCCACTTGAGGATAATGATTCATGAGATTGTTAGTTGGTTGATGAACAACACCCCATGATGATTGGAAACGATGGGTAAATTAGACAGAAGTTGATTATTTAGAAGGTCGGCTCAACAAGTATTTGTTAACATTAGACTTGAAAATACTAATGGGTCACCACTTGTCGAGGCCCTGAAGCCACTCGAGGATAATGATTGATGAGATTGTTAGTTAGTTGATGAACAACATCCCATGATGATTGGAAACGATGGGTAAAATGGACAGAAGTTGATTATTTAGAAGGACGGCTCAACAAGTATTTGTTAACATTAGACTTGAAAATACTAATGGGTCACCACTTGTCGAGGCCCGGAGGCCACTCGAGGATAATGATTCATGAGATTGTTAGTTGGTTGATGAACAACACCCCATGATGATTGGAAACGATGGGTAAAATGGACAGAAGTTGATTATTTAGAAGGACGGCTCAACAAGTATTTGTTAACATTAGACTTGAAAATACTAATGGGTCACCACTTGTCGAGGCCCTGAAGCCACTCAAGGATAATGATTCATGAGATTGTTAGTTGATGAACAACACCCCATGATGATTGGAAACGATGGGTAAAATAGGCAGAAGTTGATTATTTAGAAGGTCGGCTCAACAAGTATTTGTTAACATTAGACTTGAAAATACTAATGGGTCACCACTTGTCGAGGCCCGGAGGCCACTCGAGGATCATGATTGATGAGATTGTTAGTTGGTTGCTGAACAACACCCCATGATGATTGGAAACGATGGGTAAAATGGAGAGAAGTTGATTATTTAGGAGGACGGCTCAACAAGTATTTGTTAACATTAGACTTGAAAATACTAATGGGTCACCACTTGTCGAGGCCCTGAAGCCACTCGAGGATAATGATTCATGAGATTGTTAGTTCGTTGCTGAACAACACCCCATGATGATTAGAAACGATGGGTAAAATAGGCAGAAGTTGATTATTTAGAAGGTCGGCTCAACAAGTATTTGTTAACATTTGACTTTAAAATACTAATGGGTCACCACTTGTCGAGGCCCGGAGGCCACTCGAGGATAATGATTCATGAGATTGTTAGTTAGTTGATGAACAACACCACATGATGATTGGAAACGATGGGTAAAATGGGCAGAAGTTGATCATTTAGAAGGTCGGCTCAACAAGTATTTGTTAACATTAGACTTAAAAATACTAATGGGTCACCACTTGTTGACGCCTGGAAGCCACTCGAGGATAATGATTCATGAGATTGTTAGTTGGTTGATGAACAACACCCCATGATGATTGGAAACGATGGGTAAAATGGACAGAAGTTGATTATTTAGAAGGACGGCTCAACAAGTATTTGTTAACATTAGACTTTAAAATACTAATGGGTCACCACTTGTCGAGGCCCTGAAGCCACTCGAGGATAATTATTCATGAGATTGTTAGTTGGTTGATGAACAACACCCCATGATGATTGGAAACGATGGGTAAAATGGACAGAAGTTGATTATTTAGAAGGACGGCTCAACAAGTATTTGTTAACATTAGACTTTAAAATACTAATGGGTCACCACTTGTCGAGGCCCTGAAGCCACTCGAGGATAATGATTCATGAGATTGTTAGTTGGTTGATGAACAACACCCCATGATGATTGGAAACGATGGGTAAAATAGACAGAAGTTGATTATTTAGAAGGTCGGCTCAACAAGTATTTAACATTAGACTTGAAAATACTAATGGGTCACCACTTGTCGAGGCCCGGAGGCCACTCGAGGATAATGATTCATGAGATTGTTAGTTGGTTGATGAACAACACCCCATGATGATTGGAAACGATGGGTAAAATAGACAGAAGTTGATTATTTAGAAGGACGGCTCAACAAGTATTTGTTAACATTAGACTTGAAAATACTAATGGGTCACCACTTGTCAAGGCCCTGAAGCCACTCGAGGATAATGATTCATGAGATTGTTAGTTGATGAACAACACCCCATGATGATTGGAAACGATGGGTAAAATAGGCAGAAGTTGATTATTTAGAAGGTCGGCTCAACAAGTATTTGTTAACATTAGACTTGAAAATACTAATGGGTCACCACTTGTCGAGGCCCTGAAGCCACTCGAGGATAATGATTCATGAGATTGTTAGTTGGTTGATGAACAACACCCCATGATGATTGGAAACGATGGGTAAAATAGACAGAAGTTGATTATTTAGAAGGACGGCTCAACAAGTATTTGTTAACATTAGACTTGAAAATACTAATGGGTCACCACTTGTCAAGGCCCTGAAGCCACTCGAGGATAATGATTCATGAGATTGTTAGTTGATGAACAACACCCCATGATGATTGGAAACGATGGGTAAAATAGGCAGAAGTTGATTATTTAGAAGGTCGGCTCAACAAGTATTTGTTAACATTAGACTTGAAAATACTAATGGGTCACCACTTGTCGAGGCCCGGAGGCCACTCGAGGATAATGATTCATGAGATTGTTAGTTGGTTGATGAACAACACCCCATGATGATTGGAAACGATGGGTAAAATGGACAGAAGTTGATTATTTAGAAGGACGGCTCAACAAGTATTTGTTAACATTAGACTTGAAAATACTAATGGGTCACCACTTGTCGAGGCCCTGAAGCCACTCAAGGATAATTATTCATGAGATTGTTAGTTGATGAACAACACCCCATGATGATTGGAAACGATGGGTAAAATAGGCAGAAGTTGATTATTTAGAATGTCGGCTCAACAAGTATTTGTTAACATTAGACTTGAAAATACTAATGAGTCACCACTTGTCGAGGCCCGGAGGCCACTCGAGGATAATGATTCATAGGATTGTCAGTTAGTTGATGAACAACACCCCATGACTATTGGAAACGATGGGTAAAATAGACAGAAGTTGATTATTTAGACGGTCGGCTCAACAAGTATTTGTTAACATTAGACTTGAAAATACTAATGGGTCACCACTTGTCGAGGCCCTGAAGCCACTCAAGGATAATGATTCATGAGATTGTTAGTTGGTTGATGAACAACACCCCATGATGATTGGAAACGATGGGTAAAATAGGCAGAAGTTGATTATTTAGAAGGTCGGCTCAACAAGTATTTGTTAACATTAGACTTGAAAATACTAATGGGTCACCACTTGTCGAGGCCCTGAAGCCACTCGAGGATAATGATTCATGAGATTGTTAGTTAGTTGATGAACAACACCCCATGATGATTGGAAACGATGGGTAAAATAGGCAGAAGTTGATTATTTAGAAGGTCGGCTCAACAAGTATTTGTTAACATTAGACTTGAAAATACTAATGGGTCACCACTTGTCGAGGCCCTGAAGCCACTCGAGGATAATGATTCATGAGATTGTTAGTTAGTTGATGAACAACACCCCATGATGATTGGAAACGATGGGTAAAATAGGCAGAAGTTGATTATTTAGAAGGTCGGCTCAACAAGTATTTGTTAACATTAGACTTGAAAATACTAATGGGTCACCACTTGTCGAGTCCCGGAGGCCACTCAAGGATAATGATTCATGAGATTGTTAGTTGGTTGATGAACAACACCCCATGATGATTGGAAACGATGGGTAAAATAGACAGAAGTTGATTATTTAGAAGGTCGGCTCAACAAGTATTTGTTAACATTAGACTTGAAAATACTAATGGGTCACCACTTGTTGAGGCCCAGAGGCAACTCGAGGATAATTATTCATGAGATTGTTAGTTGGTTGATGAACAACACCCCATGATGATTGGAAACGATGGGTAAAATAGGCAGAAGTTGATTATTTAGAAAGACGGCTCAACAAGTATTTGTTAACATTAGACTTGAAAATACTAATGGGTCACCACTTGTCGAGGCCCTGAAGCCACTCGAGGATAATGATTCATGAGATTGTTAGTTGGTTGCTGAACAACACCCCATGATGATTGGAAACGATGGGTAAAATAGACAGAAGTTGATTATTTAGAAGGTCGGCTCAACAAGTATTTGTTAACATTAGACTTGAAAATACTAATGGGTCACCACTTGTCGAGGCCCTGAAGCCACTCGAGGATAATGATTGATGAGATTGTTAGTTAGTTGATGAACAACATCCCATGATGATTGGAAACGATGGGTAAAATGGACAGAAGTTGATTATTTAGAAGGACGGCTCAAAAAGTATTTGTTAACATTAGACTTGAAAATACTAATGGGTCACCACTTGTCGAGGCCCGGAGGCCACTCGAGGATAATGATTCATGAGATTGTTAGTTGGTTGATGAACAACACCCCATGATGATTGGAAACGATGGGTAAAATGGACAGAAGTTGATTATTTAGAAGGACGGCTCAACAAGTATTTGTTAACATTAGACTTGAAAATACTAATGGGTCACCACTTGTCGAGGCCCTGAAGCCACTCAAGGATAATGATTCATGAGATTGTTAGTTGATGAACAACACCCCATGATGATTGGAAACGATGGGTAAAATAGGCAGAAGTTGATTATTTAGAAGGTCGGCTCAACAAGTATTTGTTAACATTAGACTTGAAAATACTAATGAGTCACCACTTGTCGAGGCCCGGAGGCCACTCGAGGATAATGATTGATGAGATTGTTAGTTGGTTGCTGAACAACACCCCATGATGATTGGAAACGATGGGTAAAATGGAGAGAAGTTGATTATTTAGGAGGACGGCTCAACAAGTATTTGTTAACATTAGACTTGAAAATACTAATGGGTCACCACTTGTCGAGGCCCTGAAACCACTCGAGGATAATGATTCATGAGATTGTTAGTTGGTTGCTGAACAACACCCCATGATGATTAGAAACGATGGGTAAAATAGGCAGAAGTTGATTATTTAGAAGGTCGGCTCAACAAGTATTTGTTAACATTAGACTTGAAAATACTAATGGGTCACCACTTGTCGAGGCCCTGAAACCACTCGAGGATAATGATTTATGAGATTGTTAGTTAGTTGATGAACAACACCCCATGATGATTGGAAACGATGGGTAAAATAGACAGAAGTTGATTATTTAGAAGGTCGGCTCAACAAGTATTTGTTAACATTAGACTTTAAAATACTAATGGGTCACCACTTGTCGAGGCCCGGAGGCCACGCGAGGATAATGATTCATGAGATTGTTAGTTAGTTGATGAACAACACCACATGATGATTGGAAACGATGGGTAAAATGGGCAGAAGTTGATCATTTAGAAGGACGGCTCAACAAGTATTTGTTAACATTAGACTTAAAAATACTAATGGGTCACCACTTGTCGAGGCCCAGAGGCCACTCGAGGATATGATTCATGAGATTGTTAGTTAGTTGATGAACAACACCCCATGATGATTGGAAACGATGGGTAAAATGGACAGAAGTTGATCATTTAGAAGGACGGCTCAACAAGTATTTGTTAACATTAGACTTGAAAATACTAATGGGTCACCACTTGTCGAGGCCCCGAAGCAACTGGAGGATAATGATTGATGAGATTGTTAGTTTGTTGCTGAACAACACCCCATGATGATTGGAAACGATGGGTAAAATGGACAGAAGTTGATCATTTAGAAGGACGGCTCAACAAGTATTTGTTAACATTAGACTTGAAAATACTAATGGGTCACCACTTGTCGAGGCCCCGAAGCAACTGGAGGATAATGATTGATGAGATTGTTAGTTGGTTGCTGAACAACACCCCATGATGATTGGAAACGATGGGTAAAATGGACAGAAGTTGATCATTTAGAAGGACGGCTCAACAAGTATTTGTTAACATTAGACTTGAAAATACTAATGGGTCACCACTTGTCGAGGCCCCGAAGCAACTCGAGGATAATGATTGATGAGATTGTTAGTTGGTTGATGAACAACACCCCATGATGATTGGAAACGATGGGTAAAATGGACAGAAGTTGATTATTTAGAAGGTCGGCTCAACAAGTATTTGTTAACATTAGACTTGAAAATACTAATGGGTCACCACTTGTCGAGGCCCCGAAGCAACTCGAGGATAATGATTTATGAGATTGTTAGTTGGTTGATGAACAACACCCCATGATGATTGGAAACGATGGGTAAAATGGACAGAAGTTGATCATTTAGAAGGACGGCTCAACAAGTATTTGTTAACATTAGACTTGAAAATACTAATGGGTCACCACTTGTCGAGGCCCCGAAGCAACTCGAGGATAATGATTGATGAGATTGTTAGTTGGTTGATGAACAACACCCCATGATGATTGGAAACGATGGGTAAAATGGACAGAAGTTGATCATTTAGAAGGACGGCTCAACAAGTATTTGTTAACATTAGACTTGAAAATACTAATAGGGCACCACTTGTCGAGGCCCAGAGGCAACTCGAGGATAATGATTGATGAGATTGTTTGTTGGTTGATGAACAACACCCCATGATGATTGGAAACGATGGGTAAAATGGACAGAAGTTGATTATTTAGAAGGTCGGCTCAACAAGTATTTGTTAACATTAGACTTGAAAATACTAATGGGTCACCACTTGTCGAGGCCCCGAAGCAACTCGAGGATAATGATTGATGAGATTGTTAGTTGGTTGATGAACAACACCCCATGATGATTGGAAACGATGGGTAAAATGGACAGAAGTTGATCATTTAGAAGGACGGCTCAACAAGTATTTGTTAACATTAGACTTGAAAATACTAATGGGTCACCACTTGTCGAGGCCCAGAGGCAACTCGAGGATAATGATTGATGAGATTGTTAGTTGGTTGATGAACAACACCCCATGATGATTGGAAACGATGGGTAAAATGGACAGAAGTTGATCATTTAGAAGGACGGCTCAACAAGTATTTGTTAACATTAGACTTGAAAATACTAATGGGTCACCACTTGTCGAGGCCCAGAGGCAACTCGAGGATAATGATTGATGAGATTGTTAGTTGGTTGATGAACAACACCCCATGATGATTGGAAACGATGGGTAAAATGGACAGAAGTTGATTATTTAGAAGGTCGGCTCAACAAGTATTTGTTAACATTAGACTTCAAAATACTAATGGGTCACCACTTGTCGAGGCCCCGAAGCAACTCGAGGATAATGATTGATGAGATTGTTAGTTGGTTGATGAACAACACCCCATGATGATTGGAAACGATGGGTAAAATGGGCAGAAGTTGATCATTTAGAAGGACGGCTCAACAAGTATTTGTTAACATTAGACTTGAAAATACTAATGGGTCACCACTTGTCGAGGCCCCGAAGCAACTCGAGGATAATGATTGATGAGATTGTTAGTTGGTTGATGAACAACACCCCATGATGATTGGAAACGATGGGTAAAATGGACAGAAGTTGATCATTTAGAAGGACGGCTCAACAAGTATTTGTTAACATTAGACTTGAAAATACTAATGGGTCACCACTTGTCGAGGCCCGGAGGCCACTCGAGGATAATGATTCATGAGATTGTTAGTTAGTTGATGAACAACACCCCATGATGATTGGAAACGATGGGTAAAATGGACAGAAGTTGATCATTTAGAAGGACGGCTCAACAAGTATTTGTTAACATTAGACTTGAAAATACTAATGGGTCACCACTTGTCGAGGCCCCGAAGCAACTGGAGGATAATGATTGATGAGATTGTTAGTTTGTTGCTGAACAACACCCCATGATGATTGGAAACGATGGGTAAAATGGACAGAAGTTGATCATTTAGAAGGACGGCTCAACAAGTATTTGTTAACATTAGACTTGAAAATACTAATGGGTAACCACTTGTCGAGGCCCCAAAGCAACTGGAGGATAATGATTGATGAGATTGTTAGTTGGTTGCTGAACAACACCCCATGATGATTGGAAACGATGGGTAAAATGGACAGAAGTTGATCATTTAGAAGGACGGCTCAACAAGTATTTGTTAACATTAGACTTGAAAATACTAATGGGTCACCACTTGTCGAGGCCCCGAAGCAACTCGAGGATAATGATTGATGAGATTGTTAGTTGGTTGATGAACAACACCCCATGATGATTGGAAACGATGGGTAAAATGGACAGAAGTTGATTATTTAGAAGGTCGGCTCAACAAGTATTTGTTAACATTAGACTTGAAAATACTAATGGGTCACCACTTGTCGAGGCCCCGAAGCAACTCGAGGATAATGATTTATGAGATTGTTAGTTGGTTGATGAACAACACCCCATGATGATTGGAAACGATGGGTAAAATGGACAGAAGTTGATCATTTAGAAGGACGGCTCAACAAGTATTTGTTAACATTAGACTTGAAAATACTAATGGGTCACCACTTGTCGAGGCCCCGAAGCAACTCGAGGATAATGATTGATGAGATTGTTAGTTGGTTGATGAACAACACCCCATGATGATTGGAAACGATGGGTAAAATGGACAGAAGTTGATCATTTAGAAGGACGGCTCAACAAGTATTTGTTAACATTAGACTTGAAAATACTAATAGGGCACCACTTGTCGAGGCCCAGAGGCAACTCGAGGATAATGATTGATGAGATTGTTTGTTGGTTGATGAACAACACCCCATGATGATTGGAAACGATGGGTAAAATGGACAGAAGTTGATTATTTAGAAGGTCGGCTCAACAAGTATTTGTTAACATTAGACTTGAAAATACTAATGGGTCACCACTTGTCGAGGCCCAGAGGCAACTCGAGGATAATGATTGATGAGATTGTTAGTTGGTTGATGAACAACACCCCATGATGATTGGAAACGATGGGTAAAATGGACAGAAGTTGATCATTTAGAAGGACGGCTCAACAAGTATTTGTTAACATTAGACTTGAAAATACTAATGGGTCACCACTTGTCGAGGCCCAGAGGCAACTCGAGGATAATGATTGATGAGATTGTTAGTTGGTTGATGAACAACACCCCATGATGATTGGAAACGATGGGTAAAATGGACAGAAGTTGATTATTTAGAAGGTCGGCTCAACAAGTATTTGTTAACATTAGACTTGAAAATACTAATGGGTCACCACTTGTCGAGGCCCCGAAGCAACTCGAGGATAATGATTGATGAGATTGTTAGTTGGTTGATGAACAACACCCCATGATGATTGGAAACGATGGGTAAAATGGACAGAAGTTGATCATTTAGAAGGACGGCTCAACAAGTATTTGTTAACATTAGACTTGAAAATACTAATGGGTCACCACTTGTCGAGGCCCCGAAGCAACTCGAGGATAATGATTGATGAGATTGTTAGTTGGTTGATGAACAACACCCCATGATGATTGGAAACGATGGGTAAAATGGACAGAAGTTGATCATTTAGAAGGACGGCTCGACAAGTATTTGTTAACATTAGACTTGAAAATACTAATGGGTCACCACTTGTCGAGGCCCAGAGGCAACTCGAGGATAATGATTGATGAGATTGTTAGTTGGTTGATGAACAACACCCCATGATGATTGGAAACGATGTGTAAAATGGACAGAAGTTGATCATTTAGAAGGACGGCTCAACAAGTATTTGTTAACATTAGACTTGAAAATACTAATGGGTCACCACTTGTCGAGGCCCAGAGGCAACTCGAGGATAATGATTGATGAGATTGTTAGTTGGTTGATGAACAACACCCCATGATGATTGGAAACGATGGGTAAAATGGACAGAAGTTGATTATTTAGAAGGTCGGCTCAACAAGTATTTGTTAACATTAGACTTGAAAATACTAATGGGTCACCACTTGTCGAGGCCCCGAAGCAACTGGAGGATAATGATTGATGAGATTGTTAGTTTGTTGCTGAACAACACCCCATGATGATTGGAAACGATGGGTAAAATGGACAGAAGTTGATCATTTAGAAGGACGGCTCAACAAGTATTTGTTAACATTAGACTTGAAAATACTAATGGGTCACCACTTGTCGAGGCCCCGAAGCAACTCGAGGATAATGATTGATGAGATTGTTAGTTGGTTGATGAACAACACCCCATGATGATTGGAAACGATGGGTAAAATGGACAGAAGTTGATCATTTAGAAGGACGGCTCAACAAGTATTTGTTAACATTAGACTTGAAAATACTAATGGGTCACCACTTGTCGAGGCCCCGAAGCAACTCGAGGATAATGATTGATGAGATTGTTAGTTGGTTGATGAACAACACCCCATGATGATTGGAAACGATGGGTAAAATGGACAGAAGTTGATCATTTAGAAGGACGGCTCAACAAGTATTTGTTAACATTAGACTTGAAAATACTAATAGGGCACCACTTGTCGAGGCCCAGAGGCAACTCGAGGATAATGATTGATGAGATTGTTTGTTGGTTGATGAACAACACCCCATGATGATTGGAAACGATGGGTAAAATGGACAGAAGTTGATTATTTAGAAGGTCGGCTCAACAAGTATTTGTTAACATTAGACTTGAAAATACTAATGGGTCACCACTTGTCGAGGCCCCGAAGCAACTCGAGGATAATGATTGATGAGATTGTTAGTTGGTTGATGAACAACACCCCATGATGATTGGAAACGATGGGTAAAATGGACAGAAGTTGATCATTTAGAAGGACGGCTCAACAAGTATTTGTTAACATTAGACTTGAAAATACTAATGGGTCACCACTTGTCGAGGCCCAGAGGCAACTCGAGGATAATGATTGATGAGATTGTTAGTTGGTTGATGAACAACACCCCATGATGATTGGAAACGATGGGTAAAATGGACAGAAGTTGATCATTTAGAAGGACGGCTCAACAAGTATTTGTTAACATTAGACTTGAAAATACTAATGGGTCACCACTTGTCGAGGCCCAGAGGCAACTCGAGGATAATGATTGATGAGATTGTTAGTTGGTTGATGAACAACACCCCATGATGATTGGAAACGATGGGTAAAATGGACAGAAGTTGATTATTTAGAAGGTCGGCTCAACAAGTATTTGTTAACATTAGACTTGAAAATACTAATGGGTCACCACTTGTCGAGGCCCCGAAGCAACTCGAGGATAATGATTGATGAGATTGTTAGTTGGTTGATGAACAACACCCCATGATGATTGGAAACGATGGGTAAAATGGACAGAAGTTGATCATTTAGAAGGACGGCTCAACAAGTATTTGTTAACATTAGACTTGAAAATACTAATGGGTCACCACTTGTCGAGGCCCCGAAGCAACTCGAGGATAATGATTGATGAGATTGTTAGTTGGTTGATGAACAACACCCCATGATGATTGGAAACGATGGGTAAAATGGACAGAAGTTGATCATTTAGAAGGACGGCTCGACAAGTATTTGTTAACATTAGACTTGAAAATACTAATGGGTCACCACTTGTCGAGGCCCAGAGGCAACTCGAGGATAATGATTGATGAGATTGTTAGTTGGTTGATGAACAACACCCCATGATGATTGGAAACGATGTGTAAAATGGACAGAAGTTGATCATTTAGAAGGACGGCTCAACAAGTATTTGTTAACATTAGACTTGAAAATACTAATGGGTCACCACTTGTCGAGGCCCCGAAGCAACTCGAGGATAATGATTGATGAGATTGTTAGTTGGTTGATGAACAACACCCCATGATGATTGGAAACGATGGGTAAAATGGACAGAAGTTGATCATTTAGAAGGACGGCTCAACAAGTATTTGTTAACATTAGACTTGAAAATACTAATGGGTCACCACTTGTCGAGGCCCGGAGGCAACTCGAGGATAATGATTGATGAGATTGTTAGTTGGTTGATGAACAACACCCCATGATGATTGGAAACGATGGGTAAAATGGACAGAAGTTGATCATTTAGAAGGACGGCTCAACAAGTATTTGTTAACATTAGACTTGAAAATACTAATGGGTCACCACTTGTCGAGGCCCCGAAGCAACTCGAGGATAATGATTGATGAGATTGTTAGTTGGTTGCTGAACAACACCCCATGATGATTGGAAACGATGGGTAAAATGGACAGAAGTTGATTATTTAGAAGGTCGGCTCAACAAGTATTTGTTAACATTAGACTTGAAAATACTAATGGGTCACCACTTGTCGAGGCCCCGAAGCAACTCGAGGATAATGATTGATGAGATTGTTAGTTGGTTGATGAACAACACCCCATGATGATACGAAACGATGGGTAAAATGGACAGAAGTTGATTATTTAGAAGGAGGGCTAAACAAGTATTTGTTTAACATTAGACTTGAAAATACTAATGGGTCACCACTTGTCGAGGCCTTGAAGCCACTCGAGGATAATGATTCATGAGATTGTTAGTTGGTTGATGAACAACACCCCATGATGATTGGAAACGATGGGTAAAATGAACAGAAGTTGATTATTTAGAAGGTTGGCTCAACAAGGTTTTTTTAACATTAGACTTGAAAATACTAATGGGTCACCACTTGTCGAGGCCCGGAAGCCACTCGAGGATAATGATTGATGAGATTGTTTGTTGGTTGCTGAACAACACCCCATGATGATTGGAAACGATGGGTAAAATGGACAGAAGTTGATTATTTAGAAGGTTGGCTCAACAAGGTTTTTTTAACATTAGACTTGAAAACGAACATGTTGTAGTCAACTGGGAAGCAATCCCGTAGTTTGTATAGCATAGGTGGGAAGTTCTGGGAAATAAACCTTGTTCATGGAAGTTCCATTTAATTTAAGTTACACTTATTTTAGCAAGCGTTTTTACAGTGTTCCTTAGCCCTCTCAAATATATTTCAACTTTTAAAATATTTACACTGATCTCTTAGCGTCTAAGTACAGAATCGATTTAAAAATTATTAAACGTATTTATTTACATTAGACTTTAACACGACCATGTAGTAAGCAGAGAGCTTCGCCACATGCTTGAGAACAGAATTCCACCCATGGATGGATTTTTCTGTTGTGTCATCAGATGTGTAGTTTCAGAAGGTTATACTAAAGTATTTGGTAAAGTCATCTTCAGGGCGTGAGTTTTTGCCGGGAGAAACGAAAATTAAAAATTGAACACATTTATTCAAATGGTACATATATATTTACCTTTATTCAAATGGTACATATATATTTACCTTTATTCAAATGGTACATATATATTTTCCCTTGAGAATAATAAGAGCATTTTAAGAAACAATGAGATAAAAAGAAATAATATATAATATTAAAATTTATAAGCAACAATTTCTAGATTTAGCATGGGATAATTTGTTTATGCTATCAGGAATGTCAGTCTCACACAAGAGTCCATGTTCAACGTTCGCTCGTGAATGTTAGATTATTTCGTCTATCTTTTATGATGATGCTTCTCTGTTGATTCTAGATTTTTTCAACTTTGAAAACGATATTTCTTCGCTAAAAGTGGTCACCATCAATCAATGACAGATGCACAGAGAGATTTTTACATTTGACAAAATTCACTCCAAACTATAATCTAGAGATATTATTGAAGCCCTGCAACCTGTGATAACTCTCCTAAATATAAGAATGAGATTCTTCTTTTTATTTTAAGTGATTACATGTAAACAGCCTGAAAAAAGTAGGTGATAATAATTTTTTTAAATATATACTTTTTTTACACTTTAGAGTGGGGATCACTTTCATATATAAATTTTACGTAAAATGATTACCCACTTCCGGACCAGATAGCGGTTTCATGTAATCGCCTAAAAACAGAAAAATCTCATTTTTATTTTTGGGGTGAACTAGTACAGGATGCTGGCTACAGTTTTCTTGATATTTGTCCGTTAACAGACAATGGACTTGCAATTGAAAATCGTTTTTTGTTCTCATGAGAAATGCAATGTCAGTTTTAGGAAGTGAACCAAATCGTCACCAAGGAATTCTTCTAAATCATTAGGACATAATGAAACAAGAATTGTTTTCCCTTGAATTTAGGCTCGCCTGAAGGTACGTTACACACCTCCACAAGCATAAAAAATTTACCATAGCATTCTCAGCATCCCTCTAAATATGTGGGCGACACAAGAATTAGGGATTTGTAAACCTGCAGTAGGCTGCATGTTTTAGTGGTGCATGCGAATTGCAGATGTTGCATGTGTTAGATGCTCGGCTAAAGGAAAGAATTTGAAAATATCTCTGATTTTGTATTTGGGCCACACAGAATTTTATTTCTCTTTGGAATGAAATAAGTGCCGGTAGTTTAAAACGCTTATATCTTCTATTAAATATTTTTTTAAATGTTAACGTACAAAGGTCACAAATGAGTAGGTAAACCAAAATAAATATTTTTTGACTAATTTCTTAATTGTATTTCCTTTAAAATGATTTATGTCGGCAATAGTGACACGCAGAATCTGTGAGTTTGTCAGAGCACATTAACGATTATATTTTACAAGATATCTGAATTCATTCATTTCGTATGAATCAGGTAATTCTGTTGTTGGCATTGGTCCCCCCACCCCCGATACCTTTCTAGTTAGAATTCTTTCTAGACACACATTGGATACTTATGAGAGGAGAGGATCACGTGAAGGTTGCGAGTGTTTCTGTGGCAAAAACTGGATTCAAACTTAGCACACACAGGGTGTCAGTCCGTGGTGTCGTTAACCAGTTAGCCACCTCCCCATATATGAATGAAAATTTAAAAAAAGACAAAATCATTTTTTTTTTTAAATAAAAACAAGGATCTCTTGGTCAACGTGTGTTTACATCAATGATATTCAGTGTCAATAAAGTTCATTGAATTACTGAAAGACATCTGTGGAAGGTCAAACTCAAATGCTATTGCATGTCACTCCCAGAAAGAAAATAAGTACCTACCCTGCCCCTCCTAGCCACCTGTTAACCACAAGGATATAAAGATATTAAATGACAGGATGTTTATAAACATAAACACTTGTTCATAACATACTGAAATTGTCAAAACCTCATTTACAAAGAGACAAGCTTGTCCATACTCATTTAATACACATGTGGAACCTTTAATAACTTAAAGAAATCATCAGACAAACCACCTAGCAACAACAATAAATACCTATGTTTCTGGGTACTAGGACAGAAGCCCACCCGACAAAAGCTCAGCGGACAAAAGCCCACCAAAATAATTCTAACAAGGACAAAAGCTCACCAACGTAAAAATAACTTAATTTTAAAAAATTACAAAAAAAAATTTTTGTATTTAATTCTTTTTACAATTATCAATAACTCTTTGTCTGTAATTTTCTTTTCTTGACAAACATTTTTAAACATTTTTCCGATACTTTGTAAATACCGCATTCTTTTAAAGATTACGTAAACTCATTGTGAGATTTTCATCTATATTTTTCTCTTGTACCATTTTTTTCCTATTTATCAACTTGTGCCATTTTTAACGGTGCCATTTTAACGAAATTCAGTGAAAATAGTGATTAGAGATAGTTTAGCAGTCATGAGTTTTCAAATTCTCCATTAATTGAAAACTGATTTGATTAATTTCAATGGGAAATAAGCATTAGGTTTGAAAAATTTCAACCTGAAAAAAATACAAACATTATTTCAGGGGATATATACGCAGTGACCAAACAATAAACAGGGTCAGGGCAGCGCCAGCAAAAAAAAACTTGTTCACAAAACTTTGAACTTTCTTAGAGGCGTCATAAAATATTTTTGACATTTCACAACGTTTGATAAGGGTGTAGGCGTAAGTAAACTCTGGAAACCGAAATTTACCAATAAAACAAATCAAATTAGACTCATAAAGTACTAAAAATAACTTTTTAGAGATCCAGATTTAAAAAAATATAATAATACTTACAAAATTTAATCCACTAGAATGGATTTTTGTTTCTTCAGAAACAAGTCAGTCATTTTCATTTTTTGTTAATAGGTTTAAAAAAAATGGATGAATTACTTTGTGACCCTTAGAAATTCGAAAGGAATTTAAAAGCATTTAAACTGTCGAAAAGAAAGAACTTTAAACTGGCATGAGGGTTAGCTAAGAATTTTGATTCTTAGCAAATCTTCATATATTAAAAGATTGAAAGTTTTTTACATCCAATAATTTTATAAATAGACATTAAAACAACAGTACCACAACAACCATTATTTATAGTTCCATAACAATTTGGTTCAGTTAATAATTTAATGATCAAACAATACCGTAAAAAAGTAAATTTAACTTTCAAAACCCTATTTTAAAAAATAATTTGCTTGTAGAGGTTGGTCATGTCGTCTAGTGGATGAATTCTTTCTTATTTCCTTCCTGCCGCGAACCACGCCGTCCGTTGTCTGCAACAAAAGCCTCCTGACTCACTCCAAAGACAAACTCTTCTTTAAATTTAATTCATTTTATTACAAGCGTTGTTATTTCAACTGGGAGTCATTCACTACGTCGAGAGAGAGGGAGAGAGCAAATCACTACTTTATCGTAGTTAGTTAACAATTATTTTCTTAACCATTCATAGAGAGGGGGGAAAGGATTTCTCTCGCTTGTATTCCCTTAAGGGAAATATTTCCCTTATCTGTTGTAAATTACATTTTAACAATCACGTCTCATCGGTTTGCTTCCAAAAACCCAGACTGACGAAAACTCGCTTCTCACGAGAACGAGTGACGTCACAGAGCCTCTCGCAGGTGCAGACTGACCCTTGATCTGGGGTCTCGTCACACGGTAACCTTGTCACGTCTGTTAGCTCTGACTGTGAGAACAAGCCCTATTCTGCACTCGACTGCACTCGCGTTAATTCGCGCAAGTCAAACCAACGATTTCATACAGATACGTCCATTCCCATAGGGCCATTATCCAACACCTGTATGAGATCATGTGGGGTCGTTGTATTTTACTTTATTCTGTTAACTTTTACCTAATTACATTTATCTGTCTATCAGAGGATATGATTTAAATCTTGGTAATATATATTTTTTAAATTTTGTTTATATTTCTAAGTATTTAACTAGTAAGATTTTTGATATATATAAAAAAATCTAAAAATATTAGAATATGATAAGGTAGATATTAATTTATGTTATTTGTGATTGGTGGAGATTACAGGGATGTGAATTTAGGTTATATTTGGGTTGGTAGGAAAGATGTAGAGGTGATATGTATACTATATCTGGGGGAAAGGGGTTGTTATCTTGCATATAAAGAAATAATTTTGATAATAAGAGTGGTATAATTTAAATGGAAAGATCCTGAGGTGGATGGATAGGTCTTGTATTTTTCATATGATGGTGTGTTTTTTAGACTTATATACGGATAAGAGGGTGGGTGAGGGCTTTCAGTGAGTTATGTGTTTTCGTTATTAGTCCATTTGCTTAGTAAGAAAATTTATTCTGTGGGGGCATAGTTTGAAGACCTCAGTTTTGACGTTTATACAGTTTATGGAAGGGGTTATTAATCGTCTGTAGGATCCTGAATTTTTTCTGTGATGCATAGTGGGCAATTCCTGGAGGTTGTTGCTATAAGGATTTTGTTTATCGATGATCCTCCATTTAATTTCATGGGGTGTACTAGACTCTTTGAGATTCCATATTGTGGTTGCTAGGAAGTTTATGCCACTTTTTCAGGGATATTTGAAAGTGTTATTGTGGGCGTAGAGCCTCGGTTTAAAAGTTCCGTGTGTCATTCTAATGTAAATTTCTTATTTCTTGGGGTTTACACCAGATATTACGTTGGCTTCGTACACTATAGATCTAATTGTGCAACTTCCTTCTAGGGGGCAAACTTCACCTCTTCTGCATGAACAGTGGTGGGTGGGGGGTTGATTGGAGGTGTAGGTTTTGATTCTATGGAGTTAACATGAATAACTTGTTTTTACCGTATTCTATTGAAGAGTTTGTGAAGCTTATTAAATGGTAACAAATATATATATATATATATATATATATATATATATATATATATATATATATATATATATATATATATATATATATATATATATATATAAATGCCAAAGTTATTTTTATTCATTCATCATACCTATATTACATACAAAATGGCTCTATGTTATTTAAGTAAATAATACAAGATTTTACACGGAAATACTGTATATATACTAGAGATTAAAGATGGAAATACTGTATATATACTAAGAAGATTCTGTATGTCTAATTTGCATAATCATTTTTTAAACTGTTCATAATAAATTACTGTTTTGTTTTATATACTTCTAATTTTAGTTCGCTATTTTCCCTATATATATGCAATAGTTTTGTCGATATTAACCGTAATTAATTGAAGTGATTTAATAATAAAAAGGATAAATTATCAAAACGTTTCTTGAAATATTTTGAATTATTTTCAAGGGAGATAATTGGAATGCCAACTGTTTTTCGTAATTATCTTTGTTTACAGTTCGACTACAACAAAAATATTGCGCACACTAATATTTTTTCAGATGAAGTCTAGAAATGGAAAAATTTCAACTAAGTTCTAATTATAAAATTAAAATTTGTCGACCACTTTTCAAATCTAAATTCCTTTGTTTTTTTATTTATTTTTCAAATTTATGTACGTTTTCAGTGTCATTCTATACGATTATTCGATATTAATTTAAATCTTTATTACAATGTAAGTTTGAAACTACAAATCGAATAATCGCATAGAATGTTGGCTTTTTAAAAAGAGAATTTTGGACGCTGAAAACGTACAAAATGTAAAAAAAAAAGTCCCTAAACAGATATTCTTATTTAATTGCCTCCCCCATAAGGGTAAAGTTAGACACAAGGTAGATTTTTAATGTGTGGTAATCCAGCTCCCCCAAAAGAAGCAATTTGGATTGGAACGAAAATTAAAATTGCCTCTGTCTAGAAGGACTTCTCCTCCACTAACCGAGGGCAGAATATACAAAGTTTAACATCAGAACATGTACTACACTTTGTTCTAAATAGTTGTTATATTTTTATTGAATTATCACAATACAGTTTGAAAAGAGAAGTTAAAATTGATTTAATTTTAAATGTTTTACATCAGTTTAGTTTTAATTTTTTTTAAATCACTCTGTTTCCTCACAAAATATTTTTTAAAACATGCACACACAATCTGTATTTGAAATGGGGTAAGCTTTTTTTCTTTCCTCCTGGATAAAATTGAATTGGAAACTTTCTTCTTATTTTTGTTCTACTAAAAATTATATATTTCTTCATTTGTTTTTAAAGATTGCTTCAAACATTATATTTCCCTTAAATTACATACACTTCTTTTTTTATCCAGTATTTTCTAACAATGGAAAAAAAAACTTTAAAATTAATATTTAAAAATGTGAACGTGACTATATATTTTAACTATACGCCCCTCACTATACTGGATTAATTACTGCCCGGAGTGCAGGTACTTTTTGCTAGTATATATATATATATATATATATATATAAAGAAACGGAACGTTTAAAATACATCTCACAGAAATGTTATGTTTTTTTTTTAAATGTGAAAAAATAAAAATGAAAATAAAAAAGAAACAAAAACATGGTTATTGGAATATATAATGAAGCCTATATATATATATATATATATATATATATATATATATATATATATATATATATATATATATATATATATATATATATATATATATATATGAGAGAGAGAGAGAGAGAGAGAGAGAGAGAGAGAGAGAGAAAATTGTATTAGTATGCAAATATAACCATAGCAAGTAAGCTATGCAGGGGCGCCCATGTTTCATCCCCACAGGAGATCATAAGGCTAAATGTACGGATTTTAGTTAGCGATTCACACACACACACACACACACACACACACACACACACACACACACATATATATATATATATATATATATATATATATATATATATATATATATATATATATATATATATATATCAAGTGTTTGAAAGCAATAAACGCTATTTTCAAAATTGTTTTGCATTTCTGTGCATTTTATTGTATTCAATTTAAAGCTTTTAATTCTAGATTTAAAATTTTCGTAGTCTACTTTCTCAATATGAAGAAATTGGATTTATTGCATTTTTCATACTTTACGTATATATGTGACTTTTAATTCACCTCCACTTTCAAAGTTGAGGTCACCCTTACAAATATACTTATCAGGCTCAAAGTTGGTTAACTTCAGAGCCTTAAAAACGCTTTTAGGGAATGGCTATCATGAAATCTAATACTTAAGAAACTAGGATGATTTAAAACCAATTAGTAATCAACTCTTTGTTTCCTATCTCTTCTCTCACATGATCTCTTTCAGCTGGTCATCTGAAACCTGAAACTATTATTTCTTCTCCATTTACTCCAGGGGAGATCGTTTGTAAAAGTTTAAAGAGAAAACAAGATAATTTTTTATTGTAAACTACAAAGGAAATAATTACCAGTTAATTAAACACCTGGGTATCTTTGATTTTTCAGATGTGAACAAAATCTTTGGCTTAACCCCCGCCCCCCAATATATATATATATATATATATATATATATATATATATATATATATATATATATATATTATATTTTATTATATTATATTATATATATTATATATATATATTATATATAAAACATTTAAGAAATACATATTTTCTATTATAAAATATTTTTAAATATATATTTTCTATTATAAAATATTTTTTAAATTTGTATTTGCCATTATAAAGCATTTAAAAATATATTTGCTATTATAAAGCATTTAAATATATATATATATATATATATATATATATATATATATATATATATATATATATATATTCTATTATAAAGCATTTAAAACAATATATATTTGCTTTTTGAAAGCATTTACAACAATATATATTTTCTATTATAAAACATTTTTAAAATATATATTTGCTAATATAAAGCATTTAAAAAATATATATTTTCTATTATAAAACATTTTTTAAATATATATTTGATAATATAAAGCATTTAAAAAAATATATTTGCTAATATAAAGCATTTAAAATATATATATTTTCTATTATAAAACATTTTTAAAATATGTATTTTCTATTATAAAACATTTAAAAAATATATATTTTCTATTATAAAACATTTTAAAAATATATACATTTGCTATTCTAAAGTATTTAAAACCATATATATATTTGCTATTATAAAACATTATAATGCCAAATACAAATTAAAAAATGTTTTATAATAGCAAATAAAAGCATTTAAAACAATATTTATTTGCTATTATAAAGCATTTAAAAATATATATTTCCTATAATAAAAAATTTAAAACAATATATAATTGCTATTATAAAGAATTTTAAAATTATATTTGCTATTTCAAAGCATTTAAAAAAATATATATTTGCTAATATTAAGCATTTAAAAATATATATTTGCTATTACAAAGAATTATAAAAATATATATTTGCTATTACAAAGAATTATAAAAATATATATTTGCTATTACAAAGAATTTTAAAAATATATATTTGCTATTACAAAGAATTATAAAAATATATATTTGCTATTACAAAGAATTTAAAAAATATATATTTGCTATTACAAAGAATTATAAAAATATATATTTGCTATTACAAAGAATTTTAAAAATATATATTTGCTATTACAAAGGATTTAAAAAATATATATTTGCTATTACAAAGGATTTTAAAAATATATATTTGCTATTATAAAGCATTTAAAAAAAATATATATTTGCTAATATAAAGCATTTAAAAATATATATTTGCTATTACAAAGAAATTAAAAAATATATAATTTCTATTTCAAAGCATTAAAAAAATATATATATTTGTTAATATTAAGCATTTAAAAATATATATTTGCTATTACAAATAATTATAAAAATATATATTTGCTATTACAAAGGATTATAAAAATATATATTTGCTATTACAAAGGATTTTAGAAAATATATATTTGCTATTATAAAGAATTTAAAAAATATATATTTGCTATTACAAAGAATTTTAAAAATATATTTTTGCTATTACAAAGAATTTAAAAAATATATATTTGCTATTACAAAGAATTTTAAAAATATATATTGGCTATTATAAAGCATTTAAAACAAGATATATTTTCTATAATAAAAAAATTTAAAATAATATATAATTGCTATTATAAATCATTTAAGAATTATATTTGCTTTTATAAAGCATTTAAATATATATATATATATATATATATATATATATATATATATATATGCTATAGGAAAGCAAACCTTTGAAAGCTGATGCTTTAAAATAGCTTCGGGTTTGAACCCTGAAAAAATAAAATAAGTCAAAGAAATATGGGATAAAATATAGAGAGAGAGAAAAAAGGGAGAGGATATCTGAAAGTATGGTATAAAAATGACAAATGGAATCTTTTTATGTGAAAAAGGCTTTATTTTTTCTGTATGACATTTCGGTATAATATATATCTTCTATATTTTTTTCAGATATGCAAACGCAAAGATTCAAAGATGTTTTCACATTGGAAAAAGCATTAAAATGAATAAGTAAAAATAATTAACAGGGTGAAGAAAAACAAGGGGAAAAAGAGAGGAACGACGAAGAGAGAAACGGCCATATAAATATTGAGAAGTTGAGGGTCGTTGAATAAGTAGAGTGAATTCTTTGTAAAAACTAAAAATTTAAAATATTTTCAGAATTTCTTTTCGCTAAATCTAAATTTTGCATTGTTTGGAATTGATATATAGAAAAGTTTTTTAATCTTATACTAAAATATTTGCTTAGAGGTTATTCAAAATAGCAACAAATCAGAGTACTTCAGGCTTTCGCAGAGGTTTGCCATTTATATATTTGGTGGCCGAGAGGTGCAAACAAGTACTTCCACTGCAGCAAGGATAGACATGAAGTCATTTAAATGGGTGGAGGGCTCTAAAAAAGGTAAAAGAATATCAAAGAACAGAGTCTACAGCATTCTCCGGTATGACTGGCAATAAACTAACTCTCCTCTCTGAAAAAGAAGATAATACCTGGGAGAGTTCATTGCCTAGGACCGAGCCGGACCATATCCTATCCCAACAAAGACAGGGCTAATGGTTCAAGACAGGTACTATTTTACCAGAATGGTGCCAAGAAGAATATGTGATGTGTATGAAAATTCATGTTTTAGTAAAACCCTAACTCTAACTCTAACTCTAATATGGGGTAAATTGTTTAAAGCATGTCAAAATAGCATTCAAGATGGAGACAGATCAGTCAGGTCTACAATGGCGAGCACACCTTAAATGGTGGATTCGATTAATGAACTCATTTTGGCTGACGGAAGGGTTAGAATAGAAGACATTTCTGAAAAACTGAGATCTTTTGTGGATAAAGCAAACAAAATTGTACATGATAACCTTGACCAGTTTTAAGGCCAGTTTTCGTTAGGTTCTCAAAATGAAACGAAGAGCACACTGAACGAATGGCTAAAAACTCAATCCAAATATTTCTATGCTGAAGAAACACGAAAACTTGTTTATCAATGGGGAATTTTTTTTTTAAGAATTGAGATTATATTAAAAAATAAAAGCAGCATATTTTTCTTTATTTTTATGGAAATCGCTCCAGACAAGGCATGAAGTCAGTTAATGTAAGGAGCTAAAAAGAATACTACGCTAATGTCAAAAACTAGCCAACAATAAGTGTTAGATCGATAGATTCCAACCCAGAAAACATCAATTCTTTCCCCTTTGTCAGAAACATCGCTCATGGAATGTGAGAACTGAGGGACAAACTAAGGGAAGCAAGAGTTACGAAGCTGCCGAAAGTAAACTGAAAATCCACTTTCTACTCTCCTAAAATATTTAATATTTATTTGTTTTTTGTTTCTTTTAACCATATTATTATTATATTGGAGCAAGATGCGGATTATGTATTCATGCATTTTTTTTAGCTCCAAAAATCCCATTTCACTTAAAAAACAAGGAGACTAGTTTTGCTGCACATTTCAGTAATGCTCCTATAATAAAAATGTTTACTCAGCTGAAAATGAATTTTGATGGGCAAAAACAAACTGACTGCCGGTTTATTTAGTGTTGCCAACCTGAAAAATAAGAATAAAATTATTCTCATTACTTTTTGATCACACCTCATATCATGGTAGATTTAAGAGAGCAAGTAATTCAGCATGGCTCGCAATCCCTATTTCTCTGCCTACCCACGAGGCCTGGATATGAGACAACGTGAGCTTAATGTGGAGTGTGGCCATTATTCGATGCGCTCATGGACCTGTGATGTTCAGTAGTCGCACCTCGTTTTATGGTAGATTTGATTGAGCCAGTTGGTAACTATGACTTGTAGTCACCATTGATCAGCAGATTTTCAATTGGCGTTACAAATCTGAGAAATCAAAAAATAAGATCAGTCTTATTATTTTTTATTACATCACATATCATCATCATATTCGGTTTAACATTTGTTTTTTCTTTTTGTTTTTTTTTGTTTTTATGGAAATCGCTCCAGACAAGGCATGAAGCCACTTGATGTAAGGAGCTAACAAGAACAAATATGTTTATCACAAAGACAGGAGATGCATATTGGCCTTAGTCTTGAAAAGACTAAGATTATAAGTAGGAGGAAAACAGTCAGCAGGAAGAGAGTTCCACAAGCCTGCGGTTCTTGGAAAGAAGCTACTGGAATAGGAAGCTGTATTACAATGAGGTATCAAAATAGCGAATTGATGGAGACTACTAGACCAACGAGTCAAAAGAAGGAGCGGGGAATAGATCACATAATTCTGAAGAACACATGCCATAATAGTACTTATAGAAAAGACTGAGACTAGCAACACCACGTCTGTGAGAGAGAGGGTGTAGAGAAGAAAGGGTAGGGCCAATTAAATTACAGATACGTTTCTGAACCTTATCAAGAACCCTCAAATGGGACAGAGATTCGCCAGCCGAAATATGACAACAGGGCTACATGCTCACATGTATTGAACGGCTTTTGGAAATTGAATTCCAAATTAACCTATCTCAGACCAAGTCTTTCTTTATCCCTCTTTCTCTCAAGCTTATCCTTATCACTTCCTCAGATGTTTTCCTTGGTTTACCCCTACTAACTGACCCTTCTACTTCAACTGTTCTACATCTATTAATCCGATCACTCTCATCCATTTTTACAATGTGACCAAACCAACAAAATCTCCTGCTCTGCATACATCTTATACTGTCCAGATTTAATCTTCCTCTGTCATCAGATCTAAGCTTAATCATGATAGATTTAACTGAACTAGTCAGTCACCATGGTTCACAGTCACCATTGATCCCCCCCCCCCCCCTAAAGTTCAACCCTTTTTCATTCTGGTAGAGGAAGTGGCAATGTGGTAGTGTCAGAGCTATGCTATCTGGAACTTCGGTTCCTGACAGGGCCACCCAGACTGTTCAGGTTTGGCACCAAGTGATATTAAGGCCGTAACCCGGCTAACAGGGCTCTGGTAAAAATCCAGGAGGAGCCAGCATCAGGATCCGTCATCCTCTGGGCGTCTCTGCCTCCGTATGTAAGCACGGAACCATAAATCAATGAAGTGAAAGTGGCAACTTGCTTTTGCACCATTCCTTTGCATGTTCTAGGTCAAACCTTCCTGACTTTGCATGCAACCGGAGCCTTGTTCCTCGCAGTATTGGGGGTTAAAACAAACCAGGCAACTCCGAGGCACGATCTTCATGAAATCTTATGCAGAATTCCAACTCGCTTAACAAACAAAGTCACCATAAATAAATTGATTTTCAATCAGGGTTGCTGATCTGAAAAATACCAATTTAAAAACAGCAGTCTCATTACTTTTTTATTGCAAGCTCAGTTGACTCGGAGCTGACCAAGATAGACAGATATGAACGCGAGGTTGATAAAATAATCTGCTGATTTGATACAGGCCATTACCGAAATGTAAAAGCCGGCAAAATGGTGAAATGTAGTCAAAAGTCTTATTAATTGGATTTAGTTTTTCACAAGGAGGAGGTTTCACATGGCTTATCAGAGATAAATATTTGGTTGTTATTGATCAAATTAGTTGATGGTTTTATAAGAAACCATCTGTTATTTCCAATGGTTTGGCTTTTGAGGGAGTGAAGAGGTTTGGGAGTTAAAAGGGACAATTAGTTGACCTGAAATATAACCTGTGCATGTGATTATTCTTAACGTGGTAGAGGCATCCATGTCAGACAGCAACTAAGAATCAGCCATCTGTGTCATTCTACCCATTCCCACCACCCAACTTGGAAACCACATCTTACAACATAAGAACTGCCTTTATATACCAGAACAATACTCAAACATGGATGGGTTCATATTATGAATGTTTATTCGTTGTAGGTTAATGTGTTTACATTGTGTCAAACAGTGCTGTGGAAATTCCACAGTGGTTTTCTTCATCTATGCTTCGTAATTTAGTGTTGATAATAATATTTCTCTTGAAATAATAAATATCTGTCAAGGTTAATAATATTAAGAAAAAATTGTCTCTTTCCTCTATCCTCTCTAACTTATTCAATCCCTGTTTCCCCTCTTGTTGGAAGGAGTCCTCTGTTGCCCCTATCTTTAAAAACGCTGGTTATCGGTTTGACCCAACAAAGTATCGTCCAGTTAGTCTCCTCTCCATTATTAGCAAGGTTTGTGAAAGGTTGGTCAACGGCAAGCTTGTTCATTTTCTGGAAAGTCTGGGCCTGTTTAGTAATGTTCAGTATGGCTTTCGTGGTTTTCATTCAACTGCTGATCTTTTAACTATTGTAACTGAGCAGATTTGTCAGTTTATGGATAATTCAGGAGAGGAAAGAGCCATTGCGCTTGACATTTCGAAGGCGTTTGACATGGTGTGTCATTCTGGTCTCCTACACAAACTTCAGAGTGATGGTATTGGTGGTGAGGTTCTTGATATTATTAGGTCTTTTCTTTCTGATCGAAGCTTGCGAGTAACTTTGGACGGTGTCCTTTGATTCTCTTTTCCTATCAATGCTGATGTTCCTCAGGGCTCTATTCTAGGCTCAACATTGTTTCTTCTCTATATAAATGATCTTCAAGAGAATATTATTTAGAAGATTACCATCTATGCTGATGATACCACTCTCTATTCTGGTGTTGTTTCTCGCCCATCTCACTTGGATCAGTCGAAATATGCAGCTGATCTAGAAGTTGACCTGGGTTCAGTTGTAGATTGGGGTACGAAATAGCTTGTTTCATTTAATCCAGTTAAGACTCAGCTCGTGTCTTTCAATTGTAGATGTGTCCCTTTTCTTCCTGAAATTCTCATGGATGGTTCTGCTCTTGAAGAGAAATCGACTCTGAAACTTCTTGGTCCTTCTCTCATCAAATCTTTCTTGAAGTTCATACATCAGATCCATTGCTCTTTCTGCTCCTTGTAACGTCGGTTCTCTCTATTGCTCCAAACACTTTCTCACACCTGAGGCTATTCTCTATCTCTACAAATCCACAATCAGACCATGTATGGAGTACTGTTGTCATATTTGGTCTGGTGAATCTCTGTCCCATTTGAGGGTTCTTGATAAGGTGGAGAAACGTATCTGTAATTTGATTGGCCCTACTCTTTCTTCTTCTCTACACTTTCTCTCTCACATACGTGATGTTGCTAGTCTCAGTCTTTTCTATAAGTACTATGATGGCATATGTTCTTCAGAATTATGTGATCTATTCCCCGCTCCTTCTTTTGTTCCAGCTCGTTTGACTCGTTGGTCTAGTAGTCTCCATCAATTCGCTATTTTGATACCTCATTGTAATACAGCTTCCTATTCAAGTAGCTTCTTTCCAAGAACCGCAGGCTTGTGGAACTCTCTTCCTGCTGACTGTTTTCCTCCTACCTATAATCTTAGTCTTTTCAAGACTAAGGTCAATATGCATCTCTTGTCTTTGCGATAATCATATTTGTTCTTGTTAACTCCTTACATCAAGTGGCTTCATGCCTTGTCTGGAGCGATTTTCATTAAAAAAATAAGTTATTTTCAGCTAAATATTCTTTAAATAAATAAAAATGTATTTATTTAAAATTTCAACAATTAGATGTATTAAAATAAATTTTTTTAAAAATGCAAAGAATAGATTTTTTAAACTGTTTAAGTTAATGACAAGGAGAAAGTTCTATTTATGATATTATATTCGATTTCAGAACAATTCGTTTTAAAATGAGTATTTGGCACAGCAACACCAGATAGTTATCAATTACTTTTTTTCTTATTTTTGGCGATCAGACGATCTCATTTTGTTTAATGAGTGTGCAAGGTGATAACGTATATACAAAGGAAGATATATATGTATTGTTATAGAAATTGTTGCAATTTAAAAGTTTATTGAGAATTGTGGAATTCACAAATGTTACTTACCCTACACAATAATTTTTGCACACCAAAAAACAGACCTTCTGAAACTTCAAAAGAAAGTTAAACGAGAAATGGATTATAAAAGTGAAAATACCTGAAAACTTGATGCTGTTTGGTTAATCTGTTATACAGCATATCGATCCGTTTTCTGTGATTTAATTCCGACACACAACATCTATTATAAACAATTCATTGTAATTGATTAATCGGAGAGGGTTGAGGACATGCGTTGCATGGACAGAAATGATATAAAAATGATACGATGGGTGTGCAGTGTGAGTCTTAAAGACAGGCTTAGATCTGCTGACTTCAGAGGAAGATTAATTTTTTTCATAAATAAATTTATTTACAGAAATTAATTGGATTAAAATGGGGAGTTGGTAGTGTTTAGAGTGACAGAAACTCGGTCTTCTCGCTGGCTCTCTGTGTGGCAAGTGCGAATGCGATTCTTTATATAGGATTTAGGAACAGGTGCCCGGCTCCCATGGAGACTGTTTCTGATTGGATAAAGTTCGATATATGGAACCAATCGAAATTGAGTATTTAATCAAATCAGTATCAAACATTTAAGTGAAGCAAATATCGAATGATTTAGCCTAAATCATTTAGGGATCGCTTCACTGCGTTGTTGTTGTTGTAGTTGTAGGGACTACTGCTACAGACATATTTTTTTGTATGCTTCTTATTCTTTCATGCAATGCACCCATTTCTTGTAAATGAAAAAAATGCTGAGAAAAAAGTATTAAGTGTTGTGTTTTTCTTTACTGACTAACCAGCCATGGCGGCAGTGTCATGCTCGCTAACAACAATATCGTCAGTTATGTTTGAACTTGTTTGGTAACCGAGAACGAGTTTTGAAGTCACAAATAAAGAAACGAAAAATAAAGAGATTAAACTGAATGATAAAAAAAAAATGAAGCTCTATTCAAGCGATTATAAAATCTTTCTTTCTTTTTTTTTAGATATTTTCTTAACAACTGATAGAAACTATACGTTTTCTATCACTTTAGGTCAATGTAGGGCATGTTTCAGACATAATGACAAGATTTCCATATGAATATAACTATCGCACTACTATTATTACCACTATTACTACCACTATTACTACCACTATTACTACCACTACTATTACTACTTCTACTACTACTACTACTACTCTGGTGATACCAGATCAGGCTGCCCTGTGGCTCCCTGAGACGAAATTCACCTACATTGACGTTTTTTTTTTTTTTTTTTGTAAAACTTAATTATGTTCTACAAAACCAAAAACAAAAACAACAGCCCCTCTCCCTTTCTCCCTCCCCTTTTTTATTTTATTTTTAGAACTTGAAGCATAAATCTTTTACTATAATGACCAGATTCGGCATTAAATAACCCAAAAAGGGTTGATATGCCGTAAAACAAAACTACCAAACCAAAAACGATGATTAAACATTTGAAGATATAAAGAACTTGAAGCATAAAAACTTTTACTATAATGACCAGATTCGGCATTAAATAACCCAAAAAGGGTTGATATGCCGTAAAACAAAACTACCAAACCAAACCACTACTACTACTACTACTACTACTACTACTACTACAAGCATTCCTGACACTTGTGGGGGTCGTCATACCTTTTTTTGGTGATAACTTCCTCCACAAATAAAAATAATAATAAGAAGATTTAACATGCAAAATCAACGGAAGTTTATTTACTGAAATAAACATATGAACAAATAGAATATATTTCTTTTTGTCATGAGTTCATGAGTCCCTTCTTTAGTTTCAGGTTAAGTAAAAAGAAGAATGTCTTTTCTTTTGTTAAAGTGTTCATTTGTTATAAAATGTTAAAAGAGGCAATAGGGAATGTTCGCCTGTGAAATTGTATGAAGCGCGCGAAAGGGTGAAATGGAAGAGTGATAGTAAGATGCGTGTAACCTCCGGATGAAAAATCAGTTGAAAGAGAAAGTTTGATGTTTGTGTGTGCTTAAATACTATTTGGATCGGCTCCAGCGAGCTTATGGAGAAAAGTTTAGCAAAAATATGTCTTTGGAGAAATCTCATTGGACAGAAATATCACGTGATGTGCTCCCAATTACGTCCGCTCGTTTTGAGTTGATTTAATATATAAAGCCACATCGGAATTTGCGTGGGCGTTATTTTATATTTGTCACGCGCCAATACAACAATTTTCACTCTGCGCGCCTAAATTGTATTTATTCCAAACAACAATTTTTATTCGAATCTTAACCGTGTCAACTGGCACAATACTCCCCCCAGATTGAAAAAAAGGAAAAAAAAATTTATTTTTTTTTAATATGTAATGTATTCCTTGAAATGTTTCGGCCAGTGGACCTTTCTACCTGTTTTTGTCGTAGGTTTGACGTTCCCGTCACTTTCTGCTGGACTCCCATGTTCTAAGGGAATCTGTTCTGGTGGGAAAATTGTCTGAGGGTGTTCCTCAATGTATGCTGGTTTAATTCGGTCGATCGCGATGTTGTCTTTCCTGTTTTTCCTTTGGACCGTGAAATATTTTTCCCTTCTGTCCAAAACTTGGTATGGTCCTGTGTAATTTGGACAAAATGGCTTTTTGACTGTATCGTTCCTAATAAATACATATTTGCATGTGTGAAGGTCATTTGGCATATGTGTTTGTTTGTCAGCCCTCCTGGTGGGTGTAAATTTGAGAGAAGACATTTTGTTCTTTAATTCCGTCACAAATGTATTTGTGGGTGAAATGTCTGCGTATGCATCAAAATATTGTCCAGGTAGTGTGACTGCTGATCCAAAAACTACCTCCGCTGGCGTGCTTTGTAAATCCTCTTTCATCGTGTTTCGGATCATTAATAGGATTAATGGTAAATTATCTGACCAGTCTGCGTTGTTATGACTCGTAGCCAAAGAAGTTTTTAGCTGTCTGTGGAAGCGTTCGACGAGGCCATTCGAGCAAGGGTGATAAGCCGTTGTCTTTATGTGGGATGTTCCCAACAATTGGTTGAATTCTGCGAAGAGTTTCGATTGAAATTGCGAGCCTCTGTCCGTTGTGAGTACTGACGGTACTCCAAAAATCGCTATCCAGTCTTTTAATATTGTTACAGCTACTGTCGCCGCCGATGTGTCCTTCACGGGTATGGCTGTTGGCCATCTGCTGAACCTGTCGACTATGGTGAGAATGTGGGTGTGTCCTTTCGAAGGGGGTAATGGCCCCACCAAGTCAACATCGATATTGGTAAATCTGGCATCTGGAAAGTACCCAGTGGTGACTTTGTATGCCTGTGTATTTTATTCTTTTGACAGGATACACACGTCTTGTCCAATTTCGAATATCTGTATTCATTTTCGGCCAAACGAAACGGTCTGCTATTATTCTTACCGTGGCTCGTTTGCCTGGATGAGATAAATTGTGGAAATGTTGAAAAACATGTCGTCTGATGCTTGGCGGTATGTATGGACGTGGTTGTTTTTTCGTTGTATCACAATAAAATGTTGTTGTACTAAAAAGTACAGGCATTTCCTTCAGTTGCAAAGACGTTTTCTGTTGTACGTCAGTCAGTGTCTCGTCCGTCTTTTGTTCTTGTGCAATTAATTCCATACTCAGCGAACTGGAATTTATCGAAGTTATTGCAGCTCGTGATAATGCGTCCGCCACTATGTTTTCTTGTCCCTTGACGTATCTGATGTCTGTAGAATATTGAGCAATATAATCAAGATGTCTGATTTCTCTTGGGCCATATTTATCTATGTGTGTATGCAGTGCATACGTTAACGGCTTATGGTCAGTGTAAATACAAAAGTTTCTTCCTTCTAACAGATGTCTAAAATGTTTAATTGCCAAATAAATTGCTAATAGTTCCCTTGAAAAGGTACTGTACTTTGTCTGTGTCTTGCTCAGTTTGGCTGAAAAAAACGAAATAGGGGTCATTGTATTCCCTGTCAGTTGGTGTATAACTGCTCCTACAGCTATGTCTGATGCGTCTGTTGTAAGTGTAAGTTTCGATTCCTCACTGTCCTTAATATTATTCAATTTTGTGAAATTGACTAAGGCAGTTTTAGCTTGATGGAAAGCTTTTAAAGCTGATCCTTCCAGTTTTAATTGTTGGTTTTTCGTTTTGTTCTTCAATAATGACGTTAACGGTGCAAGGATTGTGGAACAGTTGGGTAAAAATCGTCTGTAATAATTAATTACACCTATGAAGCGACGAATTTGTCTAACAGACGTAGGATGTGGAAAATTCGTAATGGCACTTACTTTTTCGGGTAATGGTGATATTCCATCCTTATCAATTGAATGTCCGAGGAAATTTACTTCTTGCTGACCGAAAATACATTTGTCCAAGTTTATTTTTAAACCGTAATGGGACAGTCTTTGGAAAACTTGTTCCAAGTGTTGTTTATGTTCGTCGAGGTTTCTACTAGAAATTAGGACATCGTCCACGTATGCGAATACGAATGGAAGGTCCCTAAAAACCTCGTCTATTAACCTTTGGAAGGTTTGACAGGCGTTCCTAAGTCCGAATGGCATTCTGACAAATTCGTAAAGTCCAAATGGCGTGGTCAGTGCTGTTTTATGGATATCTTCTTCCGCCACCGGTATTTGGTGATATGCTTTCACTAAATCCAGTTTGGAAAATATCGTGGCGTTTTGCAGTCCGATTGCGAAATCGTGAATGTGTGGGATAGGGTATCTATCCGGTACAGTTTGTGCATTTAATCTCCTGAAATCGCCGCAAGGACGCCATGTTGTCGCGTCTGATTTCTGTACCATATGTAGAGGAGATGACCAGGCACTTTTGGAAGGTCGAATAATTCCTTGTTGTAACATGCGTTGGAATTCGTCCTTTGCGATCTTGTACTTATCCGGCTTCAAACGTCTGGGGGTAGCGTAGACGGGTTGTCCACTCGTTTTAATATAATGCCTTGCATTATGTTTTATATCATCCGCGACTGTGAATGGCTGAGTAAGTTGTGGGTATTTTTTGAAACAGCCGACGAATGTACGTCTCTTCAGGAAAGGCAGAACTAATCCCAGTAGACTGGTATCTTGTGGTGATACCTTTTATTACGATTTTTGTTTGGTTATCAGTCAGTGTGCGATTAGTCATGTCTACTGATAGATTATATCGTGCTAGGAAATCTGCTCCTAATATTGGTGTCGTCACGTTGGCTATGGTAAATATCCACGAAAATGTGCGACGCAAGCCGAGATTGACGCTTAAGTACTTTTCACCGTATGTCGGTATTTGTGTGCTATTAGCTGCCTGGAGGTGGTAAGGCTGTGGAGTAGCTTTCTGTTTACTTAGCGCTGGTATCACGCTTATTTCGGCTCCGGTATCTATTAAGAAGTTATATCCGTGATTACTGTCACGAATAAAAAATAGACGACCTTTAGTGGAAAATCCAGCAACAGTTGTCGTCTCTACTGGCTGGAATGATCGTTTCCCTGATTCTTGTTTTCAAAAGTGCAAGGATAAGTGCAACGCCTGGCTTCTGTGCCGAATTTTTTGTGGTAAAAACAGATTTCGTTTGCTCGTTCTCGTGTGTTGCTTCGACCTCTGCTAAAACTTCGTTTTCGGTAGTTCGGTCGATTATTAAATGAGTAACGACGGTTTATTTGCATTAATTCCTGCAATTTACGAGTGAGGTTTTCGACCATAGTTTTTAGTTCAGCCACTTCGTCGCCTCTCGTTTGTTTTGGCTGTGCTTGTGCTGAGTTTAATCTGCGGCTCCTCAGATTTTCATGAATTCGGTCTGCCATGTCGGCTAGTTTTACTGTGCTTGTCTCTTCCGTTGTGGGTGCCAGAATTTGTACTGTTGTGTCTGGGAGTTTATTCAGCCACAAACTTCTCATTATATTTTCGGACATTTTGTTGTCTCCTAGCAATGATCGCATGTATCGTAAAAGTTGTGACGGTGTGCGATCTCCCAATTCTACTTGGGTGAAGAGATTGCGTAACATTGTCTCGTTTGATAAGCCAGTCCGTCTCAAAATAGCCTCCTTAAGTTCGTCGTATGGATTATTTTCTGGAACGTTCTCCAATAAATCAGTCACTTCCTCGACGACGTCTGCCGGGAGTTTTTCAACCAAATAACAATACTTGGTTCGCTGAGACGTAATCCGTTTTGCGTCGAAAAGGGCCTGGATCTGGATAAACCACGTCTTTATATTGGTGGGATTAAAAGCTGGAATATTTAGCGTTAATGTAGCTAGAGGTGTTTCAACGCGGGGAGCTTCCATTTTTGTGTTTTTTGTTTGAGAGTGATTTTAAAGCCTTTAAACTGTCGGTTGATTTTTTTAAATTTCGACTTAATAGCGACTACCGGCGTAACTCGCTAATTTGTTGCTACATTGTACTGAGATCCACGCTTCGTCTGACGGCTTGTATCATCCCTTGAGATTCGCATTGTCTTTTTCTTCCTTTGAGTGTTACCGCACGCATGATATGGCCAGTATGTTAGGAAAACCGCGTGTAGCTTATAAGGATATTCCGTTGTGCATGCAATTCTAAGTCGTGGTCACCAACTTGTGGGGGTCGTCATACCTTTTTTTGGTGATAACTTCCTCCACAAATAAAAATAATAATAATAAGATTTAACATGCAAAATCAACGGAAGTTTATTTACTGAAATAAACATATTAACAAATAGAATATATTTCTTTTTGTAATGAGTTTATGAGTCCCTTCTTTAGTTTCAGGTTAAGTAAAAAGAAGAATGTCTTTTCTTTTGTTAAAGTGTTCATTTGTTATAAAATGTTAAAAGAGGCAATAGGGAATGTTCGCCTGTGAAATTGTATGAAGCGCGCGAAAGGGTGAAATGGAAGAGTGATAGTAAGATGTGTGTAACCTCCGGATGAAAAATCAGTTGAAAGAGAAAGTTTGATGTTTGTGTGTGCTTAAATACTATTTGGATCGGCTCCAGCGAGCTTATGGAGAAAAGTTTAGCAAAAATATGTCTTTGGAGAAATCTCATTGGACAGAAATATCACGTGATGTGCTCCCAATTACGTCTGCTCGTTTTGAGTTGATTTAATATATAAAGCCACATCGGAATTTGCGTGGGCGTTATTTTATATTTGTCACGCGCCAATACAACAATTTTCACTCTGCGCGCCTAAATTGTATTTATTCCAAACAACAATTTTTATTCGAATCTTAACCGTGTCAACTGGCACACACTTAAAAAAAGAAACAAAACAAACAGAATAAACAGATTTCCTTATTTAATGAAATACTAAAGTTTGGTTGATCAAACTTTTTCATAAATGTGCAGATTTGCTAGCATTGGTCATTCTTAAAAGAGGCCAACAACCACTTAAACTTATTTTGACCCTAAAAGTCTCTTGGTAGGGCTGACACCTTAATCCCCCCCTCTCTCTCTCTGACTCTCATATATCATACATATCTATTAATAATGGAGTTTATGTATCTGTCTGTCTGAAGCCGAAACTCCAGTATGACTATTTTACTGAAACTAATCTTTTTGAAATTCTTTATATATATACTGTCATTAAAAGTTGTACAGACACCAGATGGATTTTCCTATTTACATAAGTCATTCCTTTAAACCTTCAATTAAATTAATATTTACAAATATACACTTATAACTGCTATTATCAAATTTACATATGTATTTACAATATTATCCGATAAGGGTATATTAATAAAAATTATTCATACAATTAATTAAAGCCATTTTCTTCATAACCGGCGTGTTTTCTAAACCTTTTCAATGGCAAGTTCCGTTAAAATTGCAAAGTCATTGGCGGTTTAATCAGTGGTGTCCTCCCTCCCTCCGGTAAAATGGCGATCTGATTAAACAGCTGTCGGCACGTTAAATATGTAAACAACAACGCTGTCATTCAGCGTGTCAGTTTCCCATTTTAAAAACCGCCCTAACTTTGTTTATTTTCTTAATCTTATTGTTTTAAAACACAAATTTATTAAATCAAATTGTTTATTTAAAATAATAATTGACTTAAAAATTACTATATAAAAACACGCGCGCACACACGCACACACATACTCACACACACACACACACACACACACACACACACACACACACACACTATAATGAATTCTGTTCAGGTAACCTTTTTCTTTCCGAGAATTAAAAACCTATTCGTGTTTACTGTATTTGATTTCTTAATACTTTCATATCCAATATTATCATTTTTACACGACCTCAACTGAATTTATGATTCCATGTTTTATTTATTAAAAAAAAAGATATGATTTTTTTTCTTTAATGTCAACAAAATAAACTAACACATTGTACTGGAAAACTATACAACTGATTGTAGAATCAAATTGTTTAATTTAAAAAAGGTCATTAAACAAACACACACACACTGTGTTCACTGTATTTGATTTTTTGGTGCTTCCACATTTTAGGATCCACGCTAACTATTTATATGTATGGGGGGGGGGATAAAAAAAATTGGAGGAAAGCGGTCAAAAAAATTTCTTTTTTAACTAAAAGATATTTCTATGAATGGTAATATAAAAAAAATTGAGGGAGGTACAAAACATTTTTTTTCTTTCTTTTTAAACTAAAAGTCTTTCTATTTATGGGCGAGGGTACAACAAAAATCGGGGTAGGGTCGAATTTTTTTTCTTCTTTATTTTCAACTAAAAATATTCTTGGTCATAAACACAGAAAATCAATGTCTAACCACCACAGAAATATGACTGGGGCTCCATCGGTTTACGCGTGAGCGTTCATTTCTGATGCGGCAGCCTAGCAAAAATATGCGACCGGAGGGAGCATATATTTGCTAGTATTAATAAAAGATATAGCGTTTCAGAAACGATCGTACACAAACAGATGTTATGTTGAATTCTTAGAGTGCAAATAGTGCAAATAGTAAAAAGTTTACACAAGATCTATGTTATATATATATATACATGTATATATATATATATACATATATATATATATATATATATATATGTGTGTGTGTGTGTGTGAGGTAACTAAATGTAAAAAGCAAATTTTATATAGTTCAGATCCAAATGCAAAAATGAAGCGCAATATTTAGAATATTCAATAGAACTAAGAATAAATAAAGTATTAAATTCAAAATTATACTACTATTATATGTTTGTTTAACTTCAACTCCTCTAGAAACATGTGTAAAAAAATTCTTCCGAAATTGTTATTAAATCATAGGATAGTATAATTTTAAATTTAATACTTTATATATATATATATATATATATATATATATATATATATATATATATATATATATATATATATATATATACCTACCTCTACTCACGTATATCGAGAACTGTTGAAGTAAATACTGAAAATTGATACATAAAAAACTATATCTCCTTATAACATTTTATGTAGATACATGAAATAATATATATATATATATATATATATATATATATATTTAATTTTTAAATATTTTTTAAATGAAACTAAATATAAATATAAATTATAATACAAATACATAAAACTATAAATCACTTAATAAGTAGGATAATGGCTTCGTCCGAACACTATAAAATGCAGCAAACCTTTGTAAATAACAAATACATTTTCTTAGACACAGACGAACAACACAGGTAAAGTGGACACATTTTTTAATAACAAAATGAGTTAGAAAAAAATTAATTTTAAACAAAACACTAGATCTAATATCTAGAACGTTTTTGTTCTTGTTTTTAAGGGAAGTGGGGTCTGATCAACTCTGCTGGGAAGTCATGAAATACTGTTTTGTTTTTAAATTCCCGAAACAGTAAATAACTGATGATCCCTTAAATAATGTTAAGACTAGCGTAAATTCTTGGAAGCAAACTAATATAGTGACTGTTAAAAGTTAATTGACTTACAAGCAAAGTAGTTTTCCAATGAAAGACTTGAGACTAAAAGTGTTGTCTTTTTTTTCATATAGTTTTAATGGTTAAAAAACTTCCAAGACTATATATATATATATATATATATATATATATATATATATATATATATATATATATATATATATATATAAAATAAATTCAAATATATTGATAAAATGAACTTAAAAGCAATATTTTTTTTTAAGTTCTCAATATAAATTGGAGCTTTTATAAGTAAAATTAAATAAAAATTAGAGACAGTCTACACGGATCAACGTGGGTTTCAATGCTAAAGCGTCTCGTTCAGGACTGTGAAGTAAAAATCACTGTTCTCATTCCATCAGCCATGACTGGGCAAAAGTGTTAAGTAAGTAAATTTTATTGTATTCTTAGTTAGTAGTAAAACATGAACATTCAACATCCAGAACATTGTCACTTAGAACTGATTGTACTCAACGCCTTTATCCGTTGAATCATGTGTCCATGGAAAAAATTCTAGTATGAATCTTGGGGAGCTGTAAACCTACTCTGGTTTTATACGTTATATATATTATACTACTATTATATGTTTGTTTAACTTCAACTCCTCTAGAAACATGTGTAAAAAAAATTCTTCCAAAAATTGTTATTAAATCATAGGATAGTATAATTTTGAATTTAATACTTTATATATATATATATATATATATATATATATATATATATATATATATATATATATATATGAAGAAGAAGAATGGAAAGGAATTAGAGAAGCAAAAGTCAAATCAAAATTCAATTCAATTGCTCAGAGCAAGGTATATTCCGCAAAAAAGGCAATTTATTCAAGTTAAATTTTCCTTAAGCCAGGCTTTTCAAAGATCAAAATCTTATCATCAGAGGAAGTCGTTGGGATAGATAAGTTGGCAAAGGCCAAGATTTAAAATTTGAAAAAATAAAATAAAAATTGTAGGGAAAGAAACACAGGGCAAAATTCTGCCCGAATGCAAGCAAATGTCTGATTGAGCAATTGAATTGAATTTTGATTTGGCTTTTGCTTCTCTAATTCCTTTCCATTCTTCTTCATATCTACCTTCTCTATCCTGGATATTGAACTGTATACTCTTCACAATAGGTTTTACTTTTCCTAAAAGTTCGCTTTTAGTACACCACTTTATATATATATATATATATATATATATATATATATATATATATATATATATATATATATATATATATATATACCTACCTCTACTCACGTATATCGAGAACTGTTGAAGTAAATACTGAAAATTGATACATATATATATATATATATTGATTTATTTATTTATCTAAAAAACTTGAGCACTTTCGGTGTTATACACCTTTGTCAAAAGTATAAGCATATTTTTCTCTCTTTTGTTTTCGTTTAATCCTTCTTGATGGAAATTCGTCTTGATGTTATCGACGATTAATGCTGATATACTTTTTTTTATTTTCATTTTTATTTTCATTCATTTGCTGGAGACGGGGCATTCTTCCAAATGCCATACGATCACCTGCTATTTATAGACTCCAACCGAGAGCTCTTTTCAGGATTCTGGCTGTTCCCTTGAGTGCAGTTGTTTGGATTTCTCTTGCACTTGGTTCACCAGGTATACTTGCTAAATACTTTTTCAAGTTCTTCTTCATGAGTCCAGTGGCTCTAATGATAACTGGAATGATGGAGATCTCTTTGAGGTTCCAGTTTCTTTTCATATCATACATTAGCCATTGTGTGTAGCAGTGTGCGATCAATGTCAATGCTCCCATAGTTTTCTCATCCTTCAGCCGACAATCATTTCAGTCTCATTAATCCTTATCCTTGAGTGGCTATTGGCCTTGATAAGAGGTGACTCAATAGTAAAAGAAATAAAAATAATTTTTTTTTAAAAGACCAAAGAAAATGCTTATTCGAACTTAAGCATAATAGACACCTCAAAATGCTACATCAAAATAAAGCAGACCAAAGGAAATGCTATCGCTATCTTTATAAAGTTACGTTTTTATATTGCTTTGTACAGGATTGACTCCTAAACTTGTTAACCGATCATTAATGAATTTTGGAAGACAGCTGCTAGACGTAAAGGAGCCCAAAAGTTATATTTAGTTTGATTTAGTTTTACACAAAAGGGTAAGAAGGGGGTGGAAGCCGTTCCTGAGAACTCAGATACCTCCGATTTTTGTGAAATTTTAACAATAGGTATTAGACATCAATTAATAAATATTCCCAAAATTTCAGTTTCTTTGGAGTATTTTAAAGGGTTTTTAAGGGGTATAATACGGTCACAATTTCCCATTTGAAAATTCAAATATAACAAATTTGCATTGAATTTGATCCATAATCATTAGACAACAATCAAGTAAGATTCCTTGAATTTCAATTTTTTCTTACGATCCCTTAAGCCTTAAATATTGGACAGTTTCTAGAATCAAAATCATGCAATGGATTTTGATCAAAATTAGAATAATGATTCTAGGCATAATGTTTAGTATTATCATATTTTGATTTTAATCTTTGTAATGGCAGATAAAAGTAGTGCAAAACTGTTCTTTTCGGTGGAATTAATTTTATCCATCCTGGGACGGGTATTCTTCTAGTTTCAAAACAAAGCAGGAAAGCCCACTGAGCAACTGACCGACAGACAAAGCCTTTCACAGAGATGTGAGGCAGCATCTAAAAGAATGGAACTTCTTGTTAATATATAAGTATGGCACATACAACTCGTTCAATTACATAGCACATCTATAAACATAAGAGGAGCAAGAAATGAGAAACACGACTGAAGATGTGAAACGGTTCATCTAGAACAGCTTTCATTATTGAAAATAAACTTTGATATTGTAAAACAAAAGAAAGCATTTTTCGTGAGACTCTTTCGAATGCACAGGTTAATTTCGGGTCAGTCTGTCTCTTAAAATAGAAATAAGGACAAACATCCTGTCATTGTAATTGACTCAAGGCTTCAATTTAGGCAAAGAAGAAACAAAAGATTAAGTAGGAAAAATGTAAAGGACTTTTCTTTGGTCTAACAACAGACAAAGTACAATGACTTAAGTGATGGCACTGTCGTTACAGACCCTCTTCTCAACTTGTAAAAGAAACTAAGAAAATTTTCAAAAAAAAACATAATCTATATTAATCACTACAAGGATTTATTTATGAAAGCCAGACTATTTTAGTTATGGATGGCCAAATAAGATATAATGTTTCTCTATCTCTCCTGAATACTTGCCTAGTTTAATAATAATCTATTGTGAGTTGTTGATATGAGTTGAAGAGTAACTGGCCGGAGACGGGAGATATTTTGTAGAAGTAGCTGTGTCTGTATCCATCCGACTGAGATGACTTGAAATGAAGGAGAATAAGAGTCACCAGAGTTCCATATAAAAATACCAACATCTTCACTATAATAAAATCAAATTTATTTAACGTTTCATTAAAACAGGAACACACGAATTTAAGGTAAGGTGGTTCGGCAGGCAGGCTTTAGTTAAAGAGAGAAGATTGAGTTCTGGAGTTCCATCTCGTCTTGCCATTTCCTGGCAAAGAACGAGAACATGTTTTTAGCGTCAAGTCTCAACAGCATCTGTCCAGGAACTGGATTATATTTTCGCACCAACGAGGTGGGCGAAAATAGAAAGCTGAACACACGCAGAAGTATTCAAATTGCCCGGTGTATTTCTATGCGAGTTTTAACATGCCTGTTTTTGCTAACCGAACTACAACTAATCATTACACAAGATATTGCATGTAGACACAAAAGAAAGTAGACCTCACTCATGTAACTGCTACAAATCCCTACTTTTGTATTTTATGTTATGTTACTAACAATTTATAATTTATGAAAACCATTAATATTATAATGAAGAATGATGAAGACACGTGTTAACGTTATGAATACTTTATTTGAACTGGTGATTGTTACTATAAAGGAGGTTTCAGGCCCATATAAATTAGTGGTGAGAGGTAGGGTTCGTGATGTGAGTGTCAGTAGGAGTAAATAACACCTAGAAGAATGTATGTATGAAAATCAGACGTTTATAGTTATGGATCATTCAAATGACCTATAATTTTTCTCCATCTCTTCTAAATATTAGGCCAGTCTAATAATAACCCGTGCAAGCATTTATTTATGAAAATAAGACTATTTTAATTATAGGTGGCCTAAATAACCTATACTTTTTTTTTCTATATCTCTTAGAGCACTAGCCTAATCTAATTGTTATTATGTGTAACTAGGTATATCTTATGGAGTAGATGTTGACTGGCTAACAGCATATTCGAGTGCTGATTGGCATTGTGTGTAATTTGAACATGATGCTACCCCCCCCCCCCCCGAACTTGGGAGATCATATGCCTTTCATTGCTCTTATTCTTTTCCTGATTATCCTTCAGGATTTGTACTGTTATCTACATGTCTCTCTTAGTTTCTTTTTATAGGTGATCTAGCTCTAAGTTTATTTTCTTTGTCAGACTCTTCTTGCAATTAAAGATCACTTTCTTCCATCCACCACTCTGTTTCACTTTTATATTCATGGGTTTTCTCACTCTGCAGTTTCCAATTCTTCCTCTATTTTTACATATTCGGGTTCCATTCTGGTTCTGAATTGATCTGTAGAGTGGTTGGTATATGTTGCATGTTGAGATTTTTAAAGAGATATAACTTCTATGCTAAAGTTATCCCCCTTGCCTAAAAAAGATTTTGAATCAGAGTTATCTGCCCCTGCATTTTTACCAGACGATAACAAGGAAATAATTCAATGAACGCTTGCTATCAAACCGTTTCAATATCAGAGACGACCAGCTCTAAAATCAGTCTGTTTTCGAGCAAAAAGAATTGTAAGTCTAAACCATAATCAGAATCAAAATCTTTTTAAAGTGATTCTTTTTAGTTGTAAATTGTATAATACATAATTTATTATTGTTGATCTACATAGAATCGTTTTCATCCAATTATTTCTTCGTATTTGTGTTTTACCTCTCACAAAATCCACTTTATAACAATTTTAGTATTCTTGTCATTATTTTGTCACTGTTATTTTGTTAGTATCTTTTTCAAGGTTTCAGAGACCATAGTTTATCTTTGTGTTCAATTAAACTTAAAGGATTTAAATCCTCTATTTTAGAACCAATAGGAGGAAGGCAAAAAAAAAAAAATAAGACATGCCTCAAAAATATATCATTACATTTTTGTGCATACGAAATTGGACAAAAAACAAGTTTTATGATGTGCTCTCTACTATCCCTGCATGGTTCAACTTCAGGTAAACTTGATTATGGTTTAGAATTACCAATCCTTTTTCACTCGAAAACAAACTGATTTTGGAGCTGGCCGTCCCTGATATAATAAACCAGCAGCGACACCAAAGACAGTAGTCAACCAAGGAATTTGACACTATAATCGGACAGACATCATTACAAGAAACTAGATCAGAACAACGCTGACCACACACACACACACACACACACACACACACACACACACACACACACACACACACACACACAAACTGTCTCAAACCTACAGTCAGCCAAGTTGTACATATATGTTCAACATCATGAACTTCACACATATACACATACTGGCTTGCACACAGAGCTTCACTTGCACACACATAGTCTCGCAGATCAGCTAAGTATTCCAGTAATTATAGGAGCAACCGGACTCAAGAAAAAGAATTTAAAAAACTACCTGGCGAATATACCCGGTGAACCAAGTGCAAGATAGATACAAACAATTGCACTTAAAGAGACGGTTAGAATCTTAAAAAGATCTCTCGGCTGGAGTATCTGTAATAGAGAGTGAATGTCTGACATCCGGTAGGATGTCCCATCCCAGCATAAATAAAAAGATAAGAAAATTGGAAAGTAAGAGAGAAACTAAGTTGTACGTATACATTCAACAATGTGGACTTCACATACGCACACATACTGGTTTGTACACAGTGACTATTTTCTTTTCTCTCTTCTGTATACAAATGAACAGCTACTACAACTTTTTCAAATTTCTTCAGTTGAAGTATTAGTATTTTCAAATCATTGTGCAAACTTATATATTCTTGTCATTTCTACATGTAGCCAACAAGCTCTACGTTCCTTTTGCATAACTCTGCGAATGGTTCTATTAAATTACTGGAATATATTTACTATGAAGCTTTGTTAGTTTCCAAAAGGATTCTAATTGTTTTTTTTGTTTCTGCCATTTTCTTAGTAGTCTATCATCGGGTGGTGTTCTCTCTTTAGATATTTGATATCCTAAATATATCATGTCGTAGTTTAATTCACATTCGTGCTTGTTCATAGCCGTGCCGGCTTCGTTTAACTTATTCAAAACTAGCAGGAAGACGTGGCGTTCTCGGAATAAAATGAGGATAAATACTTTGTACTTTTTCACTAACCCTAACCCTAACACCATAACATCATATTACTTTCTTTGTTCCCCCCCCCTCCTCCCGTGAAATGTTGGAAAACGCATTGAATTAGTGTCTTGTTCATATGGTCAAAATTTCATTAAAATCGAATATACATATTTGAAGTTTTAAGAGCGTTCTGTCCCCAAGGGTCACTTAAAGGTGGAGGCACATAGAGGGTAATGTAGAGATTCGGAACAACTTCCATTGTCTTCCCCAGAGAATTTTATACATATGATATAAATTTCATCAAAATATATTTGAAGTTTTAAAGGAAGGTCGGCCCCCATAGCTCTCTTAGGTTAGGAGGACACTTAGAGAGTCGGGACCACTTCCATTGTCTTACCCAGAAAATTTTATACATATGATTTAAATTTCATCAAAATAGGATATTTGAAGTTTTGAGGAGGTTATGCCCTCATAGCCCTCCTCAGGAGTACACGTAGAGATTCGGGAACACTTCCATTGTCTTCCCCGGTAAATTTTACATAAGAATACACTTTTAGATTTTATGTAGATTTTCTAACCTTTCTATCTATTGGGAACACACAAAAAACGAACAAACACACACACACACATACACAGACATTGAGTTTTATATATAGAGAGAAGATTTGTTTTGTGTTTCAATTCTTCTTTAGTGAATGCTCCCATACATATATAGTCCCGATATATTATGAAATTTTTATCTTACCTAAGAAAAGATTGCCTTTTGAAAAATATGGCTTAATGTATTTATGCTAAATGTACAGATGGTCCACCTTAATAAGCCTAACTCTAACCCTAACTCTAACACTAACCCTAACTCTAACCCTAACTTTAACCCTAACCCTAACCCTATCCCTAACTCTAACCCTAACCCTAACTCTAACCCTAACTTTAACCCTAACCCTAATTCTAACCCTAAACCCTAACCCTATCAGGGTGTTTATAAAAGTGATTTCCTTGAAGAATTTATCATTGATTTAAATCTGATTGTATGCTAATTTATGATCTATTTTTGTAAAGTTGCCAATTTATGGCTTGCAGTTTTAACATTTGGCAATGGAAACCAGTCTAATCACAACATATTCTTATCCGCTCATCAGGCTATGATCACAACTGCAGATATTTTTCTAGTGTTCCTTTCTCTATCATTTTCTTTTACTTTAGAATATGAACCAGCAACCGTCTAGATTCTGAATAGTTTGGGTGATGGTTTTCTTTTAAACAGGTGCTCTCTTGTATTGTAAATAATCCTATGTTAATTTTTCTGCATTTCTTTTACTATCACCACTTATGAAGGCCAAAATCCACTTGAGGATAAGGGTTAATGAGATGAAATGATTGTCAGTTGAGAGATGAAGAACCTTATGAAAGGATTAAGCATTATTGCTAGGATGGATCAAGTTCGAATCTTGTGGGAAGAGTTCATGACAAGAATCTTTGAAGACGACCATGTTGCAATCTGCAGGGAAGAAGTCAAGTGATAATGCGTTCCACAAACGAGAAGCCCTTGTGAAGAAGGTCTGTAAAAATAGTTTTTTTTTACGTTGTGATAGAAAACGAGTTCTTATGAGTTTTCTTGTGTCCACCTTCAACATGTCAATTCTTAATAGTGTATTATTCTTATTACATGCTACAACTGTGTTCAGGACACTTTTGAAGCGCTTTTTTGTTTCAAATGCTCCCTTCAAAAGTGCTCAGTATTTTAATTACAGTTTCATCGAATTGCTTCAACTTGTGCCAGTTGACACGGTTAAGATTCGAATAAAAATTGTTGTTTGGGATAAATACAATTTAGGCGCGCAGAGTGAATATAATTGTATTGGCGCGTGACAAATAAAAAATAACGCCCACGCAAATTCCGATGTGGCCTTATATATTAAATCAACTCAAAACGAGCGGACGTAGTTGAGAGCACACCACGTGATATTTCTGTCCAATGAGATTTCTCCAAAGACATATTTTTCTAAACTTTTCTCCTTAAGCTCGCTGGAGCCTATCCAAATAGTATTTAAGCACACACAAACATCAAACTTTCTCTTTCAACTGACTTTTCATCCGGAGGTTACACGCATCTTACTATCACTCTTCCATTTCACCCTTTCGCGCGCTTCATACAATTTCACAGGCGAACATTCCCTATTGCCTCTTTTAATATTTTATAACAAATGAACATTTCAACAAAAGAAAAGACATTCTTCTTTTTACTTACCCTGAAACTAAAGAAAGGACTCATGAACTCATTACAAAAAGAAATATATTCTATTTGTTAATAGTTTATTTCAGTAAATAAACTTCCGTTGATTTTGCATGTAAGTTTTCTTCTTATTATTTTTATTTGTGGAGGAAGTTATCACCAAAAAAAGGTATGACGACCCCCACAAACTTGAGATTGATGTTCCTTAATTTCAGTTGAAGTTTGCCAGCATTAAAGTGACATTAACCCCTATGTTAACTTGCATGGGAAAAATATTCCATTTAACTTTGATTTTTTCTCTGGTCTTGGTGCAAATAATGTGGTATTTTTGTTATATATTCACCTACCGTGTATGCACAAAATCCTTTACGCACACGTGTTGAACTTTTCATTGCTGTTGTCATTGTCGCCGCCATCATCGTTGGTAACCCAGGTTGTTTTTTGTCTGTTGATAGGACACATGCCGACACCGGTTGTTTAGTTTTTTAAACAAGATTTATTCAAAAGGACAGAAACAGAAAACAGGCCAACATCGTATGCGTGTGTGTGAGATAGATAGATAGATAGATAGAGAGAGAGAGAGAGAGAGAGAGAGAGAGAGAGCTACATTAGTCGCCGATACATGCTGCCTCACCCCCTGCTTAGGGAGACCTGCCCGACACGTCTGCTCTGGTTGAAATCTCACAGGCTAAGAGAGAGAAAGAGGACTTCGTCTGGAAATCACATGGTTTGCATAACTTCCGCCTGGTGTCCCTCTTTGACCCTTGACCCCTAAACTTTTGCACTCATGTAACATGTTCTATTAGAGGATCTGTACATTCTAACCTTTCTATTCTTCTTTTTTCATTGCATATCGCCTGAAAATTATGTTTCTTTTTTGCAGGTTGAACATATTTTTACCAAGACTAGACATTTACTTTTATTTCTTTCATGTTCTTTGTCATAATATTTGCATTTGATCATGAACTTGATTCTGCTGTACGTCTCTTCGTGGCAGTGGTATACAGAATTGGGGAAGCTATGGGGCGGTGGCTCCTGCAATCCAAATTAGGAGGGGCATCCAATCATATTAAAACTATCTCTCTTTCTGATAATATTTCTCAGTACTGGGACTTATACTTAAGTCTTTGGAGCATACAATGAATGGAGAAATTAGACCTCTGCACGTCACTGCTTCATAGTATTTTTATTGATAAAATGGTACTGGTGCAGCTTTTGAACCAGACAAAACCGACTTTTGTCAACGCGAGAATTATGCAAACAGCAGGAAAAAAACGAGTCAAAATGAAAACGAGGCGTCTTTCAACAGAAAAATATAATGAAAGAAAAACACTCTTCGTATGTTTATTTTTATCGATTTTAGCTGTTGTAAAGATTCTATGCTCGCTTCTAAATCCATGTTACTTATGCTCGCTTCTAAATCCATGTTACTTATACTCGCTTCTAAATCCATGTTACTTATTCTCGCTTCTAAATCCATGTTACTTATGCTCGCTTCTAAATCCATGTTACTTTTTCTTGCTTTTAAATCCATGTTACTTATGCTCGTTTCTCAATCCATGTTACTTATTCTTGCTTCTAAATCCATGTTACTTATGCTCACTTCTAAATCCATGTTACTTATTCTCGCTTCTAAATCAATGTTACTTATTCTCGCTTCTAAATCCATGTTATATATTCTCGCTCCTAAATCCACGTTACTTATGCTCCCTTCTAAATCTATGTTACTTATGCTCGCTTCTAAATCCATGTTACTTATTCACGCTCCTAAATCCATCTTACTTATTCTCGCTTCTAAATCCATGTTACTTATGCTCGCTTCTAAATCCATGTTACTTTTTCTTGCTTTTAAATCCATGTTACTTATGCTCGCTTCTAAATCCATGTTACTTATGCTCGCTTCTAAATCCATGTTACTTATGCTCGCTTCTAAATCCATGTTACTTTTTCTTGCTTTTAAATCCATGTTACTTATGCTCGCTTCTAAATCCATGTTACTTATGCTCGCTTCTAAATCCATGTTACTTATGCTCGCTTCTAAATCCATGTTACTTATTCTCGCTTCTAAATCCATGTTACTTATGCTCGCTTCTAAATCCATGTTACTTTTTCTTGCTTTTAAATCCATGTTACTTATGCTCGTTTCTAAATCCATGTTACTTATTCTCGCTTCTAAATCCATGTTACTTATGCTCACTTCGAAATCAATGTTACTTATTCTCGCTCCTAAATCCATGTTACTTATTCTCGCTTCTAAATCCATGTTATATATTCTCGCTCCTAAATCCACGTTACTTATGCTCCCTTCTAAATCTATGTTACTTATGCTCGCTTCTAAATCCATGTTACTTATTCACGCTCCTAAATCCATGTTACTTATTATCGCTTCTAAATCCATGTTACTTATTCTCGCTCCTAAATCCATGTTACTAATGCTCGCTTCTAAATTCATGTTACTTATTCTCGCTTCTAAATCCATGTTACTTATGCTCGCTTCTAAATTCATGTTACTTATTCTCGCTTCTAAATCCATGTTACTTATGCTCACTTCTAAATCCATGTTACTTATTCTCGCTCCTAGATCCATGTTACTTATTCTCGCTCCTAAATCCATGTTACTTATTCTCACTTCTAAATCCATGTTACTTATGCTCGCTTCTAAATTTATGTTACTTATTCTCGCTTCTAAATCCATGTTACTTATGCCCGCTTCTAAATCCATGTTACTTATTCTCGCTCCTAAATCCATGTTACTTATGCTCACTTCTAAATCCATGTTACTTATTCTCGCTCCTAAATCCATGTTACTTATTCTCGCTTCTAAATCCATGTTACTTATTTTCGCTTCTAAATCCATGTTACTTATGCTCGCTTCAAAATCCATGTTACTTATTCTCGCTTCTAAATCCATGTTACTTATTCTCGCTTCTAAATCCATGTTACTTATTATCGCTTCTAAATCCATGTTACTTATGCTCGCTTCTAAATTTATGTTACTTATTCTCGCTTCTAAATCCATGTTACTTATGTTCGCTTCTAAATCCATGTTACTTATTCTCGCTCCTAAATCCATGTTACTTATGCTCACTTCTAAATCCATGTTACTTATTCTCGCTATTTAATCCATGTTAATTATTCTTGCTTCTAAATCCATGTTACTTATTCTCGCTTCTAAATCCATGTTACTTATGCTCGCTTCAAAATCCATGTTACTTATTCTCGCTTCTAAATCCATGTTACTTATGCTCGCTTCTAAATCCATGTTACTTATGCTCGATTCTAAATCCATATTACTTATTCTCGCTCCTAATTCTATGTTACTTATACTCGCTTCTAAATCCATGTTACTTATTCTCGCTCCTAAATCCATGTTACTTATTCTCGCTTCTTAATCCATGTTACTTATTCTCGCTTCTAAATCCATGTTACTTATTATCGCTTCTAAATCCATGTTACTTTTTCTTGCTTTTAAATCCATGTTACTTATGCTCGCTTCTAAATCCATGTTACTTATGCTCGCTTCTAAATCCATGTTACTTATGCTTGCTTCTAAATCCATGTTACTTATTCTCGCTTCTAAATCCATGTTACTTATGCTCGCTTCTAAATCCATGTTACTTTTTCTTGCTTTTAAATCCATGTTACTTATGCTCGTTTCTAAATCCATGGTACTTATGCTCGCTTCTAAATCCATGTTACTTATGCTCACTTCTAAATCCATGTTACTTATTCTCGCTCCTAAATCCATGTTACTTATTCTTCGCTTCTAAATCCATGTTATATATTCTCGCTCCTTAATCCACATTACTTATGCTCCCTTCTAAATCTATGTTACTTATGCTCGCTTCTAAATTTATGTTACTTATTCACGCTGCTAAATCCATGTTACTTATTCTCGCTTCTAAATCCATGTTACTTATTCTCGCTTCTAAATCCATGTTACTTATTCTCGCTCCTAAATCCATGTTACTTATGCTTGCTTCTAAATTCATGTTACTTATTCTCGCTTCTTAATCCATGTTACTTATTCTCGCTTCTAAATCCATGTTACTTATGCCCGCTTCTAAATTTATGTGACTTATTCTCGCTTCTAAATCCATGTTACTTATTCTCGCGTCTAAATCCATGTTACTTATGCTCGCTTCTAAATCCATGTTACTTATTCTCGCTTCTAAATCCATGTTACTTATGCTCACTTCTAAATCCATGTTACTTATTCTCGCTCCTAAATCCATGTTACTTATTCTCGCTTCTAAATCCATGGTACTTATTCTCGCTTCTAAATCCATGTTACTTATGCTCACTTCTAAATCCATGTTACTTATGCTCGCTTCTAAATCCATGTTACTTTTTCTCGCTTCAAAATCCATGTTTCTTATGCTCGCTTCTAAATCCATGTTACTTATGCTCGCTTCTAAATCCATATTACTTATTCTCGCTCCTAAATCCATGTTACTTATGCTCGCTTCTAAATCCATATTACTTATGCTCGCTTCTAAATCCATTTTACTTATTCTCGCTTCTTAATCCATGTTAATTATTCTCGCTTCTAAATCCATGTTACTAATGCTCGCTTCAAAATCCATGTTACTTATGCTCGCTTCTAAATCCATGTTACTTATGCTCGCTTCTAAATCCATATTACTTATTCTCGCTCCTAAATCCATGTTACTTATTCTCGCTTCTAAATCCATGTTACTTATGCTCGCTTCTAAATCCATATTACTTATGCTCGCTTCTAAATCCATGTTACGTATGCTCGCTTCTAAATCCATGTTACTTATGCTCGCTTCTAAATCCATGTTACTTATGCTTGCTTCTAAATCTATGTTACTTATTCTCGCTTCTAAATCCATGTAGGGAAACGCGGGACTTACCTAACTAGCATGTGTGCATAGTTCAATGGGTCGGTCGTGGAAGTAAATGAATGAAGAAGAAAGAAACAAAAATGGCTGCCTTGTCTCTTGATATGCCTGCAATGTGACCAGCTGATATGTAAATGAGATGCTCCTGGTTGGAGATAAAAGAGGGTTGATTTGTTGTTTTGGGACGTTCACTTTGAAGTTGGATTTCAAAGAGATAAGATAGATAATCAGAGGTTGGAAGTTATAAGCTATTTCGGCGCTTGGTGTGTGGTGACTCGAAAGGCAGAAAATGGACAAATTCGATTTTCGCTTGATACCTGAGTTTGATGGATCTACCGCTGGACCGTCTGTTGTTGAAGGGTTGAAAAGGCTGAGAAGATCTGTACACTGTGCAGAATTAAAGAACCAGCCACAGTCATTCCTCTGAGGTTAATCGGAGGGGCCTATGCAGTCTACCAGCAACTCGGGGATGAACCAGACTGGGATACAATCAAACATGGCCTGTATACAGCATTTGGTACAGATCCGTTTGTTGCATGGCAACAGTTTACGAGCCGGCGACTTCAGGCCAAGGAAACGGTTGACGTGTACCTAGCTGACCTACGAAAGTTGTCGGTACCATTTGGTGGAGTCAGCGATAAGATATTAAGATGTGCATTTTTAGTAGGCTTACCTGAGGAGGTCAGCAGACTGTTGCGGACATCGTCACGAATTGATGAATTGACAACGGACGAGTTATTAGCTCGAGCTCGAAACATCTGCAACCAGGAGTGTTAAAACGACGAGTAACTGCAGTAACCACAGGATGGGATGACATGGTGGATGATAATGCTCTCCGGCAAATGATGGCTGAAACGTTGTCCAGAGTACATAGGAACGATCCTGCCCAGGGTGAGTGGCAAGTATCTGGAAACGAAGTGAATGCATGGGTTGACGCAAGTTCACTGGCTACAGGTGTCGTGTTGGAACAATTAGGAGCTGTCGTGGAAGATGCGTGCTGGCTTCGTCCGAAAAATGATGCCCAGCATATAAATTTGGCAGAACTCGATGCCACGTTAAAAGGGCTTAATCTTGCATTGCAATGGCAGGTCAAGGTTGTGCATCTTCACACTGACTCATTGTGTGTTTACCACTGGTTGACCGACACCTTAACTGGGAAGGCCCGGGTTAAGACTAGAGCGGCAAGTGAGATGTTAGTACGTAGGAGACTGGAAATAATAAAGCGTCTAGTTGACGAATACAGCTTGCAGGTGGACATCACTTTAGTTTTGTCAATGCAGAATTTGGCTGATAGCCTGACGAGAGTACCAAAGAGGTGGATTGATGGAATGAGGCAGGGATCTGATCCTCCACAACAGACATGCGCGACCGTAACAGATCAATTGACACCTGACCAGATCCGTACGATACATCAGCAGAGTGGACATCCCGGAATTCGGAGGACAACATATTTTGTCCGAAGAGTGTGTCCTTCAACTACAAGAGCATCAATCAAGGCAGCTATACGCTCGTGTGAAGAGTGTCAGCAAATTGATCCGGCACCATCCCAATGGCAAAAAGGAAAGCTTGAGGTGGAGGACAACTGGTATCGAGTAGGAATGGACATAACGCATTATGAGGGCAAGCACTTTTTGACCATGACAGATTGTGGACCGACACGTTTCACAATATGGCGCCTGTTGACACAACAGGATGCATTTAGCATTATACGACAGTTGAGAGCTGTCTTTTTTGAACGTGGTGCCCCGCTTGAAATTCTGACTGATAACGCCACTACATTTCGATGTCAAGAATTTCAGAAATTCACGCAGGAATGGGGGATTAGAATGCGTTACCGATGCGCATATTTTCCTGAAGGTAACGGTATAGCGGAGCGGTGTCACCGCACCATTAAAAGAATTGCGGCCAGGACACAGTGTTCTATTCCAGAAGCGGTGTACTGGTATAATATGACACCAAAGGACGATGCAACACCAGAAACTGCCCCAGCTAATGGGATTTACCGCTATGAACAGCGTATAAAAGGTATTGATGTCACGCCATCAGAGGTTGGCGTTGTCAATACACCATATCAAGTGGGAGACAGTGTTTGGGTGAAACCCCCAAATGCTAGGTGCACTGAAAAATTTTGCAGAGGAAAAATAGATAAAATCATAAGTCCTCAGACCATGTTGATTGATGGTGTACCACGGCATGTAAAAGATATCCGCCCCTGTTATACCTCTCCTGATTCTGAGGATAATGAGGAAGATCACATACAGTTCAGGGATGATCCTGACTGCCTACTACCCCTACCGGTGAGCGTAGAAACACTACCTACAGAACCAGATGAGGGAATGATGGAACATACTGAGGAAGATGGGACCGAGGAAGTGATGCCTCCGGTTCTTCGAAGGAGTACCCGACAAAGACGGATACTGCCCCCATGCCCTGATTGTGAAACACCGCATAGGGAACCACGAGAGGAGATAATGGAACAGATTGGTGGCAATAACGGTGGTAATGAGGAAGATTGCAATGAGGAAGTGCTGCCCCCGATTCTTCGAAGAAGTACTCGACAACGACGGCCACCCCCCTGCCCTGTGTGTGATCATGAGATCAGGGGGGAGTGTAGGGAAACGCGGGACTAACCTAACTAGCATGTGTGCATAGTTCAATGGGTCGGTCGTGGAAGTAAATGAATGAAGAAGAAAGAAACAAAAATGGCTGCCTTGTCTCTTTATATGCCTGCAATGTGACCACCTGATATGTAAATGAGATGCTCCTGGTTGGAGATAAAAGAGGGTTGATTTGTTGTTTTGGGACGTTCACTTTGAAGATGGATTTCAAAGAGATAAGTGAGATAATCAGAGGTTGCAAGTTATACTTATGCTCGTTTCTAAATCCATGTTACTTATGCTCGCTTCTAAATCCATGTTACTTATGCCTGCTTCTCAATCCATGTTACTTATTCTCGCTCCTAAATCCATGTTACTTATTCTCGCTTCTAAATCCATGTTCCTTCTTCTCGCTCCTAAATCCATGTTACTTATTCTCGCTTCTAAATCCATATTACTTATGCTCGCTTCTAAATCTATATTACTTATTCTCGCTCCTAAATCCATGTTACTTATGCTCGCTTCTAAATCTATGTTACTTATTATCGCTTCTAAATCCATGTTACTTATGCTCGCTTCTAAATCCATATTACTTATGCTCGCTTCTAAATCCATGTTACGTATGCTCGCTTCTAAATCCATGTTACTTATGCTCGCTTCTAAATCCATGTTACTTATGCTCGCTTCTAAATCCATGTTACTTATTCTCGCTTCTAAATCCATGTTACTTATGCTCGTTTCTAAATCCATGTTACTTATTCTCGTTCCTAAATCTATGTTACTTATGCTCGCTTCTAAATCCATGTTACTTATTCTCGCTCCTAAATCCATGTTACTTATGCTCGCTTCTAAATTCATGTTACTTATGCTCGCTTCTAAATCCATGTTATTTATGCTCGCTTCTAAATCCATGTTACTTATGCTCACTTCTAAATCCATGTTACTTATTCTCGCTCCTAAATCCATGTTACTTATGCTCGCTTCTAAATCCATGTTACTTATTTTCGCTCATAAATCCCTGTTACTTATGCGCGTTTCTAAATCTATGTTACTTATGCTCACTTCTAAATCGATGTTACTTATGCTCACTTTTAAATCTATGTTAATTATGCTTGCTTCTAAATCCATGTCACTTATGCTCGCTTTTAAATCTATGTTAATTATGCTCGCTTCAAAATCCATGTTACTTATGCTCGCTTTTAAATCCATGTTACTTATGCTCACTTCTAAATCTATATTAATTATTCTCGCATTTAAATCCATGTTACTTATGCTCACTTCTAAATCCATGTAACTTATGCTCGCTTTTAAATCTATGTTAATTATGCTTGCTTCTAAATCCATGTTACTTATGCTCGCTTGTAAATCCATGTTACTTATGTTCGCTTCTAAATCCATGTTACTTATGCCTGCTTTTAAATCTATGGTACTTATGCTCACTTCTAAATCCATGTTACTTATGCTTACTTCTAAATCCATGTTACTTATGCTCGTATTTAAATCCATCTTACTTATGCTCGTATCAAAATCCATTTTACTTATGCTCGCTTTTAAATCCATGTTACTTAAGCTCGCTTCTAAATCCATGTTACTTATGTTCGCTTCTAAATCCCTGTTACTTATCTATAATCTTTCAACGTTTGTCCTGCATATCATCTTTTAATTTACAAAGGATTAATTCATTTCTCATATTATGTCTTTTGACCCCAGTTTTTCGAACGCACAGTATTTCGAACTCACATCCTTTAATCTGTGCACATATTGTATTATAGACACGTTTCAATCCTGTCTTGTCTCAATGACGATGATTAGTCTATTTCTTGATCGTATATTTTCTTTGTCAACAAAACCCGTCTTGAAATTTGAAATAACAGTTTATTCTACTTTGTTTAATAACTTTTTATCAAACAAAGAAGAATAAACTGTTTTTTAACACGTCATAAGAAGAGGACCTGAAAGCAATATATACCGATCATTTCAGGAACAATTCTCTTGTAGTAGGCCTCCAAAGTACTGGACTGATCAGATCTGCAGTGAAGTAGAGTTTGCTTTGTTAATGATGAAAAGATTTGCAAAACATTGAAGGCGTGTGAAGATCCTTTGAGGATTATGCAATAAAGTAAAGTGCATTTTTCTTAACTAGTTTAACAATTCCTTTTTAAGTTAATTCGGTGCTTATATAGGTGAAAGCACACATGAAAAACGCATTTCCAAATTAAAACTCTTGTTTATACTTACGTATCAGGCAAAAATAAGTGCCCTCACCAAAGATTAGGAAAAATTATTGAGTAGAATTTTAATTAAAACTAAAAATCAGTTTTATCGTATTTTGCCGATCGCTATTCATTTATTACTTGTTTATATAACAGACTGAGTTATCCCCCCCCCCCACGATTCCACTAGAATCAATAGTGGTCTGGCAAAATACGATAAAACTGATTTTTATTTTAAATTAAAATTCTACTCGCTAATTTTGGGTATAAATACCTATTTTTGCCTGATACATAATTATATCAAAGAGTTTTCCGGTTAATTTATTTGGAACTCCGATTTTCACCCGTGTAACTGCGTTTTTCATATGTTGTTGAACATTGTTCTTTTCCTTTTGTTCTGCATGGAAGGATTTCCTCTCCCCCACAGAGCTATTCGCATCATAGGTGCCCTGATCTATATAAGCACCGTTAATTCTTCTAATTCACTTGGATATGTCATTGTAGATATCTTTTTACACCTTCACAGCCTGTCATAGTGAGAAATAGATATGTACTCTCGTTCTCTTCTCTGATAACTTTTTTGTCTTTTAATTTCTTAATCATGCTGCAAAACATCTTATACTTGTATGTTCGTCGAGCACGTTTAACAGTCCAATCGTCGATGGCATTGCTATCATTTTTATATCTCGTAGAGCAGGAGAAGCGCTTTTTAGCCTTGGTGGGCACTGGACAATCACCTAGAGGTGGTGTCTCGATGATAAGAAAAACACTGGTCCCCATCACTTAACTGGGAAGGGCACCCGGCCTATAAAAGTTTTGCCTCAATTAAAATGATGTCTTCCATTACAGTCCAACACATGCCAGCATGGAAAACAGACGTTAGACCGACGACGACGATGATGATGATGATGATGATGATGATGATGATGATGATGATGATGATGATGATGATGATGATGATGATGATGATGATATTACTTTCATATGCATATGAAATTTGCATATCATGCTACACTAATAATAATCCCTATTAGAATTTATTTATAAAAATCAGACGATTTTAATTAAGATGGCTTAAATAACCTGTAATGTTTCTCCATCTCTCCTAAATACTAGCCTAGTCTAATAACAATCCCTATTAGAATTTATTTATAAAAATCAGATTGTTATAGTTACCTTGGTGATACCAGTGGAGCACAGGGAAGAGCCGATGGTAGTGTGGATGGAGTAAGTTCAGGAACTTCTACCATTACTAACCAGCAGAGCATTACCACTATCGACTAAGGGAAGAGTCCATCAGGCATGTATTGAAGTGAAATCTGGTCAATAAGGATTGAGGACATGAAGGGGGATGCCAAGGAAAACATGGAAGGAAATGATAAGGATAGATTTGAGAGAAAGAAGGATAAATAAAGACCTGGCCAAAGATAAGTTACTTTGGAAGTCAATTTCTAAAAGTCGTCCAACACATGCAAGCATGTAAAACCGACGTTAAACAAGATGGTCTAATTAACCAATATTTTTCTTCATATTCCATAAAAAACTAGTTGAGTCTTTATAAAAATTAGAATCATGTGTTAACTACCAAGCTTGTTATTAACAAATAAACAAAGAAAACACAGCTTTACAGAAATATAGGCTTTTCTTTATTTGCTGTATTCGTACCCATACAAAGTAAAGTTCCTTTGAATATCGTTAACGACTTTGTCACCAGACGTCTTCAAGAAAAGGCCGGATAAAAAGGATGAAGAGAGAGTTAACATTACAGGATAAATGTTAAATCATGTTAAAGTTGTAACTTTAATGTGTCTTTTGGAGTTCTTCCTTCATTTTTTATTTATATGTACAAAGTATGCCTATGCCTACCATGGTACAGGATGTTCTCTCATGATTTATTACTTATCCGAAAATCAGCTGTTTGTTCTTCAACTCACTGGGTTTAAATTTTGACCTCCTTTAAACCATTCAACAATGCACCCTTTTCTGTTTTGACAGAGTCAAAAATCGACTTCGAAATCAAATGATTTCTTATTGTCCCTAAAGCTCTTTTCTCACAGAAGAGACGTTACTAGTCTTTCTCTACTCTATCGTTACTTTCATGGTTAGTCCTCGATTGAGCCCCAATCTCTGCCCGCCCCCCTCCCTGTAAAAGATTCACAGCAAGAATTTGTCTCGTTACCACTCGTGTAAAGAACTTTCCTTTCTTCCTCCGTGTATCTAAAGCCAAACAGAACTTTTATGAACTGAGTTTCTTTCCAAGAACTTCTCACCTATTTAACACATTACTGCAGGACTGCTTCCCGGCAGACTACAACATGATCGTTTTTAAGTCCAATGCTTGTCGAGACATCCTCATTTCGTCCATCGTTCTCAAGCCTCATAGTACTGTTTCATCATCCAACTGACAATCACATTAATCCTTATCCTCGAGTGACTTTTGCCCTTAGTAAGTGGTGACTCATTAATATAAAAAAACAGCCTAGTCATTCAAAATTTTACACAAGAAATGAGTTCATACTTCTTTCATTCATGAATAACAAAGCATCAATGCTTCTTACGAAAATAAAAATTAAAAAAACTACGAAAATAATTGAAGCAAACCCTGTATAAGAGTCATATATTAAATATAGCAAAATCTTTTCCCAAAAAAGGAAAGTATAAGGAATTAAAAAGGATAAAAATAATCACAACAATATAGTATGTACTACTACTTGTCGCGCTGACACTGTTTATGACTTAGCACTCATAAAAAAAACAGATGATCATTGAACACCTTCGCTCATGTGGCAGACACCAACACAGTTTCTTTATTTCTGCACATATCGTCACTCGAGCTGACCAATCAGATCTCATCAAAGCATTGTATAAGCAGCAGCTGCTAAAGTAGTATAAAAAAAAGGTGCGTTTCTTCACTGTACCCTCACAAATGAGTATCGCCACCAAGGTGCCATTAGGCAATCCAGTAGTAGCCTTTTCCCCTCGAATAACTACTAAACAGAGCAGCATTTTTACTACCACAACGGCGACTGTCAACATCGACAACAGCTTTGCCACCACCTTATACAGCACGTCAACAATAACTGCTATCATGATCACTATCGTCACAACAACTGCAGCAGCTTGTGTGATAACCAACAAACTAACTGTAGCTCAAGCAGGTCATGATGATGATGATGATGATAGCCATCATCAACATCTGCAGTTTGTTCTCCAGCTAGCCAAAATTCTACAGAAGTTATGTCAAAAGCAAGAGCTTCCAACAAAAAAACAAAGGACATTTCAGCTCGGATAACCATCATCACCATCCTACGGTAAGATCCATCATCTTTCCTGCTGTCTCACTGAATCATGAACTCTTCTTAACGGTCACATATTAATTTCTTTAAAATAAATGCCACCTTAATATTTTGCTGCATCAACCACTTGAAATATACTAAAAGAACAGTTACAGAGTCTATACTCATGAATACTGTCACTTATTTATGAGTATAGACTATTATATATTATATGGGTCTTGTGCCACCTATGGAACACATTCACCTGGGATTGCTTCCCTGCAAACTATAACATGGCCGTCTTCAAATACAATCTCAACAAATACTTAAAAATTTTTTTTTTTTTAACATAGTTCACCCCAAACAAGGCAAGTTGCTACTGTAGACGTAAGGGGCTACTGAGAATTGGGGTGAAAGTTGGGGGGGGGGGGGTCATCCTAAATTGGGAGCTCTGCAGCAAGATGCTTGTTCACATTAGTTTTAAATTTCTGCATGTTGGTACAGTCGGGAAACAGGGAGCAGGGAGGGTGTTCTAAAGTCTGGCAGCATGAGGAAAGAAGCTATTGGAGTAGAAAGCTCTCCAGCATCTGGGAACCTCTACAGTGAATCGATGGAATCTAGCTGATTGTCGGGTTGGTCGAGTGTATTTACGTCGAGGGGCACCAGAGCAGCAAGTTCATCGGAGCACATTCTATCGAAGTACTTGTAAACCAAGCACAAGGTTGCAACATTGCAGCGATGGGACAGGGGCTGGAGCTTTGTGGATAGTGATGGACCTATTAGATTAGTGACTCTTTTTTGGACCTTGTCTAAGAGGGAGAGACTGGTGGATTATGCACCAGCCCAGATGTGACAACAATACTCCTGCATGGGTGGATGGTGGCTTTGTAGAGATATAGGATACTGTCAGGTATGAGAAGTTTACTAGCACGGTAGAGGTTGCTCACTTTCTTTGCAGCAGCCTTGGCAATGTCTTCTGTGCATTTGCCCACTTTCTTTGATGAAAATACTTGTCAAAAACTCATAAGTAATCAAACTTTGTTCATTCCGTCAATCATTTCCAATCCTCTCATAATTTTCTTCATCATTAGTACTTATCTTCGAGTGGCTTTTGATAAATGGTGACTCATTAGTAATTTTTTGTTTTTTAAATCCTTCGTTATTTAGATTTATTCTTTAAACTTTTTATGGGTATTATAAGGATTTCATTAAATGTACAATTTTGCTATCATGTTTAATTCTACTTAAATTCCAACGATACTCCTCTGATGATTGTTAGTTAAAAGAAAATCCTTATAGGAGAGACATTTTCCTAAGATTTAAAAAAAAAATTATTCACCAAAAACAAGACATATTGCCACTGAAGTGTACTGTGATAGGAGTCAGATTGGTGGAGGGGGGACAAACTGAGTGAGGAGCTGAGCAGCAAGATGTTTGTTCACATTATATTTAAATTACTGCATGTTGGGGAAACAGAGAGCAAAGAAGCAATTCCAAATGTAAGCGGTTTGAGAAAAGAAGCTACCAAAGTAGAAAATCTAGGGACCTCTACAGTGGATAATATAGGTCAAAGTATCAACCTTGGTGGAACACCCACATTGATGTGATGTTGTTTAGATGTACGGCCATTGAGAACCACCTGAATCTTCCTTTTGGCTAAGAACAATCTGATTATGTTAAACATTCTCCCAGTAATAACGTACAAGTTAATTTTTCTGAAGAGGATTTTCATGCCAGACTTTGTAAAATACTTTGGAGATATCTAATGCCACTACCGAAGCTTCAATTGCATTATCCAGTGTGTGGTATATACGTTCAGAGATGACCGTTAGGATATCGGCAGTAGAATGGAAGGGACTAAATCCATACTGTCTGTCAGATAAAAGCTTAGTATTTTCTAGTTTATCATTTGTTTGTTGGTTGTTAATGACCTTTCAACCATTATAATGTCATCTCAGGTCAATCTGGATTATCACTAACTTGATTAATGATTCAAAGCCTTTAGTAAAAAGTGGGAGGAGACTTATGAGGCGATAATTTTGTGGATCAGTTCTTTTTCCAGTTCTTGAAAACTGGTATCACAGAGACAATTTTCCAGCTGGCAGGGAAGTAAGATTCTCCAAGATTCTATAGAGTTTAGAGATGATAGGGGCCATCTCAGCAGAGCATTTATTTTTAGCTATAGCAGGGATAAGATCGGGTCTGCATACATTGGAGATGTCGAGGCTTTTTATGATAGCCGGGATACAAGAAGGGGTGATGATCAGATCATATAGTGCGGTTTTCGTCCGTAGTGGAAAATTGGGAAGGGGTGATTTGCGAAGTCCAAAGTGTAGTTTTGGGCAAACTACCGGGCAATCATTTTAGCCTTATCTGTGGCCGTGGAAGCGATGTCATAGTGGTTGGATAGTGAGTGAATTGTTGATAGTCCATTGTTCATCACGCTATTATAGATTTTCCGGAAACCGCAACTTCTTACTAAGGTGATTTCTAGTCATCTCAGTCTACTTACTCTTAGCTGCAGCTATTACACTCTTACAGTGGTTTCTTGATGCTACAAATTTTTTGCTTATTTTCAGCTGATTCATGGCGGTTTAAACAGTAGAATGCTTGCTGCCTATGCGCAATAGTAGCTGCACAGGTGGGGCTTGCTCTGGAATTTCCATGTCAGGGCAAATGATTCTATGCCTGCTTTAACTCATTCAGTTATTTTCTTTGCACATTGTTCAGCAAGGAGAGAAAAAGTTTTACTCCAAAGTGAATCTCTGATGAGATATCCGAGAGATTCTCAATCAGCATGTTGGTAATATTTAATTGTTTTGAGTAACAGCACTACGTCACATTTTAAACAAAAAATAAACCTTCGATAAGAAACTAGATAAGTATTATTTTTCTTTCCATTAATTACACACATAAATTTGTTTTGTTTTAATGATTGTAATGATTACAATGTAGGTTTATTTTGCGCATTACTTAATTTTAATATGAATTTTATTTTTATTTAAATAAACCTATATTCTAAAAAATAGCAATAACAATTCGCTTACAAACTAAACAAAACCAAGACTTAGGAATAAAAGTATAAAAATAATTCTACGTTATATTTATTTACAAAAAAAAATTATACTTCTACAGAATTTGAACTGAACTGTTTTTTTATTTATTTATTTATTTTTGGAACGCTTGAATAAAACTAATCTATGTTTTCTAGTGATATCACCCATTATTACCAGGTGATCAGCATTCCCAGGTAGGCTATGGACATCTGTCAAACAAGCCTTGGACAGTGTTGTCAGAAGCAGGTCGAAAATCAAAGCCTGCTCATCCTCACGATCTTGAAGGCGAACCGGGAAGATAACAGTTTGTGTAAGGGAATGGGCAATCGAGAAGCTACTGACTGGGTCTGCGGAACTCTAGAAACCAAACCAATCGCTATAGTAAACATTAAAGTCCCCAAACATATGGATTTGAGAACTCGGATCCAACGAGAGTGCTGTGTTGATAGTATCAGAGACATAGTCAATTAGGGTTTAATTCTGGATCGAGGGGAACAATAAAGAAAACAAACTAACGCTATGTTGTATGGTTAGTCGAAAGCACATGTAGGCCTGATCTTCAGATTCTAGGCTAGGTACTCTAGTTAAGGGAATGGTGTTATGAATATAAACTCCAAGCCAGTGTATATGTTTATCTGAGTCTTTATGGCTTATCAAAATAATTTGTGATTGAAGTGTTTAGGTTCGTTTTGCATAGTGCTAGGATATCTGGGGATTTTACATGAAGGAATGATTCAAATCGTCAAGATTTGTTTTAAGTCTGCGGATATTTGTGAAGGAGTGCCCCAAGAGAGGAGGCGATTTGGTTGTTTTCTTTGGGGGAGGGGGCACCTGGATTGATCGTTTTCTGCTATTTTGTATTTTGTGTTTTCATTATTATTGTTTTGATAGAGTGGGTTTGGGCATTGTGGGTGTTTGTTGGATTTTAAAAACAAAGTGCACACAAGTATCTATGTGGTTGTGGCCTCAAGAAAACCCACCGGAAATAGGTGCAGGGTCTCTTTCCACATGCGATATGGTGATACAGTTACCCTGATATTATACAACTGTTGATAGAGCACCTGCAACCTAAGGTTGTTGTTCATGACTAAGGAGGCTTCTCTCCCCAAATGTGATGGATGATCTGTTAAGATCTATAGGTCCATCTCGCTATGTGGGGTAATTCCACATCTCGGCACTACACCAGGTATTTGTACGCCCATGCTTGGTTTTAAAAAATCTAGGTATATACATAATATAAGTTTTTTGTGTCCCTTCCTGAAAAATTGAAGATAGTTTCTCCTCTGATATATGTATATTTATGTATGAAAATATTTCCCCATATTTTGATAAGGAGTTTCAAGAGAACCTAATACGATTGTGTGCCTACCTCAAAATTCAGTCAGTTGTTTCGACAGTCATTTATTTATCCATGCTCACACCTCAAAGACTGGGCAATACTGAGGTAGCTTTAAGTGTTATAAGCCGAACATGTGTAGGCCATTTAAGAAAGCAAATTTTTACACATTTTTTAGAAACAAATCGACACCTGAAATTTCAAGAAAAATCTAATGAGAGTGTGCCTACCTCAAAATTCACCGATTTTGGGGAACTTTTGCATCATATCGGCTTAGACAGTTACACCGACATGAAACTGGCAGATTCAGGTTACATCATTTAAAGCAGAGTACTAAATATTAGCATAACAACACTTTTTAAGTGAGAAAAACCTCAACCTCCTATATTAATCTGAGCTTTCCAGCCTCAGCCAATCAGAATACTCCACATATAACTGAGCCCTTTATGATCAGGTAAGTAGCTTCTGTGCATAAGGATTCCTACCTTTTGCAAATTTGTTATGCTTTTTTTCATGGTTCTGTTCTTTTTAGCCAAATCTATTTGCAAGCAGTTAGTACTGCGTTTGTAATATTTTTCAGCCCTTTTGTACTCGAATATAATATTACTTTGACACGGAACATGCACCACACTTACGACTCACTAAAAAAATAAAATGTTATCTGCTAATTTGAAAAAAGAAATCATGAAATTATCCAATTTAAATGAGATTTTCAGCATCTCTCCATTAATGAATTAACCTTATCGTAATTTAAAAAAATCTTTAGAAAGCTTTTTGCATCTTTCAAATTTCAGTTCTTCTTCACTTGGGAAGCAGAAGCGATAAACTTGTTTATGTAAGTGTGAACAGAATTAAATCAGTACTTAAAAATTAATAAATTGCTTTAAACTTTTTTGAAGAGATTTTTTATTTTACTTGTGTTTATTCTCAATTAATGTTCTTTTTCTATTTATTAACGAAGATCTACTGTTTTACAAAATATTTTAAATGTAGAATGAAGTGGTTGGATTTTGAGGTGTATTTTTACGTAACCATCAATAATTCAACCAAATAACTTATTTTGCAGATCCATTAAAGTGACTTCATGTATGCAGTCCTCAAGAAAATACTGTAAAAATGATAATAATACAGAGTTTTTTTTAATAACTATAACACAGTATAAGTATAGCATTCGGGTTAGGAGCTCGATGTCGCTATAATCTCTGATTACCCCCTGTAAAACCTTCACAGCAAATACCCATCTGTCTACTGCACAGAACTTTCTATTCTTCCTCTGTGTACCTAAAACCAAACAGAACTTCCATGAGCAGAGATTCTTTCCAAGAACTTCCCATCTGTGGAATACAATATCACAGAACTGCTTCCCTGCTGACTACAACATAATCGAATTCAAGTTCAATGTCAACAAATGCTTGTCTAACCGTCTTCTTAAGTAATCAAATCCTGACCTTTTTACTCACCGTTTCCAATCCTCTCATAGTAGTGTTCATCATCCAATTGATAATATCATTAACCCTTATCCTTTACTGGCCTTTGGGCCTTGATAAATGGTGACACATTAGTCTAAAAAAAGTTTGTATAATTTGGATTATTCGGACTACTATGATAAGAACATCTTGAGTGTTATTCTCACAATGTTTCGGCCGCTGTAACCTCCGGCCGTCTTCAGGTGGATCTTTTTGAATTTGGGAATATTTCTGTCGAATTCAGGAATCTGGACAGAATTTCGAACGGAACCCTTTATTTAATCCACAGGGGTAGCATGCTCTCACTCCGTCATCCATGACTGGGAGAAGTCTTCAGTAATTCGCAATTGTTCGTATCGCCCACACCGAAGATTGAACCTTCAACCTTCAGATGACTATCACTTAGAACTGAATTTTACTTAGTACTATATCCACTGCACCACGGGTCTTTGAAGAAGGCCGGAGGTTACAGCGGCCGGAGGTTACAGCGGCCGAAATGTTGTGAGAATAACACTGAAGATGAGAACAGTAGTCCGAATAATCCAAATTATACAAATTATCAATCCTCATCTCTTTAGATTCAGAAACAAAAATAAGTTCCTGTGGGAGGAGGATATATTTCTGTAATCTTCCAGAGCCCCCCCCCCCCGAGAAGCTGGATTATCCACATTAAATAGCCAGTCTTGTGTCACATCCATGCTTCTTTGTGAATAACACAGATTCTATATATCTTTTGACAATGAGTACTAAGTGATGTAAGATAAAGTTCAGTATTAAGAGTTAGTTCGTAGAGCTTTGAGAATCGTTAAGTGTTAGTATGTGAATGCATGCATATTGAAGTGTGTATCTAAGTTCACTTAGATGTTTGTTTGTCTAAGCTTAATAGTTATTCCTTTCTTGTGGTGAAAAGAAAGAGTATTTGAAGTCGACATTTTAGATAGACTGTGCAAAGGTACATATACTTGTTGCTTTTGCGGCCTTCTTGTTCTCGTTTGAAATTGTCTAACTGCTTCTTATAAAACTTTTGTGGTGATTTTTATCCCCGAAAGAAAGTGCAGTTCGAACCCAAGGAAAAAGATGAAGATCTATTTCTTTTGTATGTACATGCAATCTCCTGCGTAATGTTTAGTTGTAGTTCGGTTGGCTAAAACAAACACGTCAAGACTCGCATAGAAATACACTCGGCAATCTAAACACTTCTGTGCACATGCGCCACTTTCAGTAAACATCTGTTTCCGCCACCTTGTTGTCAGGAAGAGACAAACCAGTTCCTGAACAAGACACCATGGAGATAAGACGCTAAAAACATGTTCTCGTTCTTTGCCGAGAGATGGCAAGACGAGATGGAACTGAATGTCTTTAGCTAAAGCCTGCTTGCCGAGCAAACTTGCCTTACATTTTGTTTTAACGAATTTGATTTTATTCTAGCGAAGATGTTGGTATTTTATTTGGAACTTGGTCACCTTTTCTTTTTCAATTCAAACCAGCTCCATCAGATACATACAGTCATGGCCGACTCAACAAAATGTCGATCTCTTGTCTCAACATTTAATTCACACTAACAACTCGCTATAGGTTTGCACTCGTAGATCAGTGCAGAAAGTTGAATTTCGAAGAAAGGAAAACAACAACCATTTGGTAATTGAACAGTTTTATTTATTCAAGTAATAAGAAAACAAATATACAAAACGAGAGATGAAAATAATGAAAGGTAAATATATAAAAATGGGGTTTTGCGAACTTATTTTAATGTTAATAAAGTGTCCTCATAACATGTGCATCACACTTTGTGGGCCTCAAGTTGAATACAGTAGCAGTTTTGTCCTTCGAGATTATTGGTTTTCTTTCTACAAAAGGATGCTGATAAAAGAATGGCGAATCTGAAAGATATGAAGGAACTGCAAAAGAAATATTACTGGACGAATATTTAATATAATTAGATCCTTCCTATCCAACAGCAAGATCCAGGTTGTCCTCGATGGTTGTTCATCCAAACAACATGACATAAATACTGGTGTACCCCAGAAATCCATCCTTGGACCTCTACTGTACCTGAGTTTCATAAACGACCTCCCTAATGATTGTGTCTGAGATGAGTATATTTGCTGACGACACCACACTCTACTTTCGGCATGTGGGTAAAACAGACGTGTCCATATCCGAGGCAATGGCTGAATCCTTAGAAATTGATCTTCAGTCTGTAATGGGGTAATAAATGAATGGTAACATTTAATGCTGCTAGGACAACGCTCTTTTCCTTCAACAACTACAAGAAACCTCTTCAATTACCAATTGCCATGGCAAATAACACCCTACCTGAGAGTTCAACGTTCAAACACCTCAGCCTAACATTCACAAATAACATGAATTGGAACAAATACATTGAAGACATTGCCAAGGCTGCTGCAAAGAAAGTGAGCTCCCTCTACAGTGCTAGTAAGCTTCTCACACCTGACATTAACCTATATCTCTACAAAGCCAGCATCCGCCCATACATGAGTATTGTTGTCACATCTGGGCTGGTACATCATCTACCAGTTTCTCCTTCTTAGACAAGGTCCAAAAAAAAGTCACTAATCTAATAGGTCATTTACTATCCAACAAGCTCCAGCCCCTGTCCCATTGTCACAATGTTGCAACCTTGTGCTTGTTTTACAAGTACTTCGATAGAATGTGCTCCGATGAACTTGCTGCTCTGGTGCCCCTCGACGTAAATACACTCGACCAACCCGACAATCAGCTAGATTCCATCGATTCACTGTAGAGGTCCCCAGATGCCGGAGAGCCTTCTACTCCAATAGCTTTTTTCCTCGAGATGCCGGCCTTTAGAACTCCTTCCCTGCTCTCTGTTTCCCGAATGTGCCTTGTTTGGAGTGAACTAAATTTAAAAAAAAACAAAAAAAAAAAAACGATTTTACAAGACAAGCAAATCTATCATAAATAAGACGCCTAATAAAAAAGGTGCAACAGAAGTACAGAGCTGACCATATAAGTCTTGCGAAAATAATTACTCAACTACATAAGAAAATTTTTAAAAAAAGTTTTATTGATTACTAGCAGGAAGACCCGACGTTTCTCGGGATTGAATGAGGATCACTTCTATGTACCTTCTCACTATGCTCATAACATCATATTATTTTCTTTGTTTTTAGTTGTCCCCCTCCTCCCGTTGAAAAACTCTCTGAATTAGTGTCTTATACATATGGTCAAAATGTCATTAAAATCGGATATACATATTTGAAGTTTTAAGAGCGTTCTGTCGCCATGGGTCACTTAAAGGTGGGGTCACGTAGGTATTCGTCACATAGAGGGTAATGTAGAAATCAGGAACCACTTTCATCGTCTTCCCTGGGGCGTTTTATAGATATGATATAAATTTCATCAAAATAGGCTATATTCGACGTTTTAAAAGAGGTTCGGCTCCCATAGCTCTCTTAGGTTAGGAGGGCATTTAGAGATTCAAGACTACTTCCATTGTTTTCTCCAAAAATGTTTATACATATGATTTAAATTTCATAACAATAGGAGATATTTTAAGTTTTAAGGGGGTTATGCTTTTATAGTCCCGCTAGTAGTAAATATTTTTAAATATTTACTCTCAAACCAATTCAGCATGTTTAGTTAGATTTTGCACAGCCTTAGCTAATTCATCTGTTGTAATGGCATTCTATGTCGAGTTCAAATCCGATTGGATCTATAGTGTTTTGTCACTAATAACCTTGGAAAAAGTATGAACCAACAATTTACCCTCAGTTATGAGTATAATAGCAATTTGTGTTCATCTAATCGTATACAATGGAATTATTTACAACAGGTATTGTTTCAGCATTAACTAAACCGCTAAAGAGTTGATATGCCGTAAATATGGATCAATTGTGTTCAATTATATTCAAATATTGTTGAAAAATGCATGAAACCACAATTTTACTCTGGCTATGAATTAAATAGCAACTTGTGTTCAGTTGATCGTATACAATAAATCGTTTAGTATAGTATCGTTTAGTATATAGTGTTTCAACACTGAATAACGCAAAGTGGGTTTATTTGCTGTAAAGCAGAGAAACCCAACCATAATGTTTTATTTGAAAGATATTACAGATGAAAGAATATGTGAACTTCAAATCGGGTGAGTTTTTCTTTTTATCTGGTAATTCGTAAATTTACATAAATTGACTCCAAGCCAAAAGCCAAAAATATTTTCAAAATGGTGTCAATGGATTCGGTTGAAAGAGTAGTTTACAAAATTTCTGTCTGTCATCAAATTTTTATGAATCAGCCAGAATAAGTTGAAATAGGAAGTGAGCAATTATATAAAAATATCTAACTTCTCTCCCCTTCTCTCTCTCTCTCTCTCTCTCTCTAAACTATACTTACAGTATTTGTTGAGTGTACCTCTTTTCTCTTCTTTTTACCAGTGCTGAAGAGTCGATCTGTTCCTAGCATGATCAAAAACCTGGATACACCCAAGAGACACTGTAATGTATAGTTTTTAAATAAAATACTTTATATGCATAGAAGCATGGCAGAGTGGGTACTTTGAAGGGTAAACTACATAGGCTGAATATTAAAATATTATCAACATTTTCTTGAACACCCTGTATATTTGTTTCCTATGAGTGTCTTAGCTTTATTTCAATTTTCCCGTATGTAGACCATGTCGCCCATCTTAGGTGTCATCTTTGTGGTTGGTATCGACATCAGGATAAATTGATGACTCTGAATGACATAGATATTCAGAATATTAATTTGTTTACTCAATTCACTAAATAAGCAGACAATTGCGTCATATATCTGGAAAGCAGCAATGGCCAGCAAATATTGTTAAGTATCAACTCTTGATTGGACAAAAGCTCCAATCAGTAGTTTCTTTCAACCAATCACAAGCACGAGAATATTCACTTCCTAATTCTAAACGTAATATAAAAACCCAAACACAGCTTTTTTCTCTCTCTTTGCAGTTTTTCCTTACAAACTCCAGCCTAGGCCTTTCGGCAGAGGCAAGCTATATGTACGGATAGACCGTGTCATTATTCTTTTGATATTGCCTTAGCCTGAACATATGTACCTCAGACATTTCATTGTTCATTCTCTTCTTACATTTCCAAGTGGCCATGAGTAATGGAGACCCGTTTTGTCACCCGTGACCTAGCTCTATGCCTTGCCAACTGCCTTAACTTTAACTATAAATTTAATTTAACTCAAACTGATTATTTTAAAATCCTTATTTCTAACTAATCCTGTGACCTGTTCGACCAATCAGATTATAGTATTCCCCCACCCCCACTATCTAATAGGATCTGTCCATTGTCCATAGTTATGCATTGGCCACCATTGCCCAGTATGAATTCAAATATTAAGCCACAATATCCAGCCAGCAGGTGTAGGGAGCATCCCTGCTAGTTGGGTGTAAAACTTCAGTCTGGTGCAAGTCAGATGTTCTAGCACAGAACATGGCCAAATCAGTTGCCATTTATTAATGGTTAGCTTTTAATTAAAAGTATCTAAACTATGTTGGGTAGTTGGCCATGTGGTGGCTATTTATCTGATAGGAGTGCCACTTCATAGCATGTTGACATCCGGAAAGAAAAAAAAGAACTGCTTCTCATTAGTCTGTTCAGAAGATAATGATCGATCTAAAAAAAAAAAACATTTATTAATTGAGCTCATGCAGGATGTATTTATCAAGCTTTTTCAGCTAACCAATTTATTTCAGATGGTCAGACAACATTAATATACTGACATCAAGTGCCGTAGCCATTTCTATGAAACTTTGACATGGGTTTTGTTCAACAATTGCTTTCAAACGTTCGTTGTCAAGAGTGCATTGGTATCCTCTCAAATGTAAAAACGTATTTTAAACCATTGTTTAAAACCCAACAAAGGTTCTATTTTTAATCATATTTGCCCCCCCCCCCCTATGTCATAGTTCTACAGACAGGACAACAAACAGTGGTTAAGCACAGAACTACATAACTGTACACGATATCACCTATCTGACATCAGAGCACTCAGTCACAGCTATGTACTTGAGAAGTGTATTAGTGCCAACACAATTCCTGGCACGCTCATGTCACCTTTGACTTCATGCAGACAGACAGCAATCTGAGTTGAACTTAGTAGTGAATAAATTTCTACCCCAGAACATTGACACAAGCTGTGCAATAATCTCTTTGGTAAACTGGTCAGTTCAGTTGACACAATTTTTATAGCTGTTTTTTGAAGAAAAATACAGATTCGTACAAATTAATAATATTCACATTAGAAATTTTCGTAATGAAATGAAACAAAAATCAGTGAAGAAGAAAAAAACAAAACAAAAACAAACAAACAAGAACAACAATAATAACAATAATAATAATTATCATCATCATCATCATAAAGTTTATATGAACGAAATTCGTTGCAAATGAAAAGTTATGTAATAATAATGTGAAAACTATTAATAATAGAGATTCGGTATTTGTCTGTCTGAAGCTGAACATATATTATTATCTTTCAATATTCAATTCAGGGGGTGGGTAGTGTAGTATCTGTTGTCCTGAGAACATCTTCTTAGGCAATCCTTCTTCCTTTTGTGTGTGTGGGGGGGTAGTATCTATTTTGTTGTTATGAGACCATCCTCCTAGGCATTACCTCCTCGTTTATTTTGGGTGGTGGTGTAGTATATGTTTTGTGGTCATAATACAATCCTCCCAGGGATTACCTTCTTTTGTTTGGGGGGAGCGGGGTAGTATAGTATCTGTTCTGTTGTGTTGTTATAATGCCATCTTACAATCTATCTGTTCTGTTGTCATGTGACTATTCTCCCAGGAATTACCTCCTTCTTTGAGGGGTAGTGTAGTATATGTTAGTTCTTCAAAGATATATCGACCGGAGAGAGCATATTTTTGCTAGTATAAATAAAATAGAAACCAAAGCAAGTGACTATTAGAAGAAGAAAAAGAAGAAGAAGAAGATATCTACCCAGACAAAGTGACCTCAAGAAGAAGAAAGAGATAGTGAAGAGAAAGAATAAAGAAGTAATAAGAGGCACAAAGAAAATAAAATCATAAAAATAAAATATTGGAAGAAATAATTTTTAAAAGAGAAAGAGCATTATTTATTTATTTTCGCTACATACAATATGAACAAATGTATATGTATTTACTTTTATAACGAAAAAACATTTTTTTTTTAATGTAAATCGCTCCAAACAAGGCATGAAGCCACTTGATGTAAGGAGCTAAAAAGAAAATACTACTTCAAGGTTAAAAACTAGCCAACGATAAGTGTTAGATGGATATATTCTGACCCAGAAAACAGCAATTATTCCTCCTTTGGCAGAAACATTGCTCATGAAATGTAAGGACTAAAGGACAAAATAAGTGAAGCAAGAGTTACGAGGCAGTCGAAAGTAAACCCAAGGTTCACTTTCTACTCTCGTAAAATGAATGTGATAACACCACTTTGCAATTTCCTCATTTATTGGTGTAAATTTTGGATTTGTTATTGACATTGGGCTAAAATCATGATTTATGTCATTTTCTTGAGGAAAAAACAATGCTTAACAAATATTAACTGATACTAAATATTCCCATAAAATTCACACTGAAATTTAATACAGCAGTATGTCTTCTTCATCAAAATTACAAAGACCTTAAAACACTTAAAAGCATATTGTATATAAGTGATTATGTTTATTTTCAAGCCGGAGGTAACATTTATATACAACATATATTTATGTAATGAGATAAGTGTTACTAAAGTTAGAAACGTCGTTGAAATGATAAACTTTGAAAATTGAGAAACCAGACAACTTGACGTATGATTTTGTCAAATAAATGAAATATTTATTGAATCATTTTTTTTTATATATATAAAAATATATATAAAACAAAGATGATTTAATAAATATTTCATTTATTTAACAAGATCACACGTCAAGTTGTCTGGTTTCTCAAAGTTTATCATTTCAACGACGTTTCAAACTGTAGTAACACCCATCTCATTATTGTACACACGCACGCCATCGCTCTTCACTACAGATCGGAATTAAAAAAAACAAAAAAGTCTCTTCGATAACACCAGAAGATCGTCGATCTTTGGCTACTCAGTAAGACTTCGTTTTTGGCCTTTTGGCTAAGATCAAAGTGTAGTATCTGTTCCGATGGATACTGCACCCCCATAGACTGGTATTGTCTTGGCCTTCGGGGCTTGATTTACGCCGGTCTATGGGTCTGTCCTGTGCAGTTCTAGGAGGTCCATCCTCCCAGGCTTCGCCTCCCCTCTTTGGGGAGGAGTAAGTTTATTGCTTACTGCCTGAGGCGCCCCTACCGGGGAATGCCGACGGGGCTGCCCAGGCAATTTTTAAACCCCACTTTCCCGACCCGACATTGGGTCACATCTTACTTGTGGGAGTAAGATAAAAACTGGCCTTGTGCCTAACTCCTGGAGAGGAGTAAATCAATACTCAGTAAGACTTCGACTATGAAGAAGAAGAAAAAGAAAAAAAAAGATTTAATAAATATTTAATTTATTTGACAAAATCACACGTCAAGTTGTCTGGTTTCTATATTTATGTGTTTTAAGGTCAGAAGTAACTATTTAGCAGCCATTTACTGCTTGTATCAGTTGTTGAATGCCGAGACACTGCACCCTTTAAAGCACTCATGATACCGTAAATTCATCAAAACTACACCTGATATCCCTCCTCACATGTATATCATGATTCACACACTGTTCATTTCAATGACAATTTTACATTATCTTATGTAATACACATGCATTTTTGATGTTGTAGTGCACCTGAGCACTGTACACAATGACTTTATTATTATTATTATTATTATTATTATTATTATTATTATTATTATTAATAATTTAAAGTTAAGCCATAATTAAATCTCTGAAAGAAAAACGAGTTGTTTCCCTTTTCATCACTGACCCATAACAAAATCTCTTGTTCTTATGTTGTTTATTTGAACGAAATACAACGGAACAATCAGAGTAATCCAATAGGTTTGAGTTTCTTCCAATCTCTCTCTTTATATCTGGACAGTGATTACTTTTATGTTACTCGTCTCCATGTCAATTGATCTGTCACAAATTTCAGAGATTGTATGGTGAACACAATTCCATGATTGTTTGATTTGATTACCTGAAAACAAAACTGTAGATTTATTGCCTGAAATAAAACATTTGCTTTGGAGAAAGAAATCAGTATACCATCATCATCATCATCATCATCATCATCATCATCATCATCATCATCATCATCATCATCAGCATCATCAGCATCATCATATGGTGGATCAGTGGTTCCGGAAATAATGGTATGACATGGATCGTTTTCTCTATTTTCTTTCTTAGGATTTTTAGATATGCAATTGTTGCCATCGGCGCCTTTGTCATCAGAATCCTTTTCATCATAATTGTCTTATTTTCATCATATTTTTTTTCATCGTCGTCGTCATCACCACCACCATCATCATCATCACCATCATCATCATCACCATCATCACTACCACCACCACCATCATCAATTTCTAAATAAAATGACTCTTTTTGTTCACTTTGCAAATAACTGCTTTTTTTACATGACAACTAGAGATTCATTTCACAGAAATGGCTAGATTGCATCTATGGTCAGCCAATCATTAATAATGCACAGTAACACTAATCTTTATTCCTTTTTAAGTAGTTAAAGATATCCAAATACAGCACTAACATCATGGACATTTGGTTAATGAAATCACCATAAAGATAAAAAGACTTATTGTGTAAACCGAAGAAAAATTATCATTTCTTTTTTTCCATGTTTATTAAAGTCATTTTATACATAAAAATTATACATATATATATATATATATATATATATATATATATATATATATATATATATATATATATGAATTATGAAATATATGTATTAGCATGTACTATCAGTACCTTTTAATTAGCACTCTCTTCAAAAAAGATTCAGCTCGATGATTGTCAACCAGTAACAACAAAGCATATATAAATAAGTCAGGTTCATTTTATATTTCAATAACCATGTTTTTTTATTTTTTTATTTTTTCACATTTTCAAAAAGCAACAACATTCCTGTGAGATGTATATTTTGTTGGCCCACTTTAAGAGAAACGAGTCGTAAATATAAATCTCACAGGAATGTTATGTTTTTTGAAAATGCGAAAAAAAAAAAAAAAAATGGTTATTGGAATATAAAATGAACTTTACTTATTTATTTATATATTTATATATATATATATATATATATATATATATATATATATATATACATATATATATATATATATATATATATATATATATATTAACTTCCTGCACTGAAGATTGCGTTAGCATGAAACATTGATGTCTGTAGGTAATAAATAATTAATATTTATTTAGAAATATTATTATAATCCCCCTTTACTAAAGGCTGGGCATTCTGAGTGAGTTTAATAACAAGCAGTACAAATAGCTTCATGCAAGATCCAAACACAGTTTGTTGATCATTTTCACTGCTCGTGTAAAATTAGCCACCGACTTGCTATTTACAAAGTTAAATTCCTCCTTAATTATTAGCTAATTCCATATGGCCGAGGGGTTAACGCTCTTGACTGCAAATCAGTGGCGATTTGTGATCGGAGTTCGAGCCCGCCGACCGTTGAGAATTAACTTCCTGCACTGAAGATTGCGTAAGCATGAAACATCGATGTCTGTGGGTAATAAATAATTAATATTTATTTATAAATATTATATATATATATATATATAGAACACTCGTTTGCTTACTATATATTTCCTAAAAAGAATAATAGAATTTATTTCTTTTCCATTTCATATAGCTGCTATGGCAGCCATGGCAATAAGGGTGCTGAATGGAAGTCTGAGGTTTGAATCGTGCGACCAGTGGAACAGTTATATATAGTCACATTCATTTGTTAAGATGAAACATATATCTATATGTATGTGGATATTAAAATATTTATCATATAATAATTATTTAAAGTTCCCTTCATGTACGACCACTGTTAAAGAGAAATATTAAAAAACTTTCAACTACGCAATATTGTGAAAGTTCACTTTCTTTAGGAGGACAGACACTCTTGGGGATTTACTATAAATTCACTTAAAAGAATATATATATATATCTTCAAATCCTCTTTTTGTCTCAAGAAATAATGAATACCCCCAATAAGGATACCTGTGCGAAGAGCCTATAGTGAAGCAAGGGTTGCACAATCTCAGGCTGCATCGAAATTACTAAAGTCCAGTAGCAAAGAGAAGTCCAGGACGACCAGAAACAATATTGAGATAAGCAGAGAGAGACTCTGGCTTGAGAAAGGATATATGGAAGTGGTATGGTACAGTTGTTATGGGTACAGACTGTGCCTATAGAATGTCAGGTTCGAGCTCTGTCTGGGTTACTGCATCACTTTAATTAATACTCTTGGGAATAGTATAAATCCACACACACACACACACACATATATATATATATATATATATATATATATATATATATATAGTAAGTTATGTAAATATATTTATGGCAATTAAGCAATCACTTGGTTTAATAATATCGAAAATAAAAATAAATGTACCTTTCTACAATTTGACATAGTGGATTTCTATCCATCCATATCCGAAGAACTCTTCAACATCGCACTAGAGTTTGCCGAGATGTATACTGATATATCCAAGGATGAAATCCACATCATTGAAAAATGTAGAAGATCAGTTTTAATCAATAATAATGACCAATGGATCAATATAAAAATGACAAACTCTTTTGATTTGGCCATGGGTGCCCTTGACTCTGCGGATGCATCAAATCTTGTGGGGTTATTTATTTTATATACACTCACAAATATATTTGATAATACAGATATCGGCCTATATGGAGATGATGGATTAGCTATAATTAGGGATTCCAATGAGGTCAAGGGAGAAAACTTCAAGAAAATTATACGTATGGAAATGAAAGAATTAGGCCTAAGAGTAGACGTACTGACTGACATAAAAATAACTCACTTTTTAGATTTCACTTTAAACTTAAATGGAAATACTTACGACCTATATCTAAAGAATAATGTCAATCCAATATATGTAAACCCAAAGTCCAATCACCCCCATCATCATAAAACAGATTCCTAACTCTATCGAATGTAGGCTTAACAATAATTCTAACAACGAAAATGTATTTAAGAACTCAAACAACATTTACAATACAGCTCTAAAAGAAATAGCGGTTACCATAATATCGAAATTAAATATAAGCAACAGAACACCAATAATTATAATACAATTTAAAATAAAAGAAAAAGAAATATAATCTGGTAAACACCGCCCTATAATCAGATGCTAAACACTAAACTTGGCAAGAAATTCCTAAATCTCATTGAAAAGCATTTCCCCATAACCAATCCCTTGCATAAAATATTCAATAAAAATAACCTAAAACTGTCATAAAGTTGCTGCGAAAACTTAGAAATGATAATTAAAGCACACAATAGCAAAATACTAAATGAGAGCAGTAGAGAAAAAATAATAACAAAATGCATAAAAAGTGACTAATATAGCAACAACAACAATAATAATAATAATAATAATAATAATAATAATAATAATAATAATAATAACAACAATAATAATAATAATAAAAATAAGTGACAAATATAGCAACAATAAAAATAACAGAACAAAATAACATCCCTCGACACAACTATAAACTGGCGGATACGAGGAATGGTGCATCTTCTCCAAGTAATGTTACCTCAAGTAACAGCACTTACCTGGATACTCTGCCGGACTAGATGACTTCTTGTCCTGGAATCCGGTAAGATCAAGAGACCATTCGAAATTGAGGAGAGGAAAATGAATGTTCTTCATCTCTTTACTAACTCAACGTTTGACAGAGAATTTTAATGGAATATTTTAATATCTATGTATCTCATATAGAGATCAAATGTTAGCCCCAGCAAGAGGCCTTTGATTTCAGAGAACTTTGATTGAAGTAAAGTGAAACAATATATATATATGCTGACTGTTTTCCTCCTACATATATCCTTGGCCTTTTCAAGACTAAGGTCAATAGGCATCTCCTGTCTTTGCGATAATCATCTTCGTTCTTGTTAGCTCCTTACATCAAATGGCTTCATGCCTTGTCTGGAGCGATTACCATAAAGATAAATCATTTGATAATGGTAATTCTTATAAGAAAGACAGCAACCAGGATTTTACCTTACCTACTCTAATAATTTTGGAGCTACTTCAACTCCCTTACTTGGTTGTAAAATTGGAGCTGGATCCTCATCATGCTCTTTATATATATATATATATATATATATATATATATATATATATATATATATATATATATATATATATATATATATAAAGATCAGGATACAAGGAAAAAATTAATTACCTTGTGCCTCCTTCGGTTGGGAATGGGGGACTAAACGGGAGACCGATTGCCTCTCGATCAATGGTTTCATATAATAGGGCAATAGGCAAGGCTAGATATAGGAGACCTGGTGTATCCCACGGTAATGTAAACCAGGTAGGGAGGGAACCGGTTGATAATAATATTCGTGAAGTTGGAAGTAACGAATTGAACTCACATGCTACCCAAACCGGGGGGGAAGGTAGGAAGAAAAATAGGAGAAGGACCACTACATGGTTCAACCCCCCTATAGCCAGCATATTAAGACTAATATCCCAAAGATTTTTTATAGCATAGTGGAAAAAAACTTTCCAAGGGATAGCAGATTGGGAGGAATCATTAACAAAAATACTGTAAAACTGTCTTATTCAACCTGTAGAAATATAGCCACATCCATCATAGGATATAATAATTCTAAGATAACTAAAACAAGGGAAGCCATGTTCTCTCCTGGTGTTGATCCCAGTAACACCAGTTCAGTGAGAACCTCCATTATAAATATCCATAGTAGTAGAACATCCAGCAACGGCCCAGCACACAACTGTAACTGCAGAGCTTCTAACATCTGTCCACTGGGGGGGAACTGTAGAGTTTCAAGCATTGTCTACAAATGCGATGTGATAACAGAGAGTAGTAGGAAATCATATATCGGTTCAACCGGGGGTGAGTTCAAAGATAGATTCAGAAACCACATGAGTTCCTTCAGGGGAGGCCAAAGGGAAGACATAGATAGGCCTAACACTTCTGTTGGCCGTTTTGTGAGAAACCTCATTGCTAGGCAAGACCCTTTCGAACTGAAATGGTCAATTTTAGGGAGGTCTAACAAATATAAACCGAACAAAAAGAAGAGATGCAACCTATGTGCATTGGAGTCGTACCACATCATGACATCTAGAGATAATTTACTGAACGCTAGGCAGGAAATACTACAATGCTGTCTGCATAGAAACCGTTACCTGTTATCAAGCCTAAAACCTGGATAGGAGGGGAATTGGGGGAAGTATAAACTTACAGCAGAGATAGGCAGGATGGACACTTCCTGAGGCAATCTGGGGCAATAATTAGTGTATAATATGGAGGATGAGAATTAGTAACACGTACTTATGCTAAGATATGTCTTGATTCAATTATTAGCGGATACTCGAGACTTAGGTTGGGGGTGATAAGGTAGGAATATTCTATCGGAATAAGGCCCAGTGATAGTCAACTATAGTAAATACTTATTCAGCGGAATAGAGGGGGGAAATTTTGTTACATATAAAAAGATAGTGGAATAATAAATAATAAATCACAATTTATTCTCAGAAATAGATATATTATACGAAATGCATTGGGAATTTCAAGTAATTTTAAGTGAAAAATAAGAAATAGCAACCTGGATGCTATCACTATTTAATTAAATTAGGTTAAATTAAATTAGTTTTTAATTAGATTAAAATAAATAAAACAATGGGTGGCAGGAATGGGGAAAAATAATTAAGGAAAAAATAATTTAAAAAACATGCATGCCGACACGGACTTAATTTCTAAAAATAGAAACAATTGGATTTTTATAAAAAGTATTTTGTACGGGATTTTAAATTAGTAATAATAAAGTCTCCTGTCATTTAACGAGTTAGAGTGATATTTTCCCGTAAAGTTGACAAAAAAATAAACCGGTCCATTAAAAAAAGTTTTTTTCAAAATAGAAAATAGATTTCTGATAACGATATTCTGTATTAACATTTATTTATGGAATATAGAATAATATTCTCCACAGAGAGTTGCAAACAGACACAGCCGTTAAGGAAATATTTTAAATGATTTAAAATAATAACTAGATTTTTGTAGAAAACTTTTTTATAATAACATTTTATTTTTGATATATGAATAATCCTTTAAAAACAAATTCTGCGGGATAGGCTTTTTTCGCTTCGTTAAACAACAAAACGATAATAATTCGGCAGTTAATTAAATGAAGGATATTTTCCCAAAATGTAAAATGACGTCCCAGACACTAGATAATTAATTTCTATAAGGAATAGGTTTAATAATAAATATTTTAGAAACAGTATTTTAAATAAATAGTTTCTATCTACTAATTAAGATTTTTTCTTAATGTAAGGGAGTTTTCTGCGGGATTGACATGCAACTCGCCGTGTGTTTGTTTCGAAGGGTAATAAATCAACCATTGAAATAAGACTCTTTGAACTCGGACGAACATTTGTGTTGACTTTTCTTTGTGAGAAGTTGGATTTAGAATTCCCATACTGTCAGTGGATTGGAATGGTAACTTGTGAGCGGTATCTTGAATGATTTAGTTCTTTTGTTTTTTTTTGTGGGGGGGGGGGATTTATTCATCATTGTGCCGGCTGACGTGAAAGTGTATTATCGCACATTGTTCCGTTTTTTTGGTTTTGTTGAATGTATTTGGGACCGATTATTTGCTTGTTGGCTTGGTGGAAGAAATAATGCACGAGCTACTTTTCTAAGAATTTTCTAGTACTTTCTTTTTTTATCGTTGTTCTTCCTTGCTTTTTAATTTTGACTTTTATTTATTTTTTTTTTTCCTCTTCTCTTCTTAAGTGACCTCAACTATTGCAACGCCACATTGTGTATTGTCGGCAGTTGAAACCAGTATTCCAGACATTTAATTTCCCTGATGATCTGCCAAGCAAGTAACTGCTTGGTAGTGAAACACGTGTAGGAAAAAACATTTAATTTGAATAAATAGTATTTGTAAGAAAAAATATCTTTAATGGTGATCATTGGTGTCCTGAAAGGAATGCTTTGGTAAGCCTTCATAAAATCACATATAAATGCTCTGTACTCTGTAATCGAGTATCATCGAGCTTGTTTTTTATTGGAACAACCCCGGTCTTCACTGAATGATCTATTTTATAAGTGAAAAATCTAAATCTATATATATGTATATATATATATATATATATATATTGTGTGTATTTAGGCAGCATATTTTCATTTAGGCAAACATTATTAAATAACACGAAGTGGTTTTGTTTGATGCAACTTTTTTTTAATTTTTTAAATTTTCTGAATTGTCCATCTAATGTTTCGGTCAAATTGATGTAAATATGATCCATTGGTTTCTTGTTCCATTCTTTTTTTTTTTGCAAGTACTTTCGATTTGAATCGTCAAATCATCTTCAGGCGGTATTAGTTTTAGTGTCTTTACAAATTATGACTTTACTGTTGTGCTCATTTTTTAATTATAACGGCAAGTAGTTTATAACTTGAAAAAGCGTCTGTAAAGTTGAAATGTACATGAGAGCGTGATAATTCCCACTACATAAATCTATTCTATTGTAACCAAATGCATCCAAACTTTAAATTGGATGAAAAAGCTCTTAAAAATATCATACATCACTATATATCCCCCACCAATTCTGATGATAAAATACGATTTATCATTTATTATAAAAAAATGAAAACATCAAACTATGTTGTTAAAAATAACACTTCTCAAACCCAAAATACATTAGGAAGAACCTATGTAATATATCAGTTCCAATGCCTTATGGGAGAATGTATCTCCGACAACAATAAAAAAACTAATTCTTACATAGGTTTCACTTCCACAACACTATCCCGAAGACTAACCCTACATCTCTCCGACACTAGCTCTATATGCCAACACCTAAAAAAACATAATTGCACCCCCTCCCAATATAGAAACATCCTTGTTAACAATACCAAAATAATACACCACGATACCAATATCAAAAAATTAAAAATACTCGAAGCCCTCTACATAAAAACTAAACATCCCACAATTAATAATGTCAATTATGAAACTAGTCGCAACATTTTAAAGTGTCTAGCATAATAATTAACATTACCAAATTCTTAGCCATTAGGTAGTTATGCGTTTGAATTAACATCATCAATTTCTTAACGGTTTAAACAGTCAAACTTTTAAATCTCTCATATGTGTAGAACGCCATCACGCTCTCATGTACATTTTAACTTTACAGACGCTTTTTCAGGTTATAAACTACTTGCCGTTATAATTACAAAAATGAGCACAACAGTAAAGTCATAATTTGTAAAAACACTAAAACTAATACCGCCTGAAGATGATTTGACGATTCAAATTGAAAGTACTTGCAAAAAAGAAAAAAGAATGGAACAAGAAACCCATGGATCATATTTACATCAATTTGACCGAAACATTAGATGGACAATTCGGAAAATTTAAAAAATAAAAAAAAGTCGCATCAAACAAAACCACTCCGTGTTATTTAATAATGTTTGCCTATATATATATATATATATATATATATATATATATATATATATATATATATATATATATATATATATATATATGTATATATATATATATATATATATGTTATATCAGTCATTTCATGTTATAATTTATTTCTTCTTGCCAGGATGAAAGTCATCATGCATGGTTATGAGACTGGTGATTTCTGAATGAAAAATGGGAGTAATCACACCGTCTTCTCCCCCCTTCCTCGTCCTTAAAGAAGACGGCGTGATTACTCCCATTTTTCATTCAGAAACCACCAGTCTAACAACCAAGTCTGATGCTCTTGTATTGGTGATAAGAAAGAAATTATAACGTGGAATGACTGGATTGTTGGTTTGAGTTATTTCTTTCTAACTTCTATTAGAAATCCCCCCCCTCTCTCTCTCTCTCTCTCTCTCTCTCTCTCTATATATATATATATATATATATATAGTAGAGAATGGTAGTTTGCTTGAAGCATTGCTGGGTATAGTAGTAGCAAGTTTTTGAAAGGCTGTGGGCAATGCAAATTCCGGGTAAGATGCAAGTTGTAAGGAACAAAAACAATAAATCGATCGAATACGAAATATGACTTACTATTTATTTTTCCTAAAATCTTACATAACAGCAAGAGTTTTTTTAGCTGTTTGTGTGATGTCCGGGTGATTAAAAATCATTATTTAATATTTCGGGAAAAGAGACTTCCCTTTGTCAAAAATAATAAAACCAGAAGAAAAATTTCTCCGACTGTGCAGAGAATCTTACAAAACTAAATGGCTGCCAGATGTAGAACCGCAGCGAAAACAGTCTCGCAGGGAATGTAAATTAAATTTTATTTTAAGGTTATGTTACATAGATGATTTGTTCAAAAATATTTGTGTAATGTTGGTTAAGTGTATGGTGCTCGATAAACTGTTAGTTTTAATAATATAATTATATATATAAAAAAATTTTATAATTTAAAAAAAAAATTTTTTTCTTATTAAGTTTATATTTGATTATTTACTTTTATTTCAGTGTATTTTATCTTCATATTTTTATTTTTTATCTTTCTTTCGTATTTTAAGAATTTTAATATAAAGTAAAGTAATTAATCTCTCATTTTAAATATTCTAGATTTATTAAATTTATTGATTATCATCTATTTAAGAAGTGTTATTAATTGTGAGTTTCGTCAAATTAGTTTATCGAATTAACTTGATATATTTACTATAAAATTAAGGGAAATAACTCTGTTATGCGAATTAATTTATTTTATGGATTCTTTAGGTGGAAATCTGTATAACAATAATAGTATATATATATATATATATAAAACATATATACACATACATGCATATATACATATATATATATATATATATATATATACACATATATATGTATACACACATATACACACATATATATGTGCATATATGTATTATTAATTGTTTATTTATATATTCTTCATTGTCATATTGTTTACATATTTTTTATTATTATTATTTTTTATATTAATATTTAATTTATTTATTTATTTATTCATTAATTATTATTTTTATTTATTTATTTATTTTTTAATTAAACATTTTTTTTTTTTTTGATTTATTTTATTATTTATTTATTTAATATTTGCATGTTATTTGTATACATTTTATATGTGTTTGGATTAATTAATTAACAATGCTAGGTTATGGGGTGACTTATTTTGGTGGGTTAGAGGAGTATGTTGAATATGGTTTTTGGTTTGTGGTTGAATGTGTGTTAGGATGGAAGTTCATATGGGGAGGGGCCTATTTGATTGTTTGGGTGTGTGATGATTTAATATAGGAGGTAAGTAATGAGTGAAGTGGTGGAAACGGAGTATGATGAGTGTTGATATGAGGGTTGGTCGGTAGATATTATAGAATGAACGGTGAGTGGAGCTCGTGACGCTGATTGAGTGAGGGGTTTAATCTGGAGATGAGGATTGATTCTGTGATTCTAAGGTCACCAATGTTCTTGACAGACGCTAAGATGGAGACATGAATATCACGCTGAGTGTTTGAGCAAATCTCTGTGTGTTTGTGGAAAGAGGATATACGGGTATTCAAGTGCTCCTTTATACGCAAGTGTAGCGGTCTTGTAGTGTTACCGATGTAAAATTTGTTGCATTTATTGCACTGTAGTTTGTAAACACAGTTAGTGCAATGGCACAGACCTGTGTTGGGGATAGGGCAATTGGCCAGGGAGCAGGGTTCGAGTGTGTGGTTAGTACGTTTATTAGAGAGATGTTGGCGTAAGGAGGTGCCAGTATGTGTTAGTTGTATGTCAAGGTTTTCCTTATGTATTGCCTTGCGGATGGAGGTGGTGATCTTATCGCTGAAGAAAGGGAGTTTTAAGAAGCATGTATTAGAGAGGGTGCGGTGTCTACGTGTTTTGGGCTTATTTAGGTGGGCTATAGTGGGGGCGGGGTAGCCATTAGTTTGGAGGGTTTGGTGGAAGTTTTTAGTGTGTAATATTTTGTCAGCAGCAGAAGAACATTTATTTTGTATTCGGGTGATTTCATCATGGGCATAACTTAATTTAGCTTTTGTAGGCAGGGCAGACTATTTTTTTCATAGATTCCATTTATCTCTCCTTTAAACTACACTCCCTGGTCACTCCTAAATTGATCCATTTGCTCTCCCTTAAAATCTATGTATAATTTCAATGCACTAGTGCTTCACTTAAGTTTACAAAATTCAAACCAACCCTACCCCATAATACTTGTACTAGAAATCAATTGTTGCAAGCAGACTAACGATGTTCCCAATCCTAATTTCAGTTATACATTAAACTTTCTTATTTAGTCATGCACTTAATATTTAACCAACTGGGAATTCTTTAAAGTTTTTATACATTTAACTCTGAAACACTAGTTTTTGCCCGATTTATCACATATTTAACACGTAAATTCCGGATTCCCATTCACTTGAATCCTAATTTCCCAACTGAAACCCTTTTAAACTTTCGAAATTATATATAAGTTCGTGCAAAATCCGTTTTAATTACGCCCCCCCCCCTTCTTCAGAAATATTATATTCACTCAATGACCTGAATTTCACCTCTGCTTTTGCCTATAAAAGCCCCACCCCAACTCGCACCAGCGTTAGTGCTTGCCAGCAATAAACAATATCAAAACAATCCCTCCTCCTTTCCCTTCCCAGCATCAGCTCATTCAACTAACCCCATCACCCTCCTTCCTTTATGCTTTTTCTTTATCCCTCCCCACCCCTCTTGCTCATTTTCAACTAAAAGATTTCGTTTTTTCTTAGAATTGCTCAAGGATCTCACTGCCAGCGTTTAATGTACACAGTTCAACTTCAATTCCACTCTCGGTCCACGGAAGTATTTTTAAAATGGCCCGAATTCTCAAAATTACCTCTGAATAAGTGCGCTCCACCTACGACTGAACTTAACATCTCTCTATTGGATTTACTTCATTTTGGAACTTTTTTCTATGCTTCCTTCACAAAAACCCTTCTTTTCCATCTGTAAATCTCCTTTCATTGGACACCTCGTCAACGGACATTTACCAACTGGACAGACCCCATATCTTTTTTACACGCACTTTCTCACTCTCCATTACTTAATATATTTTCAAATTTTTAATTTTGGCTTTTCCACTGCCAACTTATCTATCTATGTAATTCCTCTGATGATAAGATTTTAATCTTTGAAAAGCCTTGGCTTAAGGAAAGAATAATAAACATATTTTTTACCAAGTATACCTTGCATTGAACAATCGAAGTTGAAATAAATTTGTCATTTGTACATGTTTATCCCTCTCCGTTCATCTATCTTTATATATATATATATATATATATATATATATATATATATAGTAGCTTGCTATCACTGCGCAAAGTTCACTACTTGAAATCCTTGAGACCAAAATTTTAAATAATAAACATTTCATTCATAAGTTCCTTGCAAACACAAGACTAAAACTTTCGAATTTATATGTATAAATAGGGAAACATTAACATTTTGGTAATTCTTATATAAATGTATTTATCTTTCAAATAACACCATAATGAAATCAAAAGAAAGAAGAAATGAATCTGCCTGAGCGATGGTGTGTGTGTAGGGGGGGGGGCTTTTTTAAAACTTACAATTTAGTTGTTGAAAATCAAGTCAGTCCCTCTAAAGGCAGGAATGGAACATGTAAACACAAATGCGAAACATTTGGTTTATGTGATCAAAACAATCATTTGATTTAAAAGCAATAAAAAAATAATATGGCATCGAGAAACTATTGCATACATAAAGGAGAAATAGGGCAATAAAATTACAAATGAATAACGCCAAACATTAATTTATTATCAACTGTTTAAAAAATAGTTATGCTAATTAGGCATTCAAATGACTGTTTTTAGATAGTTTGTTTCTACTATATATATAGATTATTTCAAAATTCTATGCTGTATTACTGATTTAAATAACAGTAAACCGTTTTGATGATAATATAGGAGTGATAAATGAAAAGAAAATTCACATTTATTCATTTAGAAATATACACTACAAAAAAGGTGATCCATTGGTCACCCATTGAGCTCGGGTTAGATTACTTGAATCAGGAAAAAGTGAGTTTGCAAAGCCAGCTAAATATAAAGAAAGTAAAACAAAATCCAAAATTAGTCTCTTTCTGCTTATCATATCCCCCTCTCTCTTTCTCATTGCATATACAGTTTAAATAGTTTTACTACTGTGGTGATACTACCTTTTATTTATAATGGATTATTTCAATGTTTTTATTCTTTTCTGTATTACCTAAGACTGTTAATAAACACAGAGAGAGAGAGAGAGAGAGAGAGAGAGAGATGGAAGCGAGAGTGATAGATATTGTATGCGATAAGAGCTTGAGGAGCAAACAACAGTGAAAGAGAGTGAGAGTGATAGATAGAAGCTTAGTAGTAGATGTGTCTCGTGATAAGTTAATTGCAAATTGTGGTTAATAAGAACAATTAAAATAGAATTTTGTTAAAACATAACTCAATATCAAAACTGAGGAATATTTTCGCATGTATTTTGTCTGATTAAAATATATAGTAAAAGTTCCTGAGGAAACCGAATGTTGATTAACTCAGCTTTAGTATAATAATAACGGATATACATTACTTTTTTCATATATATATACTTATACTAGACGTACTCGTGACTCATTGGGTCACAACCACTACCATTATTTATTCCATTTTGATTTCATTTGAAAATTCATAAACTGTGACATATTTGTTAAGACATTCTTCTTGAATAACTAAAAATAATAAATCTCTTTACAATGTTGGAGATCTTCACCACCACCACCACCACCACCACCACCGTTATCATCTTCATCATCGTTTTAACAGATTAGTTCACTGGGCGGCCAACAGATGGCTCTGTGTGTAGCAAACCATCAATTTGTTTGTTCACACTGCTCCTGATGGTTGTCTCCCTTTATTTTGAGATTCCATCTTCTTTTGCTTAAATTTAACCTTAGTTATGGCTTCACCGGCAAATTCAAGTGGCATCCATGATGTTAAACATAAACGAAAGAAAACGGTTAATGCTTTTTTAAGTTTCTAGCAATCCCTAGTGGGTTAGAGATATGATAGGTGAATAATTAGTGGGTTGGGTGTGTTTATGAATTATTATTAAGGTGAAATCGGATGGTCTGGAAAAACGGTTAATCTAGCAAGGCTCTGGAACTAAGCGTGCCGGATAATCGGTGCTTCACCTTAATTTATTTCCTAACTGGGTTATTGCTTCGGGTGAATTCTCAAAGTTTTGCGCATGCTTAAAGCTACACACACACGCACACGAATGCATACACAAATGCATGTAAGCACACACATTTATGCATATACAAGGAAACACATACATATATGCTCTGACACACATGCACACACATATACGCATGAAAATACGCATTCATTCATATGCATATGCATATAAAATACATAAAAACGTATCTGCATATGCACATATGCAAACATATATACAAGCAAATACACTCATGCATACATACAAGAAATTAAACACATTCACATACACACACAGATGAGCAGATATACACATGCACAGGCATACACACATGCATGCACACATACACATGTGGGCAGACAAATACAGGTACACACATATATATACACTAATATACACAGGTACACAATGTATATACATATACATTGCACATAACATGCAAGTACACTCATACATATGTGTATACACGCAGTTAGATGCACTCGTTTACATACACACATGCACACACACATTCCCATGCTTAAGCACACATGCACATATACACATGCACACATTTACACATCACACACAATACATGTATAGATATGTGAGTACACAAATACACATGCATGCATATCCATAGACAGTCAATACACATGTACACATATGTATGCACACCACATTCATACATGTACATCTACATACGCAAAACATAATCATATACATACAGACACATATGCACACACAAACTTATATATGCCCAAACACACAAAAAACATACACCCCTACACTCATGTATGCACACACACAAACATACGAACAGACACATAAGCACGCATGCTCCATATATATATATATATATATATATATATACACACACAAACACTGATATCTACATTTACGCATACACTCAAATGTACAGGTAAGTTGAAATGTTTGATAGCTGGCAAATTTCCCGTTAACACTGCCTACCTTGTCCATCCGAGCGAGGCCTTGATATTACGCTCAAAGATAGAACAATAACAGAGATATGAAATTATAAAAAGAACCTGATAGGCCTGCCAGAGGGGTGAGATAAAAACGGTATTTGGTGGCAGGGCCCGCCATAGCAGCCAGACTCTAGGAACGGGGATGAAGAAAGAGAGGGTTGAGTTGAAACGGTGGATAACGGCAGAGAATCAATGGCAATTAAAACGGTGTCTGGATGAGAGACAGACTTGTTTGCAAAGAAAGGATTGGGTAAAAATAAAAGGCAGTCAAGGATATGGGTTGTTGTTAGATTTCGTTCAGGTGGCTCTCAGAGATATCTGGTAATGTAGAACTTGGCCGATGGGTTTGTCTAGAAAAGAGAAAAAGAACCGATAAAAATATTATCAGGAGAAAGTTTACTTGGAGAGAAATAAATAAATACAATTGCACTCAGTAGCGTTCATACCTTTGCCAAGGCCCAACAGTAGAAATAAAAATAACTAAATTAAAGAAATCAAATAATTTTTTTTAACAAATCTATTAATAATGGAGATTTCGTATCCGTTTGTCGGCAGCTGAAACTATACTATTACTTGCATGAATAATGGAGATTTGGTATCTGTTTGTCTGAATCCGAAACTATACTATTACTTCTATTAATTGTAATATTGTACTATCTTTTAATGCTCAATTCAGTTTACTATACTATTTCAGACTAATGTACTATCTTTTAATGCTCGATTCAGTTTACTATACTATTTCAGACTAATGTACTATCTTTTAATGCTCGATTCAGTTTATTATACTATTTCAGACTAATGTACTATCTTTTAATGCTCAATTCAGTTTATTATACCATTTCATACTAATGTACTATATTTCAATGCTCAATTCAGTTTACTATACTATTTCAGACTAATGTACTATCTTTCAATGCTCAATTTAGGGGGTGGGTGGTGTAATATTTGTTCTGTTGTCATGATACCATCCCCCTAGGCATTACTTCATCCTTGGGGGAGGGTAGTTGAGTATCGGTTCTGTTTTCATGCGACCATTCTCCCAGGCATTATCTTCTATTGGGGGGGGGGGGTAGTGTAGTATATGTTCTGTTGTCATGGGTCCATCCTCCCAGGCATTACTACCTAAACTAATAGGCCACCAGGTTTTAATTCGTTTGATTTCTATGAAACACATAGGACCTACTTTTCTTTTTCAACCTACAGGACAATTTTGTTTATCATAACAGAAGTTATTTTTTAGAAATTTAATCTTTAGAATTTAATAATTATTAATTAACTATTATTATTTGTTGTTGTTGTTTAATAAATTTTAATTAAAAATAATAAATGTAAAAAAACAAATACAAAAATAATTTTTTTACTTGTTGAAATATTCCTTTTTTTCTCGTATTAAAACAATGTTATTTGGCTGATTTTTTTTATCAGGAGCAAAGTGCAGTATCTGTTCTGATACAGCACTTGATAGTTTCTGTCCTCGGTGAGTGAAGGAGAAATCCTTCTAGACTGGGGCAATTTTATTTTTGTCCCAATCCAGAGTGCCCCCTTTTTGAGGAGCTGGATTTTCCTCACATTAAAAACCGACCTTGTGTCTAACTCTACCCTCGTAGAGAGGCAAGTACTTAGGGACTCTTCTTCTTCTTCTTCTTCATCGAATCCTTTTTATATTAAAATGCAGGTTTGAAGAGCATCATCCACATTGGTAGACCTCTGTCCAGGTAGTTAGCTAGCTGCACACTTGGAAATATCCATGAAAGTTTTGGAGCAAAAAGTTTACAGAGAGTGTCCTTCCTTGCCCAATGCTTTATCGTGATCGACACTAAGTATGTCACTAACCAAGGTCAACAGTCCACACTCGACCAAGTCAGTCAGTCAGCTTTTATGGTGGTCGACACTTGCCAAGTCAGTCAGTCAGCTTTTATGGTGGTCGACACTTGCCAAGTCAGTCAGTCAGCTTTTATGATGGTCGACACTTGCCAAGTCAGTCAGTCAGCTTTTATGGTGGTCGACACTTGCCAAGTCAGTCAGTCAGCTTTTATGGTGGTCGACACTTGCCAAGTCAGTCAGTCAGCTTTTATGGTGGTCGACACTTGCCAAGTCAGTCAGTCAGCTTTTATGGTGGTCGACACTTGCCAAGTCAGTCAGTCAGCTTTTATGGTGGTCGACACTTGCCAAGTCAGTCAGTCAGCTTTTATGGTGGTCGACACTTGCCAAGTCAGTCAGTCAGCTTTTATGGTGGTCGACACTTGCCAAGTCAGTCAGTCAGCTTTTATGGTGGTCGACACTTGCCAAGTCAGTCAGTCAGCTTTTATGGTGGTCGACGCTTGCCAAGTCAGTCAGTCAGCTTTTATGGTGGTCGACACTTGCCAAGTCAGTCAGTCAGCTTTTATGGTGGTCGACACTTGCCAAGTCAGTCAGTCAGCTTTTATGGTGGTCGACACTTGCCAAGTCAGTCAGTCAGCTTTTATGGTGGTCGACACTTGCCAAGTCAGTCAGTCAGCTTTTATGGTGGTCGACACTTGCCAAGTCAGTCAGTCAGCTTTTATGGTGATCGACACTTGCCAAGTCAGTCAGTCAGCTTTTATGGTGGTCGACACCTGCCAAGTCTAAACTTTACATCAGGCATCTGTATGCATTTCATGGAGATATACCTGACTAGAGCATATCCCACATACACCCTTTGAGTAAACTGCCAGCTGGTCCAGGACTGGTTATTGGGTATTTGCAACTAACCTCTATATCTGAGAACCGTTCCTCTATCCGCAACCCGGTGGATGGAGGATAGTCGCTCCACACCACAATTGTCCTCATTAACCGTGATATTTATATTACATCTTGGTCAACATGCCCTCTAACTTTCTTCAAGTGTATTGTTCATTTATTTATGGTGATGTCTTTTCCATATTTAAATATGATTAGATGACCCATTTCAAAATACACTAGACGTACCTGTGACGCCACTATTTGTTCCATTTCGATTTAGTTTAAAAATTCATAAGCTGTGGCATCCACTATGACTATGCAATGCTTACAGCTACTTTGAAAACGAAGCTGTTAAACCTGACATAGTGATATGGGACAAGAGAGAAAGAGTAGCAAACCTAGTTGAAGTCAGTGTCTCTAATGATGTTGGCTGAAACAGAACTGAAAGGGAGAAGATAACTAAATATCAAGGTACGACATGAAAAGAAACTGGAATCTTAGGAAGATCTCCATCATTCCAGTAATCGTAGGAGCAACTAAACTCATGAATAATAATTTCAAAAACTTCCTGGCGAATATACCCGGTGAACCAAATTGCAAGAGAGATCCAAACAATTGCACTCAAAGGGACGGTTAGAATCCTAAAAAGATCTCTTGGTTGCAGTCTCTGAAATAGCAGGTAAATGTCTGGCATTCGGTTGGATGCTTCATCCTCAACAAAAAAAAGTTAAGAAAATTTTTTAAAAGAAGGAAATTCTTCTTGCATAACTAAAAATAATAAGTCTATTTATTTCTATATCGTATTTATGGATAATATAGAAGTAAAAAGTCCTATGCAATTTAGCTGAAAAGAGAGATTTACTCTTTCTTCAAATGCTCATAGAGACATGAAAACATATCAGAGTGTGGTTGAATCAATGTACAGTGAGAGAGGGCAAGAGAAATGCATAGTTAAGAGAGAGATGAGTGACTTCGTTAGTTAATTACAAACTCCGACTAATGAGAAGAAGTAAAATGGAATTTTTCAAACATAACTCAATCCCAGAACTAACGAAAAATTTTAGCATATATTTTGTGTCATTAAAGTATATAGGAAAAAAACTTAGGGAAACAAACGTTGATTAACTCAGCTTTAGTATAATAATAGATTGTGATGTTATAATAGACCCTTTCTCTCTCTTACTCCTCCTCTTTTCTTTTTCTCTCTCTCCTCTTTTCCTCTCTCTTCTTGTTCCCTCTCTCTCACTCTTTTAGTTATTTACATTCCTCTCACCACTTCTCTTGTAATTCGACATTTGTTTACATCACCCGCCCTTCCTCCCACCATCTAAAACATACATGTACAAACAAACATTCTCGGTCCTCAGAGTTTTAGTATTGTTTAGATTTGTAAGATGATTATTTGTCTACTTAATGTACCTTACATACTTAAATCTTGTTTTCTTTTAATGGAAATCGCTACAGACAATGCATGAAGCCACTTTATGTAAGGAGCTAACAAGAGCAAATATGATTATCGCAAAGACAGGAGATGCCTATAGAGCTTAGTCTATAGGTAGGAGGAAAACAGTCAGCAGAAAGAGAGTTCCACAAACCTGGAGTTCTTGGAAAGAAGCTACTTGAATAGGAAGCTGTATTACAATGAGGTATCAAAACAGAGAATTGATGGAGACCACTAGACCAACGAGTCAAATGAGCTAGAACAAAGGAAGCAGGGAATAAATCAGACAATTCTGAAAAACACATGCCATAATAGTACTTATAGACAAGACTGAGATTAGCATCATCACATTTGTGAGAGAGTAGGCACAGAGAAGAAGAAAGAGTGGTGCCAATCAAATTACAGATACGTTTCTGAACCTTATCAAGGACCCTCAAATGGGACAGAGATTCACCAGCCCAAATATGACAACAGTACTCCATACAAGGTCTTGTATTAGATTTGTAGAGATAGAGAATAGTTTAAGGTGTGAGAAAATGTTTGGAGCGATAGAGAAAACTGACTTTACGAGAAGCAGAAAGAGCAATTGATCTAATTTATGAACTTTAAGAAAGGTTTGATGAGAAAGAAAGACAAAGAAGTTTCAGAGTCGATTTTTCCTCAAGAACAGAACCATTCATGAGAATCTCAGGAAGAAAAGGGCCATGCCTACGATAGGATTTCTATTTCTTAATTAGATTTTTTAATTAGATTTCACAGTCTACAACACTATCTATTACACCCTTGTGCCCTCCATCTTTCTTTTTTTTTACAAAGATCTAAGATCACCTCCAGTGTTGCATATTATATGTTAGCAAAGAAACTCAGTATTGCCTGAAAGCAATAACTTCAAATCTGAAAGTTGCTTCAAATCTGAAAGTTTGAAGCAATCTTTTATCGCATATTTCTTTTTTTTTTCTTCTTTGGCTTTTTGCTTGTTTGTTTCAGTCTTATGAGGATATTTAAAAACAAAATTAATTTCAAGCGTTTGCTTTCCTAATATATAAAATGTCTTATATATGTCATTCAAATGTCACCTGTTTTGAGTTATAGTGGCATAATCGTTAGACTGTCCGCTAATGGGCCAGGAAACCGGTGTTCAACCTTTGGCCAAGTCATACCAATAACTCATAAAAAGTGGTACCTAATGCATTATACGGTGAGGTTCAAGGATAAATGGAGCAATCTAGGGAAAGGAGTGGCACCCCCATTACACCTCGATGTAGTAATCAAGTTCTTGACTCTGTGGCTAATCTATTTGAGTATAGTGTGTGTGCAATTATCAAAAAATTGAGATTGATTCCGATCACTTCCAGTCCGCAATTCTTAGGACTGTTCTACATATTTTCATTGTATGAAATATTTTGATTAGAGGCTCACTTTCAAAGAGGATTGTTTCTTTGAGCTTATTTTAAAAAAATGATCAACGTTACATAATAATTTTACTATAATCCAGGGAGTATCATTAGGCTATCTGAAGACAGACTAGTACCGCGATGGTGTGTGTTTTGCTTATGGCATTGGCTACTTCCAAGCAAACACCAATTTAAATGCTAACGAGACTCAATGTTTCTTAAACTTCAGTGATCCAACAAGAATCAGTGTTTCAACATGATTTGGCCATAAAATACAGTATTTACTTCCCTCCAACAGCAGAAAGATGTGACACAAGGTCGGAAAATGGGGATTAAAAAGCTAGTGCACAAGAGGAGGTGCACTCGAGTCCACAAAAAAGCCTGAGTAGCCCTGTAAGCATTCCCTGGTAGGGGTGCCTCAGACGATTAGCAATAAACTAACCCCTTCTCAAAGCTCAAGAAGGTAAAGCCTGGAAGGGTGGACCTCCTAGAACTGCACAGAACCATACATCAGCCTGATAGAAGAAAGGCCATCAAGCTTCAAAATAGCCCAGACTGTTCGACTGATTGCCGAGGATGTATCCTCGTCTGGTATGAACAGCCTGTGCAGTCTGACAATATTAATTAATACTTCAGGTCATCTAGATAAAGGATCTCTTCCCCACGCTCTCTCTCTCTCTCTCTCTCTCTCTCTCTCTCTCTGATTTTACGGATGATGTCATCATTTTGACTGGTTATCTCTTATCTCTGTTTTAATGGCTGACGTCATGAAATGAGAACAGCATAAGTTTTTGACGTCATCCACCCTACCCGGTTATCTTTCATCTCTGTTTTAATGGATGATGTTATCCCTTAGTGACATCATTGAGTGTGCACCGGGAAAAATAAACGAGGTAACAAACAAGATGACAAACATGCCAGCGTGTAAAACAGATGTTAAACTGATGATGATGATGATGATGATGATGATGATGATGATGATGATGATGATGATGACGACGACGACGACGAAACAAGCAAGATCTACAGAGTTTTAGCAGTATATAGGTATTCAATAAGTACAAGATGATGCTGTTTGACAACAGAAGAGTGTTATCCTTCAGGTTTAAGCAAATATGTTTACAGTACGGTCTTGCAAATGGACAATGACAGACAAAAAAGAGGACAGGTTTGCACTCTTGTCAATGGCGATAAGTGGCTGACTCTAGTTAACCTAATCTAGCAATTAATTAAAATATTCCATAAGAATTATACCACGTGTGAGGAGAATTACAATGACTAGTAAAGGTTTAATATTTTTGTGAATACATATACAGGGTGGGCAAAAATAAGGGTCCTATTTTTAAAAATTCATAACTTTTTTATTTATTGATTTTTTTTTTGATTTTTTTTAGAATAAGTAAAGGACCCCTTCCGAAGCAAGCATGAGCCGTATTAGCCCTAAGGAACGTACCCTCATTTAGAAAACATTATTTTTGCTTAATTTGTTTTGTTTATTTCAAAAAAATCTCGGAAGGGTCAGTCTACACACACATAAAGTTTGGTGAGTTTAACTTTTATTTTGTGGAAGTTATTCAAATCCAAGTTATTCAAATTTAAAGATAGGACCCTTATTTTGGCCCACCCTGTATAAAAAAAATGTACTTATTTCTTTTTTAATGCCTTTCTCATAAAATTTATCCACAAAGGTTTTACTTAAATGTTTGAACAAACTTAAAAGCTTAAAAACACATTTTCCCATCGAAAAAGAAGCTTTTGTATTCCATTAGGAAAGAAATATTTGCACTGAGTCTGTTATCATTTGCTCATAGTTCACTTCACTTCCCTTCACCATCGCTTGGAATGATTTTTTTAGAGGGTCCGAACAAGAGGAAAATAGAGGGAGCCAGATCTGGACTGTAAGTTGGATGATTTCCACTGTTCTTCCTGCAGTATGAGACCTTGCATTGTTTTAGTGAAAGATGAACCCAGAAGATTAAAGGCCTCTTCATTTGTTTTTCAAATTAACACATTCGTAAACATTTGATTTTACTAAAACATGCTTCTCCATATACATCACACATTCTTCGGTAAATTTCACATCATTTTCACTTCTTAGCAACCAAAAATTTGATGACCGATCTCTGTTCAAAACTGGGTGCACTCTGCTTGTTTTGCCGCCATTTTTAATAACAGCAAAACAAATATTTCTGTAAGATTAAGATAATTTTGGCTATAAGCTAATTACAAACAATGTAGGGTTTATATTTATTAAGAATACATTTTTTTAATGCATGTTAACCTTTAAAGAAAATATTCCCTTTATTTATTGAATGACATGCATAAATGTTGTTTACTTACGTTTGGGAATTTTTTTTAGGTGAGGATTGATAGTTTGTATTATTTGATTTATTCGAACTACTGTCAACATAGACCCGTGGCACAACGGATAAAGTGCTAAGTAATAATCAGTTCTAAGTGACAGTCTTCTAGAGTTTGAGTACAGGCGATACTAAGAATATAATAACAATTACTTAACACTTCCACCCGGTCATGGCTGATCGAATGAGAACAATCTACCCCTTTGGATTAAATAAAGAGTTCAGTTCAAAATTCCATACAGATTCCTGTGTTCGATATAAAGATTCCTGAGTTCGACAAAAGAAGGTCAGATGTTACATTAACCAAAACGTTGTACGAATAACATCCAAGATGGGGACAGTAGTCCAAATGATCCAAATTATACATGTTGTTTACTTGTCTGTTTTAATTCATGAGTTTATTTCAGAGAATAATCATTATGTAACAAATTGTACAACTTGGTAATTTGATTGTAATTCCAAGTGAGCACATTTTTGGCTGTTCAAATATCATTTTTATCTGTTACACCCAGAGAGAAAATTAATTTCTCGTTTCCTAATGTCATAATTATTTCATAGTAATTAAGCTTATAATAATTGGGCAAAAGTCTGTCAATATGTCCGTGTGTCTGTGTGTCCGTCTGACCTCACATCATGCGAAAATTACTCAATAAAAATCTATGAAATTTTTTCTGGATGTATATCAAAGATACATCCAGAAAAAAATTCATAGATTTCCAAGAAGTATTTTAGATGTATTATTTTTTGGAAACTAACACCTAAATAAAGTTTTGGGAGGATGGGAATGTTATAAAATTTCTATTAAAAATCATGATTTTGTTTTAGGCATATTATTCTTTAAATGAATAGTAGTAGTAGTATTATTATTATTATTATTATTATTATTATTATTATTAGTAGTAGTAGTAGTAGTAGTAGTAGTAAGTCAACTGTAGTTGAGGGCGACCCGAAGACTCTCTTTTCATTGACTACTACACTTAAATGTCGGGGAGGGCGTCACTTCTTTCCCTGGATTATTCCAATTACTCTTGCAAACGCTCTAATCATTATGCCACATGTGACAGTTAAACATTTTTTTTTTGCTAAAACGTACACATCACGCATTCTTCTGTATGAAAACCTTTGTAAATAAAACCCTTAAATAGAGTTTCAGGAAGTTGATTAAAGTCAGTGAAGGTTATGAATTTTCGATGAAAAATCAGATTTATGACACTTTCTGTAGATGTATTTTTAATTTAAAAAAAATGTTTTAAGCATTCAGTTTTTGAAAAAAAAACCTCTAAATAGATTTTTAGAAGGGGTTAAAGTTTGGAAGAACTACATTTTCTCGGAAATATTATTTAAAATTTAGACAAGAATATAAACATGTCCTTTTATGATTTAAGCAAACAAAAATATTCTCAATGACAAAGTCAGGATTGACGTATTTTTTATCTCTATTTTCATTGCCTTTGTCCTGTTTCTTATTAATATTATTCTTGGAACTAGAATTATCTCCCTTTAGGAGAAATTCATTTCTGAGCTAGAGTTATGTCCCTAAATAAAAAGCTGAGACTCCCTTAATAAAAAAAAAAATTGAATCCCCAAATATCATCATGAACACGAGATCTCATAGGAACTCATGTACCAACATGTGGTCGAGAATTAAGACCAGATTTCTTCCTCAATTGCTGGCCTACTGTCTGCAGGTAGGACCGTTCCTTGAGTACGTTCTCTAACAGAAAAGACGCCATGAGAAAATGTAAGTCTTAGCTTTGTGCTTCACATAAATTTTTTTTTTTTATACTTTAGAGGAATAATGTGTGAATTCTTTTATTTTATGGGAAACAATGCATTCTGCATGTTTAATCTTATGTCTTACTATTCTTGATTACTGTCTTTATATTTTGTCATAGACAAGCTATTAATAAATGAAATGTCTTTGTCCTCCATAGCTTTTTAGCTGTCTTTTATTTTCAGACACATGCATTATTGCCAATGCAATACACAGTGAATTTTAGCAACGTGCTCAAAGAATTGATTTAAATTGTCTTCCCACGTGTTGCTAATTTTGAGGAAATAGAATATTAAATATTTTAAGCTTACATTACTTTAAATGTAAACGTATTTGAATTTACCCTTCATTCATCAATGCTCATTATTTGTGCATTCACTTTGTATTTTAAATCGAGACAAATCTTTCAGTGTATTTACATAAGTAAACAAATAAATGTTTGCACGAATAAAACTAATAAGATATATAATAAGTACATAGAACGATTAAATCAAAAGCTATTTTCTTTAATTAACCGTTGAATTTCCACAGGTTTTTCTAGTATGTAATTATTATCAGACTCTTCTTCAAACAGATGTTCTTGCCAAGTAGCATTTTCTTACTGCATCAGTAGAGGAGGTACTTATAAGAGTACTGCCTAGGGATTTGTGGTCAATTTGTGCATATCCTTCTCTTCCTCACCCCCCCCCTTTCCGTTTTTGCTGGAGATGGGGCATCCTATCGGATGCCAGACATTCACCGGCTATTTCAGACACTCCAGCCTAGAGATCTTTTTAAGATTCTAACCGTTCCTTTAAGTGCAATTGTTTGTATTTCTCTTGCACTCGGTTCACCGGGTATACTTGCCAGATAGCTTTTGAAATTCTTTTTCATTAGTCCTGTTGCTCACATAATTACTGGTATGATGGAGGTTTTCCAAAGATTCCAGTTTCTTTTCATGTCGTACATCAGACCTTGATATTTCATAATCTTTTCCTTTTCAGCTCTGTTTAATCCTGCATCATTTGGGACACTGACTTCAACTAGGGTTGCTACTTTCTCCCTTTTATCCCATATTACGATCCTAGCATGTGTGTATGTGTGTTTGAGAAAGAGAGAGAGAGAGAGAGGGAGAGAGAGAGAGAAAGAGAGAGAGAGAGAAAGAGAAAGACACAAAAAGAGAGATTGTAGTAAAACAAGCTATTTTCTTTAATTAACTGTTGAATTTCCACGGGTTTTGCTAGTATGTAATTATTATCATACGGCATAATCACGTTGACACACCGGTTCCCGTTAGATCACCGAAGTTAAGCGACGTTGAGACTGGTCAGTACAAAAATGAGTAACTATTTGGGAATACCAGGTGCTGTATGTGCTCTCCGCTTATCACAGCATTGTTTCCAGTCGTCTTGCACTTCTCCTTGCCACTAAAATCAAGCAGTGCCGACTCAAAACAGGTGTGGTTGGGAGATTGCACAACCCTTGCTTCACAATTATACGTGTAGGCACCCTTACAGGGGGTATCCATTGTCTCTCAAGACTGAACAACGCGTACTAATTTTTATCAGACTCTTCTTCAAACAGATGTTCGTGTCTGTATGAGAGAGAGAGAGTGAGAGAGAGGGGGGGAGAGAAAGACAGAGAAAGAGAGAGAGGGGGAGAGAGAGATAGAAAGAAAGAAAGAAAGAAAGAAAGAGAGACAGAAAGATTGCAGTAAAACAAAAGCAATATAGAAAATGTATCACAATAAATTGTTATAAAATATTAATAGACTTCGGATTTAAGTAATCGTATCAGAATCAAAACATCAAACGTGAAAGAAATGGACACAAAACGAAAATATCACAATTACATTTTTGGGGGACATTCCAGATTAGTCATAAAACAAGCATACTGCATAATAGCAGAATACATATATACACCAAACACATACATAAACAGATGCACACACACATATGCATAAACATATGCACACACACACATGTTTGCGCGTACAAATGTATCTTCAATCCCCAATAGTATTTTAGGCATATTCATTTTTGAAAAATTGCACTATAAATAGGTTTTCAGGTATGGTTAAAGTCAAGGGAGTCAGAAGTAAATTTTCTAGGAAAAAACATCTTTGATCCTCAAGAAGTGTTTTATGAATAGTATTTTTTGAAAACTGATCCTGTAAATAGGTTTTTATTGAATGATCGAATTTTGATTTTCTTAGAAAAAATCATCTTCAATTCTCAAGAATTGTTTTAGTCATATCAATTTTTGAAAAGAAAGTGGTAATTCCTGGGAGGATGGCCTCCCTTTACTTTTGGAATTGTGATGAATTCTAAATAACACAACACCGTTAAAAGTCAATTTATAGTGTAAGGGACTGTTAAAAGTGAATTTAGCCTGGTGTTTCGATGGATGAGAGCAACTCAGGTGACAGGCAATGAACCCATCAACCGAGGAGGAGATAATGAATTGTGGGCCGCTCCCTCGAAATAAACTCCATCATCCTTTGTAAAGTTCTTTTAGCCTGCACCACTGAAGTTCCATTCTATGACCATCACAGCAACGTCTTCATACAAAAAGATGACGTCACTATGGGTTCCGTTTTAGGTCCTACATTTTGTAATTTCTACATGTCAAACTTGGAAAACAAAATATTTAACCTTATTAAGAAACCACCAATTTATTTATGATATTTTGATGACATTTTAATACTTACTAAAAATATTAATGAAAGTAATACATTGCAAAGAACTTTCCAAAAAACTCTGCACTCAAATGTACATACGAACTAAACAAATGCAGTAAAATCTTTTTTTTAGATTTTAGTTAGTTTTAGTTAGTTTTAGTTAGTTTTAGATACTAACAATAACAGATTCTCTACATCACCGTATATAAAACTTACCAATAAAATCTCTTGTACTCTTAACTATAAAATTAAATGTTCTTTCCGATACAAAACTGCCATTATTAAAAACCTAAGTTAAACTAATCTCCTCCTCACCAATTATATTTTAATACGAAGTTAAAAATATTAAACAGACTAATCAATAATAGCTTTCCCAACTATATTATAGACGGAGAAATTTACCATTTTAATAAAAATGGCTACCAAAATACTAATAGAACTAATCTCCCACTCAATAAATACATAACATTATTTTACGGGAATCAACTACCCAATAATTACAAAATAGATAAACACATATTAAAAACTATGATTAATAAAAAATGTACTTCCTATAGATCCAAATAAAAAAAAAACTTATTATTTATTGTATAAAATTTAAAAATCCTTAACCTCATGATCACCAACATTTCTTCACCCTCAACCAGGGTTTTAGATAAGACAAACCTTATATATGAATAGATGCATTTAAATGTCCCTTGGGAGACTGTGTCTCCGGCAATGAAGAAAAAAACATATATGTAAGCTTGACTACTACTCTGTCGAGACGTCTCACTATACACCTATCTGACACTAGCGCAATAGCCCAGCATCTAAAAATTAATCATTCTTGCCCCCACTCTTAACTTCAAAAAATGATTCTAGAATATGAAAATAACAAACTCTAGACTACAAATATTAGAAGCTCTACTTATACAAAACTAATAAACCAGCAATTAATGAAAACATCCTACAATGCTTTTGATACTAACATTAATACTCTATTGATACTACAACCAACCATCCTGTTCCCGCCAAAACAATCACTAAACATTTAAAAATACATGTTCTTTACTCAATAACCACCCCCTAAAGATGGCTCTGGAAGAAACAGAAAGTACTAGGGTACCCATTGAGTACGGCAAATTCATCTGACAATTCCAGCCTAAAATTCGAACATTAATCAGCCATCTAGAAACAATCAAAGAAAAAATTTGCAGACAAAAGTCATCTGTGATATTTAACGGGGCAGTTGCTTGTCTAACAACACTGAAGAGCTGTAATACAGTGAAACAGTCGGGTTGTGGATGACTAAATATGCTCTCGTTCTTGAGTTGAGCTTTCTAGTAAGTGAAATTGTCAAACTGCCACTATAACGCAATGGAGATTTTGGCATTCGACAATGTTTATCATTGTGATTTCGCTTACACTCAGCAGCAGTCAGATGGTCAAGTGGTTAGAAGCACCGACTGTCATCTAGACAGTCGAGTTTCGATCCTGGCTTGAGGCAGTTACATGTCTAACATCACTTAAGTCTGTATATATATATATATATATATATATACTAATGGTGTACTAGTGAGTTTTTCCCCACATGTGAGTTTGCTTATTTCTTTGTTTTCGTCAAAAAATGACCCACTGTATAGTGTAGTTTTTATTTCAAAACATTTCAATCCAAGAACTTTTTATTCTTGTGGATTTTTCTGATGATTTTTTAGTGTTGCAGAGACGATATTGACATAAAAATGTTGTTTGACTCACGGCAAAAAAAAAAAAAAAAAAATGGACCATATAAAATACATCTCACAGAAATGTTATGTTTTTTGGAAATGTGAAAAAATAAAAATTAAAATGAAAAAATTAAAAAACATGGTTATTGGAATATAAAATGAACCTGACTAAATCCAAGATATCGCAGACTTAGCACTTGCAAAATTCATAAATAAATTGGAAAATTCATAAATAAAAAAAGGAATTCAAGTATCTAACAGTGAAACAAAAACAGAGGACCTTAACTTGAGCGTGAAATATTAAAACGGAGATCATCAGCTGTTTACCAAACGACCACTTCCCCAATAATCAAATGTAGAAATAATTCAGCTTTAATTTCACTAATAAATAAATAAATAATAATAATAATAATAATATATTACTCTTAAGACTACAGTGTGATATGGTAATTTGCATATAAAAAAAACAAAAAAAAAAACAAAAAAACAAAACAAAACAAAACAAAACAAAACAAACAAACAAACAAACAAACAAACAAACAAAAACAACAACAACAACAACAACAGCAACAGCAACAGCAACAGCAACAGCAACAACAACAACAACAACAATAATAATAATAATAATAATAATAATAATAATAATAATAATAATAATAATAATAATATCCAAACACTACACCCAAGAACCATTCTGCGATATGGTAGTTAGCAATAAAATTATATAGGAATAAAAGTTGCATTAAAATAAAATAAAAAAGATTAAAATTTAAAAAAAAAAAGCTTAAGTACCTTTGGTACCAGATATATATATATATAAAAATTTTTGTTTGAGTTAAAAACATGACTGTTGAATCCTGCGACCGGCTTGAATAATTATCTCTACACCGACGATTTGGAAGGATGAAACGTATACGTATGTAGATAAACAAATATTTATAATTATTTGCTGCCCCTAATTCAGGTTTGGCACTCTAGTGAGTAGTATTAATACAGCCGTCAAAATCATAGCTTTAATGCATGATCCTTCATAAGTTGAACACTATTGACGTCGACTGCCTATCGCGCCAGCTCGGTATAATAGGTTTAAAACTCTCACCGTTTAATGGAGTTGTTCACGGTGGTCGCGTGGGTTAAGGCGTCGGAATTTGAGTTAAAAACATGATTCTTGTTCTGGGGTTTCGAATGTCTTTCGATTTGAAAGAGTGTTGTTTCGTCTGAGGAAAATGACTCTAGATTGTGCAACTTCCTCAAATGAAACAACACTCTTTCAAATCGAAAGACGTTTCTTCAAATGGATTTACATATCTGATGAGAGCAGACCACCGCTTGGAACGCGTTATATAAAATGATAAAATAATAAGTAAATGTTGAAAAAAACTTTTTACAAATGTTGGTAGCTTTACTCCTTTACATATATACTTTTCTCTCGTTGGAACTGCACTAATACTGCACTACCCTCTTTTCTCTCTCTCTCTCTCTCTCTCTCTCTCTCTCTCTCTCTCTCTCTCTCATATAAATATATATATATATACCCATTCTAATGTTTTTGACAAATTTTATTTGATAATTGACTGACTTTTCACTAATTAATGTCTATTCATGCAGTTACTGTTAATGTTGCCAACAAGACTAAACACATGACACAATTGTTCATGTCTCTTGACACTTTTGTGTCAAATTCTTTTAGTATTACAAATGGTGTTTTCAAATGACAAGTTGGAACATTCAACTTGACGAATCAATAATATATTTTTATTTTATTTTAAATGGTGCATTTGATGAATCAATATATTAAAAAGTTTGTTTTTTTTACTTTATAAAGAAAAAAAAATTTCTCACATTTCTGAATTAATTAGAAATCATGTTTTTATCTCCCCCCCCCCCCCGCCCCGAACTGCCTGTTTTACTATTGTTGAAATTAGCACTCTCATCAGAAGAGAGTTATCAACCTTTATCACTTTGTATTAATGGCCTTCTTTCAGTCTTTAGAGACAATGGATATTACCTGTAAGTGAGCCTGTGCAGGGAGTTTACAGCGGAGCAAGGGTTGCATAATCTCTAACCGCACTTGTCGTCTGAACCGGAATTGCTTAAGTCCAGTGGTACAAAAAAGTTTAAGACAACTGGAAACAATGCCGGGATAAGCAGAAAAAGACTGGTGTTATTTCAAAGTTTTCCTTCTCCTAGATGAGTTGTACAATCTAGAGCCTAGTCTACCCTACTATTTAATCCATAATTTGAAGGAGGATATATGGATTCATATCTTTCCCAAGGGTATAAGTGAAAATGTTGTCATAATGGGATTGAACTCGAACCTGAGCTTGGTGTGCCGAGCCCAGAGTACTCCCATTGTATAGGGGGTCAGTTATTCCCCCCCCCCCTCCTCTTCCTTTGTTAGTGTATTGTTTGTAGGTGGCTAATATACAAGTCGTCCCCAGATACATCTTGTGTGTTTTGAACCGTGTAACATTTTACCAAGATCAAAAGTATGTTTTTATTTCATGTGTAATTTGCTTTATACATACTCAACAAGTGTATCTGTCTGTAAAACAGGCATAACTGAAAAGGAACAAATGCTCGTAAATGATTTTATTTTGCTATTTTTGGTTTTGTTTGTTAATGAGAGAAATCGTAGTACACGAAACTAAACAAGCATTAAAAGAATCAAACAAACCTCAGGTAGAACGATTGAATAAAATTAGTTATTTCTTCTGTAGGACAGACCAACAAAACAAATCCAATGAAAAGCAGAAGGCAATATGTTAAATTCCTTGTGGTGTTCTTGGGCCCAGAATTAAAGTTACTCATAGCGGAGGATAAAAGTTACTCATAGTGGAGGATAAAATATAAATACACGTGTGAAAGCAACAAATTTATTTCTGGAACTCAAAATAAAGAATGGAAATTACATTTCACGTTAAAAATGTTGCTCCTGATAATATTCAAACAGCAAACACAAGCTTACACCTTCACATATACATATACATGAAATAAGCAAATAATCAAATTAGGAGAGTAGAAAGTGGAACTTGGGTTTACTTTCGGCAGTCTTGTAACTCTCACTTCTCTTATTTTGTCCTTTAGTCCTCATATTCGATGAGCGATGTTTCTGACAAAAGGGGAAGTATTGCTGTTTTCTGGGTCGGAATCTATACATCTAGCACTTATCGTTTGACCTTGAAGGTTTTTTTTTGCTCCTTACATGCCTTGTCTGGAGCGAGTTCCATAAAAATAAATTTAAAAAAAAAGCACATAATCGCTATATGTTAATGTCTTACAGCTCACATAGTTGCTGCTGCTTCCTTCAATATCTTACAGCTTACACATATATACACACACATAAAACACATACATTAATTTATCATTAATGTCATGCACATCAGTGCTGCTGCTGATTTATTTGTTTGTTTGTTAAGCGAGTCAGACTTCTGCATAGAGCTTTTGAAGATCATGCCTCAAGATTGTCTGGTCTGCATGAAGTCCTGTTTGTCGCAGTTATTTGTTAACCTGTATCTAAATGTGTTTCTGTATGAAGGGTCGAGTAACACTGTAAAGAATTTAACATATTACATTCCATACACTATTATGACTCCATAAAAATACAATGATTTACTTTATTTTATTTACAATTTGAAAACATAAAAAGTGAAAAAGTAAGAATAGAAATGGTGATTCAGGGCTTTAGTATGAGTACACTGAGCTATTTCATTGGCTAATGAACATAGCTAATTAGCTAATGGAAATTACAGTGTATATCTGAAATTTGCTCCTACTAAAAGAAATATCGGGTTGGATAGAATATGTAATCGATGAAATTGATTGGAATTTTTAAAAAATATGTAAACAACACAGACTGAAAATTTCCATAATTCACAAGCTAGACAAAGTCAAATATCGATTTGTCAGATACAATGCTATGTAGGTCTAATGTTGAGGATCCGACCGACTTTACTTTATATATTAGATGAATAGTCCAAAATCAGTATATCACTTCTTATTAAATTAAGTTTACCTTGGTTTGTTTATTTTATGGCATATCAATCCTTTTTTTGTTTATTTAATGCCGAGACACAATGCATATTGTGTACAATTCACTAAACATAAGTTGCTATTTTACTCATAGCTGATTGAAAATTACAGGTACTCACTTTTCTCAGCAGTATTAGTGCATAATACAATAGATTCCATAGAGTTTGAACTCTGCATTGCCAATACAAATGTCATGAGGATTAGGCTAATCACACACCCCACTATTAGATTTGAAGCAGGTACTCTATTACCTGGGCCAATTACATAGGTTATATATATATATATATATATATATATATATATATATATATATATATATATATATTCCTTTTAAATGTGTCTGTATGATGTACTAAACGACTCAACTGAAAATGTGAATCAGTTGAATCAATCAGTTCTAAGTGACCGAGTCTTCTGAGAATTTGAAGGTTCAATTCTTACTATATGCAATACTATCTAGGACTAACAAAAATGAATACTTTTTAACGATTATGACTGACGTTTAGTTCGAAATTCCATCCAAGTTCCCAAGTTCAACATGAAGATCCCAAGTTCTTCCAGAAGGTTACCAAGCTCGAAAAGATACACCTGAACAAAAAAAAATCAGAGGTTGCATGGGCTGAAACTTCGTGAAAATAACAACCAAGATGAGAACAGTGGTCCGAATAATCCAAATGTGAATCATTTTAAAATCCCTTAACTCAGTGAAATTGAATATTTTCACTATAGCAGTACGGCTTTTTTTTTTTTTTATTGCTTCGGAATATTTTGGTATTCGACTTCCTTGCACTCATTAAAGGGTCCAAGAGTGTCTCAGTTGTTATGAATCTGATGAGGGCGACGATGATGAGGATGGCAGTGAACAACAGCAACAGCAGATTTTGTTGATGCACATTTCAGCTGCACAAAAAAAGGGTTGTAAAAGAGATCGCCATGTTTACAAGCAGGTTGCATTTCTTTTATGGAAAACCAAACAAAAGCCTGACACAGCATCAGGCGGATTTTGTGTCAGCCAACAGATGCGCCTTAGAGTCAGGCAGGATCACATATACCCATCTTACAACATGTGTTTTGAGTTCAATAAAACACGCCCCCCCCCCATCTCATCGTCTTTGTTGTTGTTATTCTTTTTGTCTACTTATTTTCTCTATCTTTTTCTTATTTTCTCTATCTTTTTCTTACCATTCTAATTCATTTTTTTCTTGTCCTTGTTTTTGTTCTTTTGCATATCCTTTTTCCCTTTTCATTTTATTCATCTTCTTTTTCTGTCTCCTTCTGTTTCTTAACTCTGTTCTCTTCACCCTCTTTTTCTTCTTCCTCTTCTTCTTTTTTCTCTTTTTCTTTTCTCCTTCTTTCTTCCTCCTTTTCTTCATTGCTCCTTTTTCGTCTCCTTCTTTACTCCTACTTTTATTTGTTCTTCTCCTCGTTGTTCTTTTTATTATCATTGTTCTTTTCCTTCTTTTCCTTGTTATTTTTGTTCTACTTCTAATCCTTTAAGTGTCCCCCCCCCCCACATCTTCATTGCTTATTTCTCAATGTATTTACATGTAAACAAAAAACACTTAAAACCTAATAAGCTATTCAATATAAATGTGCAAACAAGATTAAATTAAAGCCGATTATCTTTAATCAATTATGGGATTTTAGTTAGTAAAACTAATTAAAACTATTATTTTATTTCTTAATTCTTTTTCTTTTTTTCTTTAATTTATTATTTTTACTCTTGGGGATTGGGTGGGGGGGAGTATGCGCTCTACTTGTGTCATTCTAGTGACAACGAAACGTATAGATCTTCTTTTTTTTTCGTGTGAATCTTTGCCAATAATACGCCTCACAGAAAATTTTTACATGCTAATGTTTCGAACAACTTCCACAAAAAAATGAATAAAAAAACGAAAATCAAGTTTTCTGTAAAGTTAATCATAGTATTTATCTGCCTTGCCACGAGAGCAAGTTTGGAGGCTGCCTCTATTATGTGAAGTCCAAAAATTAACCGAACCAACAATTCTTTCACCCCCCCCCTCATGTGTGGAATAACCCTGCCCCTTTTGATGTAATGGAAGAGATATCGACTGAAGACTAGTCTAGATTTAGACTTTTGCAACGAATGTTAAAGGACAAATAATGATTTATTTTTTAAATCGTTAATGGCAGTAATGGTTTTATTTTGAAACAAATAATTCAGCTCGGCTTAAAAAATAGAATTGCATCATCATTATTTTAGATAAACAGTAAACACTAAGCCCAATAACATTGCCATTGAAGCCAAGTTTATTGAATCAAATCAAAACTTATTGGTAAGAAAAGCGGGAAAATGTGTAATGCCATTTAAAAAAAAGAGTGAGTTTTAGAGAGGGAAATATGTACACACATATACGTGCTCAAAACAGTCGTCCAAGGCTCTCTTTAATGCGTTTGTGGCGGACGGGGGAAGTTTGTTCCATGGAGCAACGATGCGGACAGGGTAAACTGCCCTTCGCCTGTTGAGCCAAAACGGTCAACAATACATATTGTGTGTATGACTGCGGAGGCCTCAGTATGGCACCAGGGTTAAAAAATCATTAAGAGGTAGATTGACTTTCCTGTTCACAGCATTGTATGTTAGTGTAATAGGCAAAGTTGATCTCCCCATCGAAAGTAAACGACAAAAAATTACTTGTGCTGAACATAAAAGCCTTGAACGGCAAGAGATGTAATGTACTGTAGTTTTAAATATTAAAAAGTGAGATGCAGTGAAGCTGATTCAAACTGTCGACCTTCACGTTACAAATGATTCATTATTTCGAGCTCAATATAAGGTGGATGATTCTCTTGTTTGTGATTGAGCTTCTCTAGCGTCCACGTCATTTGGTGCCAGAAAGTTATTCGCAATAATAGATGCTTGATTGAGGCGGTATCAGTTGGAGATGTGTAGCTCTTGGTCCATTTGGCCATTATATTTTTGAACTTTTGGATTATCGTGGAAATCAGAATATGAGAAGTATATTGTTCAAACTTTTATACCACAGTTAGGATTAGGTCGCTCTGCAGTCTTCGCTATTAAGGTGTAAGTAGGTTCAACCAGAGCAGCCACTCTTAGTAAATGGGCATGGGAAACCTCTTCACTATGTGTGTGGCCAGGCATTGTACGCGGTGCTTGGGGTCAAGAATTTTTAGTTCTCAGTTTCATCAAAGGCAACTTTGAATATAGGGAATATCCAGCTCCCCTCAAAACGGGCACTCAGGATGGGACAAAAATAAAACTTGTCCCAGTCGAGAAGGATTTCTTCTGACAAGGAAAAACAAATATTACACTTTGATCCTAGTGAAATTGATGCAAGAGAAAGTTTAATTCATTAGGACCATGTAAATCCAATAATCTACTTAATTTTATTTATTTCAAAAATAAAATTTCATCGGACGTTCTGAATAGGGGCATCTTATTTTTATACCCCTAAAATAGAAAAATACCTATAATTGTTTTAATAATTTTGTAATTTAGTGCAATTAAAAGAAAATTTGTGGGGGAAAAAAAAACTTAGAATTTTTAGGAGGCATGTTCCAGTATTCCTTCATTTTCAAACGGGTGATGGTTTGATAGAATTTAAATTTCGGCCAGATTGAACGTTTTTAAAATATCTTTCTAGGGCAATAGCTCTCGACATATCAAAGGCCTTTGATAGAGTTCGGCGCAAAGGGTTGCTTACAAAGTTGCTAGCTATATCTTCTCAACCATCGAATCCTTTCTTTCTCATAGATCTATAAAAGTAGACATCTGAAGCATATAGTATCAACACTGGCGTACCTCAAGGATCTATTCTAGGTCCAACTATCTTCCAGATTTTCATTAATGATCTTCCAAATCATATACCGGGATGATTTGTTGACATTTATGCAGACAACAGATATCTCACTGCGCAGATCCCAATTTAGGTTGAACCCCCCCCCCCCCCCCAACCTTCTACCCTTTTCTTTCTTCTCAGTAGAGCCCCTTACGTCTACAGTGGCGGTCTGCCTTGTTTGGGGTGAACTACGTTAACAATAAAAACCAAAAAAAAAAACCACAAATGTCTATGGGTGCACTTCGAAGAACATTGGTGATCAAGATCTTGCTGATTTTCTCTCTTCTTTGATGCAATAGGGAAAAAGAGTGACTTATTACTTTTCACACCTCTAAAACCAAGCATCTCTTTTCACCACCAATGCTCGGATCCTTGTTTTGCTCCAGTTGAAATGAATGGCTCTTTCCTTGAGGAAGCTCCTTCTTTTGATAAGCTCCTAGGACTGACTTTCATTACAGATCTAAAATGGAAGACTTGTATCAAATTTGTTGCTAAGGTTGTTGGAAGAATGCTTGGATCATTCTACCACCCCCAAAAAGTATCTGACCCCTGATGCAATCCTCTACCTATATTTGAAGTCAACTGCTCTGGTGCCCCAACGACGTAAATTCACTAGACCAACCCGACAATCTGCCAAATCCCATCCATTCACTGTGGAGGTCCCCAGATGCCGAAGAGCTTTCTACTCCAAAAGCTTCTTTCCTCGTGCTGCTGGCCTCTGGAACTCCCTCCCTGCCCCCTGTTTTCCTGACGGTACTGACATGCAGAAATTTAAAACTAATGTAAACAGACATCTCGCTGCACAGCTCCCAATTTAGGTTGACCCCCCCCCCTCCACCAAAAACCAAAAAAACTCTCACCCTTTTTCTCAGTAGCCCCTTATATCTACAGTGGTGGTCTGCCTTGTTTAGGGTGAACTATGTTAAAAAAAAAAAATTTTTTTAAAGATAGAGCACTGCTGCTACATCTAGGGATGTTCCGCTCAGAGCACTCTGCTTTACTGAGTTCTAAATCAACTTTGCAATCTAGTGGGGATGATCTCTTCTGTTTTCTACGACCCCTTTTTTTTTTTACAGAAGAAACATTGTTAGTCTTTCACTACACCATCATTATTTCCATCAAAGGTGCTCGACTGAGTTTCAATCTATCTCCTTCTCTTTAATATAAAACTTCCACAGCAAGAACTTGTCTTCTACCACTGCAAAGGACTTTCTTTTCTTCCTATGTGTGCCTAAAATCGAACGGAATTTCCATTGTACAGCCTTCATTTTATTCCTGTGTTCACACAAATAAAACTGCATATCTATTTAGTTGTGGAGCCGTTATTATTTCGTGGAAGAATGGTGATCCCTTTTTGCTTATGTAACATTTTTATTTCAGTCAACTCCTCATCTCTGAAACACGTTGCCACAAGATTGCTTCCCTGAGTGCTACAGCATGGTCATCTTCAAATCTAATGTTAACAACCATTGTCATAAACCGTCCTCATAAGTCATCAAATTGTATTAATTCCATTCATTATTTTCAATCCTTTCATAATATTCATGATCATTCAACTGACAGTTCATCCATCTCATTAACCCTTATCCTCAAGTGGCTTTTAGCCTTGGTAAGTAATAATTCATTACTCATTAGTAAATAAAATAAAAAAGTTGTTAACTTTCTGTTAACACACTTTTAAGTCTAAGAGGACAAAAAATAAAACTAAGGATGCCTTCAGAGCTCTGCTGAAGCAATTTTTCCGGTAGGTTTGAGCCCACTCTGATCGAAGGGGTTGTAGCATCTGCTCTGTGTGTACTTAATTCACGGGGAGGGGAAGGTGACACCATTTTGTTGACTTCCTCTCTCTTCTCTTAATCAGGGTGACAGATTTAGTAATTGATAGGGTTTAATTTAATTGACACTTCAACAACACAACTGATTCCAGTTTAGGGTTTTAGTAAGCATCTCAACCCCAAACCATCTAACAGAATATCGCCTGCTGTTTATGCTCCAGGGCAGGGCGTGACCTGAGGTCAAGCTTTAATGTGGGATAGGCCATGAGCATCACAAGGATACCCAAGCCGTGGCCGTATGACACAACCTATAACAATTGACTGAATCGCACTTCCCCGGTAAGGGGGCCTCAGACGGTCGGCGATACCCCCCCCCCCCACGGAGGAGAGGGTAACCCCTTCGGGAGAAGTAATGTCTGAGAAGACCCCCCCCCCCCCCGAGCACCGAGCAGAATCATCAAATCTAAGCAAAGGTGATTCGTCATTCACAATTGGAAAATGGAATGGGGTAAGTCTGGTTAGAGAGTAGTTCTATTGTTGACCGTTTCATCATTTTAGTTAAGCATCTCCAATCACATTCTTAGAAATAAATAAACTTGCTTTAAATCTTATGTTAACTTTATCAACATTTTTGTGTCTTTCACTTAAAAGAAAGCCGGCCGAGGACATAACTTTCTTTTTAAAGTGATTGATAACGTCAATTCACGTTTATATCCGTGTGAGTATGTTTTGGTCATCATTGAAAAAGTTAGTAATAATTAATTTTTATTCGTAATAGAATTAATTCGCAATCAATGTTATCTTCTCCTCAACACTTATTACGTGGGGAAGAAGATAAAATTGAAAAAGTTTTTTTCGTTGAACAAAGTTGAGTATTATTCGCAAACTTAAAGAAACATTATCTATGTATAGTTTACACGTTAAGTCCGGGGATGCCACTAGGACTTAGGGTTAGTGGTAGGGTAAGTAATTTTTTCCACTCTTTTGTTTTAACTAATGAAGCCCCCCCCCCCCCAACAACAGAGCAAGAGGCAGCCATTTTGTCTCTGGTGTGACGAAAAAAAGAGAGCTTTGAACAAAATCTGGGCATTTTCAAGTGTAGTTAACATAACAAAACAGGGGTGAAAAGGTGAAAAAACAAATGTGCAACAAATAAATGTTACCAAAATCAAGGTAAGTTACTCTTCTACTTACCTGGATAATTTATTTGTGTTTAACTTATTTTAAAGCGTTCTTTTTCTTTTTTTGATAAAAACAAACTGTCCACTAGTGTTGTTCAGTTAGAACGAAAAAGAAGATGTCGTCGATAAGCAATCCACATGTATCCCTGATAATTGCTCAAAAGTCGAAAATTAAACAAAATACTGTTAGAACATTACATTTTCGCACGATTAGTGACATTTATTGGATGTTTTTCTACCAGTATTTTGTTTACTTTTCGATTTTTTTCGGAATAATTTTTTAAATAAAAATCAAATATAAAGTAAAAATGAATTTTTTTTAATATATGCAATCCGACAGTACTATGATTGGTAGAAAAATTCATATTCCAATGTTTCGAAAAAAAAATCCTCTTAAAATAATTTATTTAAAAAAAAAAAGTGCTGGTGCAGATTAGGAACCAAGCTAAAATCGACTTGGTGTCGTTAGGTTTAGGATTATCGTTATGGTTAGCGTTATCTTTGGTTCCAATCTGCACTAGTACCAAAACAAAAACATTTTATATTTTCAGAAAAAAAAAAATTAAACCACTTATTTGATTACTTATTTTTCTAAAAGATATTATTTAAAATAAAAATACAAAACTTTTACTTCAAGAAAGTTTTCATTATAAAATTTTACATGAAAAAGATTTTGATTTAAAAAAAAATTATGACCGTTTGGTGCAGGTTAGAGATAAGTCTATTGATTACGGCTTGCTGTTGTGAATTCGGAATAGCGGCATGCTGACTACGGGTCGCCATTTCTTCTGATACGCCAAAAAGGCTTTTAAATAAGTTAAAGCACACATAAACTTATCCAAGTAGGTAGAAGAGTAACTTATATTGATTTTGGTAACATTTATTTGTTGTACATTTGTTTTTCACCCCCACTGTTTTGTACTGTTAACTACACTGTAAAATGCCCCCAAACCTAAGTTTGAAATAAAAACATGAAAACAGTTTCAGAACGTTAAAAATATACAGGTAGAAAATTAAATTTTAATGCGTTTGCTTAAAGTTATTTGTTGTATATATTTTTTTTCGACTGTTAACTATACTGCAAGATTACGCCAAAATCACAGACTTTTGAACATATGTAAGCCTTACATTGTAAGGAAAATAAAACTGACTTTAGACTAAAAGGTTAAACCTTAAATTTGGTGAACTGTGAAGTGATCGCTTTCAGAGACGGCTGACTTCAATTTTATTCGCCTTTTTTCTGTTTCCAGTTGAACTAATCAACTTTTTTTCTTTTTTTACTGTCTTTTTCATCTTCGTCATCATCATCAGTAGTGTCACACTACATTAAGGTTTCAAATCACAACTACCATCACCGATTTTAATTATTGCATCTTCTTGCCCTGGTACAGGGCTTCGAGCTAAAATCACAGTGCAGTATGTTTCTGTTCAGTTTCAGGAGGATAACATCCTCCCAAGCATTATCACCTTCTCTAGGAGAGTGGATTGGTTTATTGATGGTTGCCTGAAGTACCCACACCAGGGAATAGCGACTGGTCCGATTTTGCAACCATCGAAGTGTCGCCTTTTTAGGGGTGGGGTGCTTAATTCCCTCACGTTAAACCGACCTCGTGTCATATCCAGTAGTGGGGGAGGAGGGAAAGTATTATTTTATTTTATCACCTGTTGAAATAACTTTTACTTAACCATCGTTACCGTAACGTTCGCATTGCATTATTTATTTTACTAGTATAATTTAGGACTTATAAACATAATTTGGTCACACTAGTGTGTAAAAAGACAACTAAAAAATTTTAATATAAAAAAGTGACTTTTTTTTTCTTCACCTTTTGGTATTAAAAAAAAGATTGCTTTTAGCTTAGTAGTTTTATTCACCGAAATAGATAACAAAAAGTTGATAAATATGATCATCTGAGTGTGAATGACTAGAATTTCAAATTCAGTTACAGTTAAAGTTTACTTAAAAAAACAACACTTATTACTGACTATTGAGCATTTAGTTTTTTAACAAGGAAAACTATTTTTTTTGCCCAGAGTGTAATAGAAAAATATACAAAAATGTTTTCATTACTCATTCATTCACATTCTAAATAATAATTTAAAACTGAAGTTATTTAGTACTTTTTTATAACTTGTACTCAGTACAATGTACTGTTCAGAATTTTATATAAAACTACTACTACTACTACAACGGTTGCAAAATCTACCATCTTGACTATTACTACCTATTATTTATTTCTACTCTTACTACTACTATAGTGTCCGCCCCTATTCCTCCTGTTAATGATTTTCACTATTACTACAGTCTTTCTTCCTCACTCACACTTTCCATTTCTCTATCTATTACTCCCTCTCTCTCTTTTGGTTTCTCACTCACCCTTACCCTCTCTGTCTCTCCTCTTCCCGCTACTGCGTTCAATTCAACTCTAGTGTTTATGTTGCGCCTAGGACTACATCTCCCACCACCGTTCATTTGCCTACTCCTACACATTCCCTCTCCGCCTTCCTCCTTCGATAAAGGCACCGGCACGGACACTACAAACTCTACAAGAGAGTAGAGCAACATTTTTATATTAACACCGACTTTTTTTTTTGACCTCACTTATACTTGGAATCATCTTTTTTATACGCCCTCCCCCCTTTTGTACTTACTACCGAATTAATGCGAAGTTCAATTCTGGAAATCCTTTACCTCTAAAAAAAGGAAAAAAAGTATATCGGAAATTAGTAATTTCTTTAATTTTTTTTTTTTTTAAAGTTCGGATTTTACAATCACAATTATCACTCCAACTGGATTTATTCATCACCAGGAGGAAAAAGTACCAACTACTAACCTAAAAAAGAAAAATTGCATCCAATATTAAAGAAAAAAATATTAGAGAAAAAAAAATAATAAAAAAAGCAAAAAAAAATGTGCATATATTTTCCTTGGATTCAAACTGTGGAATAATGTTATTTTTGCCGGAATTATGATGAACTTAAACATCAAGAAAGAGGATCTACACGGCACATCGGACTACCTTTTCTCAATTTGATCTCTTCATCTACATGTTCATCATCGAGTTGTTGTTGTTGCTCTCAATAATGTCTAGTAGTAATAGTAGTCGTCAGCAGTCGTCTCTACTATTTTAGCCTATTTTATTAATTCATATTCGTTATTTTATTAAAATATAAAACAAAAACAATGTAATAAATAACTCTACAGACAGTTTTAAAGTTAAACTACTTGTGTTCTTATATTTACCTAAGTTTTTAATATTCTAGCAACAAGTCCCAGCTTTGAAATCGAAAAAAAAAAGATTATTTTTACTTATTTAAATTTGCCTATATATATATATATATATATATAACAAAACAAGTACCAGATATTATTTGACTTATATACTTTTTGCAAATTCTATATTTTCTTTATCAAATCAAACCCCATAACTTATATAAGTTTAAAAAATAGATTTAAAAAATCTATTTCCAAGATTGCAATTATTATAAGCTAAGCATAACAACCACTCAATTTCTTTACGTATCAAATTGTACTTTATTAAAGTTTCTCACCGTATTAATTAAAATTTATACTCTATATTTTTTGTTTATAAAGTTAAAATATAAAGTCTGAGAGCGAAAAGAAAATATTCTAAAAATAAATCCAAATTAATCAAACAACAAACAAACCCAAAACAAAGTGCACGCACACTTCGCATGCATGTTTAATAATAATAATAATCTAGAAGTACCAATGTTATGAATCGGTATATATTATTTATATATTTCGATATATAAATAATAAATATATATATAGCTATATTTTCTCCCCTCCTCACGATGAACAAAATTGATTCCGTATTGTATTCTGGATGGATGGTGAAGTCACCTCCTCACCAAGATCACCCCAAGAAGATAGCGACCTGGAAACTATTCCAACCAGTAAGTTATTATTTTATATTTAAATATATTTTATTTTTATTATCAGCAAAAATCTTAATATTTTTATCGACATTTTCTTATAATTAAACCAGTAAATATAACTGACACTCAGACACTTGTACGCATGTGACATAAAAAAAAGAATAATAATAATAAAAAAACAAAACTTTTTTCTTTTTTTTAACTTATAAGTAGACCTAATGAATTGTGAAAACCTGTTACTTATAATTTTTACAGTTAAAAATTAATAGTTGAAAGCATGTTTTTTTTAAATTTTTTTATTTAAGGAAAATTAATTTTTAACTTAAAAAAGAAAAAAAGTCCCTGTGGCTGCCAATATTAGCTCGATAAAATCCGATATAAATTACGACAGCCGAACGATGACCACACAAAATGAAACTGATTCTTGAAACAAAACGAAAAAAACATTCTATTTTTTTAATAATTGTTTTCTAGTTATTAATGAATTTATTTTTCATTAATGCGGACAGTTTTTGTTGTTGTTTTTTTTGTAACTTGTTGCATTGCACGCGCTATTCAAAATATCTACATTATACATCAAACCACGCCGAAAAAAAAAACTGTCCGCGTGACTGAAAATAATAATAAAAACAAAAGAAACACTGTAAAACAATTACAAACAACAAAAAACACTTTTGTAAAACAATTACAAAAAACACTAATGTAAAACAATTACAAAAAACAAACAACGGGCAACAGTGTAAATATCAGTAAAAAAGATTTAGTGAAATATTTTTTATTTTTAACTTGAGTTTCATCGGATTTTATCGAGCAAATATGGGCAGCCATAGGGGCTGATCTATATAAGCACTAAAAGCTAGATAGTCTTTCCCAATCTGTATTATATATCTCAACTTATATATATATATATATATATATATATATATATGGTAAAATTGTCGTTTCCCAACTAAAATGGCAGACAATAAATCGTCTGCAATTTTCCGACCTCACAAATGAGTAAGTAAAAAAAAATCCAAATTGTTTTGGACTAATTTAAAATTTATCTTAAATCATTTTAAAGGAAATGCAGCTAGGAAAACAATTCATTTGTGAGGTCGGAAAAAAAATCAGAAAACTACAGACCATTTATTGTCCGCCATTTTGGTTGGGAAACTACAATTTTACTATATATATATATAATTAGAAACAAAATTAAACATATTTTTATCGTTTACTTGATTTTATAAAACATTTCATTTTAATTTCTCCTTCGTATCTCGTCGTATTTAGAAAAATAGTCATCTTGGTATTGCTTCAGATTTTTTTTTTAGATGAGGTTCCCAAGTTTGAAAGAGGTAAACCTTCAGATTGACGGCATAAAGTTTCTTGAAAGGCTCTAACCTGGAGGTTACATCGGCCGAAACGTTGTGAAAATAACAATCAAGATGAGAATAGTAGTCCGAATAAGTCATTTTCGTTATTCACCCCATCATTGTTTATACGTCGTTTTCTTTCGAGCAATTTAAAAAAAATAGATTTCTCTTAAAGTTTTTAAAAAATGTTCCTAGTCAAATAAATGTTAACTTATGAAAATCTCTTGATCCAAAATGTTCAACAAAAACTAAGTTATTTGTGTGTGTGGCCTATCATTTCATTAGTAAAGAAAATGATTTTTTTTACATCAGTTTTTTTTTTTTTTTTTTTTTTTAATTTTAATTATTGCCCCCTCCCCCTCTCTGAAAAGTTGCATTTAATTTCTTTTATTTTACTCTAATAAAAAAAATGTATTAAAATAAAATACTGAATTTAAACAAACTTTTAACCTGAGTGATAATTCTTTTTAATTATTATATAGGATAATTTTGGATTCGAAGTTAAAACTTTTGTAATTTTCTTTTGAACTTTTATGCATTTAGATTCCCTTTTTTGTTGTTTTTACAATAATTCTAACAAAAATAAATGTCGTTTATGATTAAAATTCACACGTGACTATCTTAAATTATTTTTAAATTTGTTATTGTATACATTTATTTTTTAATTAGGTGAAGTTAATCATTTATATTTCTCTACTAATGTAAAATTTAAAAAAACTATTTTTTCATAGGCTTTTTGCCAATTAATTCGTTCTCATTCAAGAAGGAACATTTTTTCTTTTCCTTCCTTCCATTCATATATTTACAGGTTCAGAATGCTAATAATGATCTTTAAAAAAAATTTTTTTTTTTCTGAAAGGAACAATTTTTATATACTTGAATTAAAATGTGACCATTTCTTCATCGCTATCATGGTGCAGATTATTAAAAGTTGCTCTAAACTAGAAGATTGTTGACATGTTTTAACTTTATCCTTTCCTTTTCAATATTTAGGGGAGGGACTCCCTTTTCTCTCCCCAAATGTCCTCGTGACTAAGAAATCGTATAATACAATATGACAAGTGTGGAAGAGGCTGTCAGAATTCTTCATTCTGACGTGTGTCCAACAATTCAAATATGCTTTTTTTTCTCGTGAAAGCATTTACTTTTTGTTACTTAAAAAAAAAAAATTACTACCCGTTTTGATCTGTTACAAGAGATTCCGTGACCCACGTTTCTTTCAATGGTTCAGAAATCCTGAGCCCCCCCCCCCCGACTAATCTTTAAGTTTAAACTATTGTTTTGACGCCGTTCGTCTTTTTTCGTGTTGTATTTTTATTTTCTAGTTCAATTTCCTTAAACTAAAGACACACCCATTTCTCACGATTTCATTTTCCACCACCATTACCAGTCAAGCTTTAGTTTAATGTTCAGACTTTAAATTCAATCTCAAGCATGATTACTTAAACTAAAGAGAAAAAAATCCATAATCTTAAAAAAACTGATTTCATCACCCCCCCCTCTCTCTCTCTCATATATATATATATATATATATATATATATATATATATATGGCCACGGCTGTTGTATGGTTCACTCAGTCACTCCAATGTTTGATACTATTTAAGAAAAAAATCGCTTTTTGTTTATTTTTTGTTTAGGGACTCATGTTCGACAAGTATTTGTTAAAATTCTTAAACGACACAAAGCTGAACTTTTGTACAGTTTTCAAATAAATTCATGGTAATTAATTTTCAAAGGGTTTACATATGAAATATACAAGGATATACTTTACAAGCACTATCATCATGACACTTTCATGCTTGTGTTGACCTGAACAGTTCAGAAATACATATATTCATTCGTTCATTTCTTATTGTTGTAAAAGTTTAGATATCCGTACATGAACAAATATTGTTTATAATTTAATGTTTGAAAATAAGAATTAACATTTCTTTCGTATACATTTGTAGTTTTTACAAGATAAATTATGCACAACTTTTTTTCTTTTTTTTTTTTTTTTTTTTTTTTGACGAACAAAATGTGAGAAAAAAAAATTCTAAGAACCATAATACTCAACTTTGACTTCCAGTTACTCGGTATTTTTCGTGATGATCAAACTATAATATCTGTTCTTGGCTCTTGCTTTGTACAGATATGGCTCTACCCTTGGATCACGCATCCTCCTAGGCATTACCACCTCATTTGAGAGATGGCTTGCTTTATCGTCGACTACACATACCGGGGGGGGGGGGTGTCTGATCACGGCAAATTTTGCACCTGTCCAGAGTTCCCCTATTAACAAAGCTGGATACCCCCCTCGCATTAAACCGTGGCTGTTTGCTGTAGTGGAAATAACCTCAACTTTGACCTATAAACTTTAATTGTAGCCAGAAATTACTTTTGAATTTAAATTTTAAATGCTTCAAAACCACATTAGAATTTCCCGTGACCCACAATTTCTTTTTCGGAAGCACCATATTTTTTGAAAACATGTCCGACAGCGATGTTTATAGTGTCCGTTTGAAATTCCAATGTGATTTCGAAGTCTTTAATTTGTTCCAACCAAAGATGAAACAGCATCACTGATCGTCGATCGAGTAAAGAACCAACAATTCGATAAAAAAATCATTAAGAATTTCATTCAGATTTAAATTGTTAAAAAAAAAATTCTTTAGTTATAATTTACTTTTACATAACACATGTTTCTTATTAGTTAAATTTTTACCTGCCTAAAAGTTAAACAATATCCAGAGATGATGGATACAATTCTAATTTTCTATTTGTCGAGGTGAAGTGGCATCCATTTTAAAAGTACATAAGTCGCGAAAACAAACTGTTCGAAATGTTTTATTTTATTTTTTAAGCTTGCTAACTTTTCACGTATCTTTATGTATCAACTGAGTTTGAAGCGGAGCCTGGCATCATTTGGATTGTGTATTTGTAACTAGATAGGAATTTCGGGGTAGGTGGTGAGGGTTTTTTTTTTCTTCCCCGGGTTAATTCCTATTTCAGTCGCCTAAATTATTTAGAGTTAAATGAAATTCAACATGAGTTTGGTATTACTCTCAAACAACCTCTTAAAATCTTTAGTAAAAAGAAAACAACAACTAAATTTGTAGATTAACCTCTTTTCTTTGCTGACCCCCCCCCCCAAAGACGATCATGTGTAAATATAAATACCCTGAAAAACTTGTCGGAAAAAGAAAATTGTGAATCAATTTCGTATATAAATTTAACGTAAAATGATCTCCCAATTCCGGACCATTCTCGCTTTTTAGAACAATTAACCTACTTTTTTTCTTTTTTTTTACCACTACTCCGAAGTCCGAGTGGTAAGGTAGTAAAACACGTAATCACCTAAAAGAAAAAGTACCCCCATGCCCACAAGATTTATCTCCCATGGCAAAAAAAAAATAATTAACGGCCCTAAAACGCTAGAATGGATTGGAAATGGGGGGACCATTTTTACATTAAATTCATATGCGAAACTGGTAAATTCTAAAATAATTGTCTTTTTTCTTTCTGCGAAGTTTTTCAGTCTTATTTTTTTTTGGGGGGGGTGGTAGTGGAGAATGTTGTACAACAATAATACCAAAACTCATGAAAAGCAATAATATATAGCAAGTTTCATCGTGCACGTGAAACGCTGAAATGAAAGCTAGACCGGAAAAATGTAGTTGCCATCTTTATAGACAAGTCAAGAAAAAGGCTCGCTAAGGAAGAACGATAAGTCGATTTTGTCGTCTTCTAACTGGAAAATTGTGAACTTGAGTTATCGTTCTTCATTAGGTAGCCTCTTTCTGGACTTGTTTATATAGATGACGACTATTTTTAGTTTTCATTTCGGCGTTTCGCATGTACGATGAAACTTGCTTTAATCTCTTTATCCGTTTTATTTATTTGTTCGGTTTCCAAATGCATCTTTCCTTTTAAAATAATGAACAAACAATCCACTTTACGGTTATTTTAAAACCAGGGAAATGACCACAGACACTACGTCCAGCCAGAGCACTCGGTTCGTTTTATGGGTTATCCTACTAACGGTGCTCCCACAAATGCGTGTATTAGGAATGGTATTATGTTGTTGTTTTTGTTAAATAATATTAACCGAGTAATCATTTCGAGTTAAAATGCAAGTAGTATTACGCACAATAACGTGCGAAAAGCACGGTTGAAATCTATGAACTATCGAAGAAATTAGTTAATAATCCCAAGTTCGTCCAATATGGCCGCCAAGTGTCACGTTTTAGATAGACCAGAATGTGTTGAACGAAAAACGAACACTTCACAGAAAGCAATGAGCAATTCCCGGAAAACTTCGTTTACAAAAAGTGTTAATAAAAAATATTTAACACTAAATTATTTTTATACCTAATTAAAATTTTTGAAATAGAATATATATTTATAATCACACACGGCTTTGTTTCGTTTCTCCAGGTCAACAATTCTGTTTTTCTATCGCATCGTCCGACATCCCCCCCCCCCCTCAAGGTGATAAGCCTTTTAACACCTTCCTTTCTATTTTACTAACTGATTTTACATTGATATATAAACTTGATATTGATATATAAAAATTGATATATAAACTTGTTTTACTAACATTTTTTACTTTCCTGTGTGGGAGCACCGTTAGTAGGATAACTGTTTTGTTTGTTCTGTATTTGACATTTCTGAAGTTGACTTAAAATGATTGAGACTGCAATATAGAGAAGAAATAAGTTAGTTTGCTACCAACTCATTTGGCATTTCCTCCTGTAAACAATATTCGCACAAGGCCATAACTGTAAATGTCTTTTCTAAAGAACAAGCACTAATACCCGTTATTCTAGACATAAGGTTTAATAGCAGATGTATATATATATATATATTAAAATTTGGATCTTAATCGATAGTAATCAGAAAGTGTTTAGCAAACAAATAAAGAATGGTTTAAGGAGTGGCGCTGTCGCTCTGCTTTTTAATGTCAGATTCCTTTAAAACATGTTTCTACACCATGTGTTTTTCTTTGATTCATTCTATACTATTATGAGAGAACACTGGATGTTTTGAATAGGGGTCGTGTCGTTTTTACGCCCCCTAAACTAGGAAACTACCTTACTTTTTCAACCTGTGTGTATACGTTCACATATTCTCGTTTTCGTTTCTACGTGACGTACCGATTATTTGTTTTTATTTTTCACGGATCTTATCACTGAGTTTATTTAAAAACTAAATTTCGATTAATTTTGTCTTAAAATAAAAATCCACACATTAACACTGGAAGTATTCTTTCCTATCTCACCGAATTATTCGAATAACGTATGTCCTGTTTTTACGTTTTAGACAAAGCCTCTATACTACCCTCTTTTTTTTCTCTCCTGGTAAAACTGCGGTTTTTGTGAACTTTGAACCATTTCCGAACGTCAGAAACAGCTGATTTCCTTTTCCTGTCCCAGATAACATAAACGTACGCATATAATATATATGAACCCCCCCCCCTTCTGTTTGTTTGTCTTCATTATTTTCCATCTTCAAATAAATAAAAAATATTCTCGCAGAATTACGTTGTGAAATGTAATTAATTGCCATGAACCTAGATTTTAAGCACCGGCAACTGATACTGCGTCGTAGTGCTTCAGTTGAGCCGTGTTTGAGAGAGAAAATAATTAACCAAAGCGAAAATGAAACTGTTTTTAATTTTTACAAAATTATACAGTTTTTTTTAAATATTTAAATGAATGCACATGGAAGGACAGAATTCTATTGTTTTAGAATTAACATTTGCTAAATTGACCAGTAGTGACCAATCCCGTTTTTTCCTCGATTTTTTTTCTCTCTTTAAAATGGTTATTTAAAAAACAAAACAAAGACATTAGTGTTGCAGGATAGACCTCCAAAGAATTTTAGTACGTACGGAGATTCCAGAGTCTTCACGTATGTAGTTACCTGAACGCTTGGCGAATAGAACAAACGTTTTATTTTTACAAACAATTGTAATTTTTCTTTATTGGCCAGAAGAGAGCAGTTTTTAATTGTTCTTTTGTTTGTGGGGGAAGGAAGACTGGAAATGGAGGGCGATAAATTTTATTTTATTTTGGTTTGTACTTAGAGTTAGTGGTAGGGTCGCAGTGTATGTGTGGTAAAAGGAAGATTGCACGTGGAAGACTGGCGCTGATGAATTGGAATTGGTCATATTTGCGAAATAGAAAGCAAAGAAATAATAGGAAGTGATCTTGCCGAAATAGATGGGTGATGCTCATTATCTGAAAACGGGTACAAATCAGAAATATGCGAAAATAAATTGGCGTTTTTCATTTGTATCGGGCAGTTTATTGTTTGCATATCTCGGCCAAGTCTGGAATTTGTAAAAATTCTAGAATCTCCGTTAAATTCTTAGAGGTCTATTCTGCACAAACTACCAACACAATTTATTCAATAATTTAACATCCCTGCACATTTGTGTTCTCTGTAGTAATTTATACATTCTTAGAATGCTGAAAAGCAGAAACTCAATTCCCTAGAAACTGACAGTTTGGTAACAAAAACTACCCGTATATTCTCACTAGCAGTCTCACGGATGAGTTACTCTAGGCGACAGGTAATACACCTCCACCCTCTTCAAAAGGAGAGGGTAATGCCTATGTCTGAAAATGTCGTGACCCAGTTTCTTCCATGCTGATCATAGAGGAGTAATTAACAGAAATTTTAGACCACTCTGCTAGAATATTTATTTTTTGGGTTTTGAAAAAGGTATTGCATCATATACCTTTTGATGCTGCAATGGCTCGTTGCGGTTTATATCAGACTTTTACAACATGGTTTGCAGTAAGTTTTTTGTCCTTGTCAATTTAGAGGAGCCACTGAAATGATGATTAATGTGTAACGAATGACGTTCAGATGATGAATAAAAGTGATTTTTCTTTCATAGACCTGAATGACTCTAATTACAGCTGCGTATGATGAAGGTGACGGTAATATTGAGCGTGCCATTAACATAAGATTGTTTATGTTGCAATGAAATGGTTATGCTATTTGCCATTGTGACTTTTTAAAGACCGGAAAAGTCTGTCCAGAGAAAACCTATGCTAAAGATGACCATTTGATTAAGCAGATTGCTACAAGTTCTTGCAAGAAGGTGTATGCAACCTTGCTTCAAAAGGGCACAAATGTTACTTATATAACCGTTTCACACCATCTAAAGTTTGGTCTTGGATCATTTAAACCAACTGAAATGTCTCCATTAATCATTATGATATTCAAGTTTGCTTTGTAACCTATTTTGGGTCATTTAATTTTGAAACAATTACTATTTTAAACGATTCATTATATACATTAATTGAACCAAAGTTGCTTTTTTTACCCATAGTTAGGGAGAAATTGTGGGTTCATACTTTTCTCAATGATATTAATGTGTAAATGGCAATTCTAGAATCTTAACTCTATACAGCTAATTCCTTAGGTCATGATAATATCCATTAGGCCAATTACGTCCCCACCACTTTCTCAATTGGTTGTATCCATCCTAGACATTTGAAGATTAGCATAAAGTCTTAATGTAATGTGTAAAAAGAATCGGAAGGCAAGTGATTTTATGAATAGTTTACAATTCTGATTCTGAGTGGAGGGAGACTTCACAAAGCTAGTTGATTTGAGTTATTATATTATCCAACTGGTGATCTATATTTCTTGTCCACTCGCACAATACTAAATGAGTACAAGAATGCAGAACTTCTCCAGAGAAAAAAATATACATAGATGCATATTTATCAGTGTTCCATTTTACCCAAACATTGTCCCAAATCAAATGGAATGTCCTGGAAACAGATCTTAACCCCATAGAAGATGTATGGCAAATAGTCAAGGACGAGGTTGTGGAAAAGTAACCTTGAATAGCTAAAGCATTGAGTGAATTGAAAAAAAAGCAGTCTTTGACTACTGCAACAAGTTGATCCCCTGCATTGCCTCACACACATCCCAGCTGTGATTGACAGTCAAGATAGATGAGCATACAAAGTACTAAAACTGTGACTTATATCAGAATATCCTGCTTTACAAAACTTGTACAATAAACTTATTTTGACTTTTTAAATTTTTTACTTTGTTTGCAGAATGGTCTTAGACTTGCAGTCTTTAAAAATCTATCTTTAACACTAATTTTTTTAGTGTGTGATTGTTATTCTATAAAACATGTAATTAAATTAGAATCTAAAGTCATGAGGAACAAACTATTTTGTTAGTAATAATAATATTAGTTTGCTAACCATTACACCAGTCAGTTTGTATCATCTTCATTACATAAATGTAATGAATATCATATATAAATGAAATTCTTCGGGGGGGGGGGGGGGTATCCTTTAAACATTGTTACTCTCATCCTTGTTCTAACAATTCCTAGTGTCCAGTCTGCTATTAATGAGCTTCAGCATGTTGCATCGCAGACTGGGATGAAAATAAATGCCTCAAAGACAAAAAAATACTCGCTGCCGGCTTCACCCCAACAGACAAAACATCCATCGTCCTCAATGGTGATATTCTTGAAGAGGTTGAGAGTTTAAAATATCTTGGCGCCATTATCACAACCATGGAGCTGACATCAAAGCGCAAACTGAACTTGCACGTCATGCTTTCTGCCGGCTCTTGTCAAGATCTGAGATTAAGCGCAGCATCAAAGTAAGGATCTATCAACCGCTGGTGCGAACGATCCTTCTTTATGGCAGTGAGTCTTGGCCAATGAGTGGAAGATTTTTAGGCGATTGGAAACTTTCGATCACCACTGCCTGTGTCGCATCCTCCATGTCTGATGGCAGTACTTCCTCTCAAACAACACAGTATGCTTCTACTGAAAAATTAACTCCCTCTGACAAGTCAGCCTCAGGAGATGCCTATGCTGACTAGGTCATGCCCTTCGCCATCAATTAGGAGAGTTCATCTACAAAGCAATTGCTCCAGCTTCTCTACAGGGTTGAAAAAAGCAATGTGTGGACAAACAAAAACCTGGCTGATGATGATTAAGGCTGACCTGGGCCACTGAATCTACGGAGTTCGCCGTTGGAACAGCGAGTGGCTAGAGATCATCCAATTGTTTACTTCAAATCGTGAGGCTTGGTCGGCATTTGTGAGGGACGCAGTGGCAATTTCCTCAAACAAAAGAACAAAAGTAAAAAACAAAAACAAAAAAAAACGGTTGTGACGAAATTTTCCTTGGGTTTTCTGTTAGAATCAATCGTGCCATGTTTTTGGAAAGAAATCTGTTGCAAATAAAGTTCTGTTTTTTTTGTTTTTTTTTAGGAAAACACTTTTACATAGAAGAAAGGCTGACTTGAATCATGGCTAATGAGGATTGGGCAATCTTTGCAATCATCCGTGCATATTTTAGGGGGTTTAGATGTGTATTAAATTCTAATTTGTATCAACGTTACCCTCATGATGAGCAAAGAAATTAATTTTAGAAATCTTTCAGTATGTTATGCCTGAAAGATATTTAAAATTAATAAGTGGTCAAAACTCATTGAATAATAACTATTTTGAAGAAGGAAAAAAAAAGAAGCTAGTTGCTTTTTCCCATTCACCAAAGTGGAATGTTGGTAAATCTAAATACTAAAGATATAAATATTTCTGGTATTTTAATCTTTTATAAAAATAGTTTTAAGCACTCGAGTCTACCTTCTTATGAATAAGAGTTAAAGGAATATTAAACGCTAAGTACATTTGTTTTTACTTTATACTTTGTTGTGAGTATAACAAACTTAAAAAAATTTTTTTTTTTTAAAAGAACGAAAGTACTTCTGATATAACATGTATCCTCATATTCGTATATTGTTTAATTAGTTGCTGATACTTTCATTTTTGTTTTGCTTTTCTCTCTCTCTCTCTCTCCATAGAAACTGATGGATAACATTGCCAATAATTGTGTTAAGACTTTATAGAACATTATGCATTTTTTTTAATTTTTTATTTTTTATTTTTCTAACATTTAGTTTTTGGTCAAATAAATAAGATTATGGTTTTAGCGTTGAACATCAATCAGCCAAGTGACACTTCAGATCATTGGTCAGAATTCAGCAATTTTTCTTTTTAAATTTTAAACACTCAAGCCTGTGCGCAGGGCAATAGTGAATCTGAGACAACTGTCATTGACTAGGTTCCGGACGGCAGGGCTGTTAGCCGCCACACACTGCTTTGTGGTGAGGTTGCAGCTTGAAGCCAAGCCAGACAGTGTTGGTTGCAGGATCGTTCTTAGAGACTCAACTCTGGTCTTCATCATGATCATGTCCCAGCCCTTCTATCTTCCCCTCTGCTCTGGATTGACGAGGTCAGCCCTCCTCCAATTGGTGGACAAGTCATGGATCAGATGAATGAGAGGAAATTCGGATGCTGCATGTAGAATACTCAACCAGAGTATGACTGACGCAGATGGAGATGTAGGCCGGCAATGCAACATCGGTTGTCTATCTTGATCCGAGTCTGCTGAAAGAGATGGGGAGGGTGGCCTAAATTGACCCTGCAGTGATTATTTTCAGCTTATTCTCCACCTCTGTCCTTGGGTCCAGGCCAGGCATGTGGACACTTTCTGATAAATGCTGCTTGATTAGCATGTGTAAAAAAGAAAGGGAAGAACTTTTTTTCTATTTCCTGTATTAAATGACCTTGAATCTCATATTGGATTAAGTAGAATGAAGAATAAATATCAAGTACATATATCTCCACCTTCTCATAAACAAGTGGTAAACGTTGATATGTATTTTATTTTTTTAAAGCTGTGTGATAAGGGGTTTGTTCTCTATCTCTTTCTCTCTCAACAAAACCAACAGGAAATGCTGACTGTCTTTTCCTGTTGTGGTCTACGATGGAGGCAGAGCATGTGGTGGAGAGGAAAACGGATTAATACAAAGCCAACCATTGTGGGAAAAATCTGTTGGGACATAGACTTAGAATGGAAGTGATAAATTATCTGTCTGCTAGTCTAGTAATATGTTAAGAAAATGCTTTGAAACTTAAATCGACTGTTTTGCGATGTGACATGCGTAGTTAATGTAGAGTAAGTATTATAACCTTGTTTATAAAAATCTGACCAGAATTATTTTTGTTTAAAGGTAATGCACCAAAATATGCACGCATGTTAGTTTCCTGATGCGTGGATATATGAAAAACGTTCTTACCAAATGTGTAGTCATGTTGAGAGAACTCGTCTGCAATAGAATAGTGACTGACCACATGTTGCAGAACTGGTCTGAACCGTATAGAAGCAGTGGACGAACGATGTTGTTAGTTCAGTGATTAAATCAGAAAAGGGGAAAGAGCAAGGGATTTGGCAAATGTGTTGCTATTAGTGATCAGATCGAAGATAGAGAAGAGGAAGTGAACTTCTGAGTCGTACCTTTCATATGGTTGACAACCCTATTGTCATGTGATTTGGGACTCCATGCATTAAGAAAAAGCAACCACAACACTAGTCTGACATATTTTATATGAGAAATTCAGGATGAGAAATTGACTTAAAAAGGAAGGTACTAAGCAGGGTTGTGGAGTCGGAAGGTCCGATTTCTAGAATTTCAAAATAACACACTCTAACTTATTTTAAAGTCTTCCAATATTTAGAATGTCTGATTCTTCGAAGATTAAAAAATCCGACCCAAACTCTAAGTCCTAGCATTCTTACAAGTCCAACTCCTTTCAAAACCTCCAACTCTGCAATCCTGGTAGGAAGGCAATTTTGTTTTAGAATTTGCAAAAAAAAAATATTTTAAAACTATTAACATTAAATCTTACAAAATTGATAATTTCGAAAGTATTGTTTTGCCATTTTTGTTAGTGGAGGCGCAATTGGAAGTTTTGCCTTTTTCAAAATGAAACCAGAACAAATAGATTTTCAGGTTTCAGTGATGGTACAGTTTTTGAATTGAAAGAAAAATTTGATTTAAATATGAATTAATTTTTTTCTCTAGTTCTGTAACATCATGCAAAGATTATCTTTTGATACAGCTTTTTAAAAAAAAATTTTTTTTTTTTAAAGATACTGCAGCAATGAACATGGCCACCATAGCATTTTGCCCTTTTGGTACAGTCTCCATCCATTCCTGCAAATGTATTGGGCATTATTCTTGAAAACTTCACATTCTCGTCTTCTGTATAAAAATGTATTTCATTGAGTGTCTCAATCAATCAATGATGCCTGTAGCATTTCTGGGATAGTGACGAAGTGATGTGCAAGTGTGTTGTTTTTTACTGTCAAAAGGTGCCCACATTAAACTGACGTTGTACCAAAGTTATTCATATGGAGAGGCACTTCATGAATGCCATCATTTGGTTTCATTTGAAATCTTCAGCTGTGATGATGGTTTTCTTATACATGTAGTCTTGATTCTGATATATGAATAAAAACTGCCGATAGAAAATGGAAATTATGTGTAGTAGCTAAACCACTCATTTCCTGATCCAGACCTTTTCTCAACACTTAGCATTTTTGTATTGTTCACCTAGCGTATCATTTGTTTTTCCGCTGGCATTTTTCTCGTTTCTTACCTTCATCTTGAAATTTCTTTACTTATTTTATGGGTAAACCATAATATATATATATATATATATATAATTACTGTGGCGGATGTGATGAGCCTGAAACTGGGTTGAGCAGTGGAAGTGGCCCCGACTTGCCTTATCCCCACTATAAAAGAGTTCGTCTTTGCCTGGTGTGTAGTTTAAAAATTAAGGAAATGTCGAACTCATAGTGAGGATCTAACTCACAACCTAGGAGAAATATATATGCCAAAACCAGTATTCTGTTTTTCCTAGGTCGTGAGTTCGATCCTCACTCGTAACCTATGATTTCAACATTTCCTTAATGTTCAAACTACATACCAGGCAAAGACTGGCCCTTTTTATAGCGGTCCAAGTTCAGGCTAAATCATGTCCGCTACATATACACATATTCATAAAACTATGAAATATTTGCATCTGGAGGGTGCATATATTTTTTTCGATAATTGGATTATCATTTTTTAAAATAATTATTAAAATGCTGTTTAAGTAAAAAAAACAAACAAAAAAAATCCTCCAAAAACAGTACTTTGTGTAGTTAATCTTTAAATAGTCTTTTTCCAGCTAGAAATATTTAATTTAGCATGTGAAAGTACCATAAGTGATTTGTAAAGTTTGTCGGTAATAAGCCAAAGTAATTAAAAAAAAAAAAAAAATCCTTTCTATGCCATATTTAAATGCAGTTGGCACTAAAAGTAAACTGATTATGGCTTATTTTATACTCTCCTCTGTTCCAATTTACCTATTGTCAGAACTTTGTCGCTATAGATATATTAACTCGAGTTATGGTGGTATTATTAGCCATTCAGGAGGCTATTGTGCTGGTTAGCAAGCCTGTAGGTTCTTGTTAGCATTGCATTGGTGGTGATGTGGAAAGTAACATTTGGTGGGTTAAAAGCATGTCCAATTCAAGCATAAGTCAAAATACTGATGACAAGTCGATTATTTAGTGGGGAGTTGACTGAAAAAAAAAAAACCCTAAAAAAACTGTACTTCGACTCTCTATGACTTCATATCTCTGATAAGATGTATTATGGCTGTTGATAAGAAATACAAGATATCATTCGGTTTAACGTCTATTTTACAGGCTAGCATGTATTGGACAGCTTTAAGAAATTGACTTCCAAACTAACCTATCTCTGGCCAGGTCTTTATTTATCCCTCTTTTTTTTTTTAAGTCCATCACTGCCTCCCATGTTTTCCTTGGCCTTTCCCTGCCAACTGACCTTGCTACCTCAAAAGTTAAGACATTAACTTATCAAAATTAGTTATAGTTTAATAAAAGTTTGGGATTAAATTAATAATTTAATGACCAAACGATACTGTAATAATTAGATTTAACTTTCAAAATCCTACTAAAAACGAAACAAAAATGAAACTAGAGACTCCAGGGCAACGCCGTGTGGATACATAGACACAGCTAATATATATAATATAATATAAATAATATATATATATAATATAAATTTTTATTTATACAAACATTATTGGTTACATATGTGCATACATGTTTCGGTTGTACTCTTTCCAGAGAGTCAACCTCTTCAGACCAAAAAAAAAATGAAGTGAAATGAAATTTGTAAAACTTTCTTAAGTATATTTTTTGGGGGATGGGACGTGTTTATAATTTCACTGGTCAAGCTTAGTATTGCATTACATTCTTTACTTGTTAACCCTTTCAATTCGTTTCTATCTTTTTTATTTATTTTTATCACCTTCATCATTCTATAACTCCTGTTCTTTACTTTCTCTTTTTATTACCTACTTTGTTAAATTCAGAAGTAAGGAATCTGACTGTCTTAATCCACATACATATATTAACTCATAAATATCATATATACACACAAATATATACCTAGATAAACATACATACATGTTTATATTAACATACTCTGATCTCTATATAAAATACATAAACGCTGCAGGTACACAAGTACACAAATACACATACATAAATATATAAAAAAACTACACAAATATATATATATATATATACACACACACACACACATGCTTACATATATGTATATAGATATATGCACAACTACAGATTCACATATACACATCCATTCTCGTATGTATACACACATACATGCACATATTGCCAACGGATACATCCCCTTTTCCACTGATTAATGGAGTGTAATATATTCAATTATATATATATATATATATTACCTCTATTTGTCATTATTCTAACGGTTATTGAAATAATTCGCTAAACACAGTTTATACGTACATACTCTACACGTGTGTTAACTTGTATTCATGCATATGCATAACTAGACACATACGTCCATCTATACCTATGTATGTATGTATATATATGTAAATACATTTACAACTTATATTTTACTTATGCTCTTAAATATTGGCATACCAGATATACACATGCATATATAAACACCTACCCACATTTATGTACATATACATATAACACATACAAAACTACACACAGTGACATTTAAATATGCCCATTGCTAATAGAACAGCTCTACTTGTTATTGAGCACTTTTTTATAAACACTGGAGTTTCAACGGATTAATATCTACAGAAACTAATATATATATATATATATATATATATATATATATATACAGATCAATATCCTTTAACTATTTCATCAGATAGAAGCAGAAAATATCCTTGTAAATTTATTCCTTCACTATTGTTTCCGAATTCATCCAGTTTATTCTTAAAATTATTTATATGGAGTTATTTTAAACCTGATTAGGCAATTTGTTAAATATATATATTACTTTATAAGAAAAAAATATAATTGTGGTAAATTTGTTTTTGGAAAATTTTCTTGCCAATAAATTTCCAGCCCGAGATGTTATTTATTTAGAAATTCTATTTTGAAGGTTGTGATTAAGTAAGCTCACCTTATTCTATTAAACAATGCAGAGATAACAAAAAATTGCCGAATTTTCTCCTTATGGTGCATCCTTGCGTTTAAGACTGATAAGAAAGAGAAGTTAAAATTTTGCATCAAAATGTAATATTCTTCTTTCGTCTTGTTTCGGGATGTTTTTCTGTTTGATTCAGTATCAAAGCTTTTATTAAATTCCAAAACTCCTTCAAGTCAAGGGCATTGAATAATACAGATAAGAAATTCTTCTGTCTTTAGCATACTCTGAATTTTGATCTTATCCGACCAAATATCAGACTTTCTTTCCACACTGAACGTATGGCACTCTACACATTCCTGTTTTATTGTAAAACAAACAACAACAAAAAAAAGTAAACAGTTTCTCTTTTTGACATTAGAAAAAAATATGAGCTTTTAGAATAAAATGAAGAGGCTAAAAAACATTCTTTTTAACACTGTAGTATTTTTCTAATCAACCAGTTCCTATTTCCTTTTGGTCTGAGAAACAGGAACATAAAACTTCTCTTGTTTCCTGTTGATCTCTCATAGGGTTGATCCACTTTTGGATGTGGACAGATTAGCAGCTCTTGTCTCACGCACTGGTTGTTGACTACTGGACTACATACTACTCTATACCCCCCCCCCCTCTCCCGACTCTTACAATGGAACATGCTAATGTGGGAGGTGTGTGATTTGCCTAAGGGATACCGTTGTGGATGTGAATCTGCTATGCAAAGTTAAAATACTATCGGATCTATTGTAGTGATCATATAAATATAATATTGTTAGGAAAAGTATGAAATCGGAATTTCTCCTCAACTATGGATAAAATAGTAACTTGTGTTCGATGAATTGTTTACAATAGGGATTGTTTCAACATTAAATAACCCTCAAAAGGGTTGATTTGGCATAATAACCACATCAAATGAATATAAAATAATATATACTTATTGATATCTATTAAACTTAGTTTTATGCTTCCTCCCATGTATTATGGCTAATGACATTTGGCGATCTCACTTCCCACAGTGCTCAATCTATACTGTTCGTAGACTATAAATTGACTTTTAACCCAGGATTAGGGTTAGTGATATGGTTAAAGGACATGTAGTTTTTTATGATTTTTCAAATTGACATTTTTTTTTAAACAACCTTTTTTAACAATAATATTTAAAAAGACAAAACAAATTTTCTTACAAAATTAAATCCACCATTATGCACTTTAGTTTCTATGTACAACTCCCGGTCAACACTGGATTGAAACCGCTAGTGGTGTATGTATGTATGTATGTGTGGGTATACATATATATTAGTGTGAGTCAGAATTTGACTCACTTGCTAGTCATATTTCTATATATATTAAAGTTTACAGACATGGGTTCAACAGCTCAGATTTGTATTTTATCACTTTGCGTTTTTCAAATCATGTGATTAAAAAAAAAAAACCCTGATTCGAAAGATAAAAATTGATAAATAAATTAATAATAGAAAGAAATCATGTTTGTCTGTTCTCGTGTGTTCGATATTAATAGTTTATAAATCTTTTAAAAGAAAAAAAAAAGAAATGCATATAATTTTAGTAGTATTAAAGGTTGCTTTTAAAGTTTTGTTATGACTAAGATTTGTTATTTTAGAAATATATACTAAGTTGCTAAATGTATGATTGAACATGACTAAAAGGTGATTTTGTGGTAAGGATTTGATATGTGCGTAGTTAATCTTGATGAAATTGACTTATAAAAAAAATTAACCATTCCATTTGGAAAGAGGTTAAAATTCAGTTCATCAGCCTGACCCTAACCCTAATCCCCTGACCTAAAAGTTTAAAATGTTGTAAACAATATGGCCGACCAAGAGATGAGCATAAATTGTCTAGACAAACAACAAAAAGGAAATTTGTGGAATGTAATATACGTCACTAACACAATAAGTTTATTCACGATATTTTTTTTTATGGCTATTCACAAGATGCACAGATTTCTCTTATTGTCTCTACATATAAAAAAAAAAAGAAAATCGTTTACTTGTTATTGAATTGACTTATGTAAATAGAACTAATAAAGAAGATCTTTTGTTGGGAAAAGTTTTGACAAGTTTGACTTTTCTTTTATTTAAAGTCATTTGACACCAATTAAGCCAGATTCTCGGAATTTTAATTAAGACATTTTCTAGAATCAAAATCATATAATTGATTTTGATTAAAATTGGAATAAGGATTCTAGACGTTTTATCTTGATTTTAAACTTCATAAGGGCACATAAAAGTTGTGCAAAACTAGTCTGTTCGAGGAATTAATATTATCCGTCCTGGGTAGGGTATTCTACTAGTTATTCATAATCTTATTGTTTGTTTTCTTTGGTTGTGTTATTATAAAACCAAATCAGATAAAGGATTTTGGATAACAGTATGTTATTATGTGCATTTATCTAATGTTTTAGTTTTTTGTTTTTATACATTTTGGTAGGGAAGTTACAACCCTTAAACCATAATTACCTACCTTGATCGATTTTTTTTTTTTTTTTTTTTTTTAATTTAAAAATTTTTTTTTTTTTTTTTTAAATTTGGATTCTACTTTTCAGGGGTCTTTTTTTTTGTTTTATGTTGGAGTGGAGAATAATTAAATTGTATAAATCAATGGAAGAATTTTAGCGGAGTCCAAATTGAAAGAAACTTGTCATTCTATAAATATATATGATCTTAATGAAGGTCCCAAAATAATGTTTTTACACATTGGGTGTTCAGTTAGCTGAAGTTACATCTCTTGAACCAGAGTTTCTTATCTTTGGTGAATCTTTTAATGTTAGGAAATAGTTTTGAGTATAATAAACAAGATTGAATGAAAGCGTAGGGATTTCCATAGCGAAACAGATTAACAATTGGGCAATTAGACTCACATAACAAATGGGTTCAAGTTACTACTTTTGATCTTTTAAATTAACTTTCTACCATTATATGAAAGTTAAAAAATTTAATTTAAAAAAAAAAAATGTATATTTTTGATTACTGCTAGCTACTATGCCAATTTATTGGTAGAGAAGGAAAATATTTTCATCGTACACAAATATTTTCCCACAGTGAAAGTGCGGCCAGTCACCTAATTTATTTATAAACTTTTGACTTCATAAAATACATTTTTATCTTATCACAGTAAAATCTGAAAACTCAAAATCCAATTGTTTATATTTGATTAAAAACAATTTCTTTTGTATGAACTTTATTATTTTTTAATTAGAGCCGTGAAATGAAACTTAGTATCCTATTTACTTACCTCTTCACTAGGGCAAAGGTAGACACAAGGTCGGTTTTTAATAACGAAACGAGCCCTCCCCCAAGGTGCATTGTGAAAATTGGTTAACATCATACCAAAAAAAGGTATTCCAGATAAAAATCTAATAAAACCTTTTCATATCTAAAAATGATCTTTTGAAATAACTGTTCCCCTCTCCGAATTATTTCCACTGGTCTTATTAAAAAAAAACAAAAAACTTCTATTTCCCTTTTACCTGTTATCTTTCTTGTAAACTTTGACTTCATTCTGTGACCTCAATTTTGCTGCTGTTAAACTCCCTAAATTTTTAGCTGCATCCATGCATTTCTATGAGAGGCTCTGTCGGTCAGTTCGTCATGCTTTAGTTTGAAATAGCATTTTCAGCCCTAAATGTGCAGCTTGGTTTTTATCTTAAGAACTAGCAGGGGTACCCGGCGTTGCCCGGGGCTCTCCCTCCTCCTCCTCTCCGCAAGCAAAAGAGGATATTGAGCACTTTTTTCCCGGACAACGCCGAAGCCTCTGGGTCCTAAATTGACGAAGCCCCCCCCCCCCCCCGGTGCTGGGTCCTATATTGTAAAAGCACCCCCGGTGCTGGGTCCTATACTGTAGAAGCGCCCCGGTGGCTATACTGCAGAAGCACCCCCCGTGCCTGTACTGCAGAAGCCTCTGGATCCTATACTGTAGAAGCACCCCCGGTGCCTATACTGCATAAACACCCATGGTCCCTATTCTGTAGAAGCATTCGGGTCCTATATTGTAGAAGCACCCCCGGTGCTGGGTCCTATGCTGTAGAAGCACCCCTGGTCCCTATACTGTAGAAGTACCCCTGGTCCCTATACTGCATAAGAACCCATGGTCCCTATTCTGCAGAAGCACCCGGGTCCTATATTGTATACGCACCCCCCGGTGCTGGGTCCTGTACTGTAGATGCACCCCTGGTGCCTATACTGCAGAAGAACCCCCCCGCCCAGGTCCATATACTTTAGAAGCCTCCGGGTCCTATATTGTATAAGCACCCTCGCAGGATGAAGATGTTGATAAATCCCCCCCCCCCCCGCGTCCCAAACATTCTTCCCCCCTCCCCCCAAAGAACTATAAAAGATAAGTTTAGGTTGCTAGGTGCGGATGTGATTGAGCAACCCTTGTTTCACTGTTATTGATACATCCGGACAGAAGTTATGGGATGACTTGATACAACCGGACAGTGCATTTTTATCAAGTTGTTACATGAATACATTGGCTGATTTCAAAATCACCAGTAAATAACATTGAAAAAGTTTCAAAAAATCAGACCCGCCCCCAAAAACTGGCCCCGTTGACCCCCGGGGACATTTTTTTTTTTTTTGTAATTTTGAGATATTATGATCCCAGGATATGTGCGGTCCTAAAGATGTAAACTTTTTGCCATGTCGCCGCGTAGTTTTTGAGGAGTATCTGGACATACAAACAGACAGACAAACATACAGACAACTGCCCTAGAAGAAGAAGAAGAAGGAAGAAGAAGATGCCCTCATTATTCTTATGGTCTTAAATGGAAGATGGAGTTTGAATTAAAATAATTCAGTTTTTTTTTCCTCATTAAAACAAGCATTTTAACAGAAAATCAATCTTTTTCATAATGACCAAGTTTATATGAAACTCGACTTTGAAATCTAGTAGGTGGTTGATCACTTCTCCTCCCTACATCTCCTTTTTCACAGATGAGACATTGCTAATCTCTCTCTACTCTATCATTATTTCTGTGTGATGTGCTCGACTGAGCCTCAGTCTTTGATTCCCTCTTGTAAGACATTAAAAGTAAGAACTCGTATTTCTATCACAACGGGGAAAATAATTTCCTTTCTCCCTCCAGTTGCCTAGCGTCAGATGAAATTTTCATGGACAGAGCTTCTTTGCAAGGGCTTCCCACCTGCGGAGAACACTACTACAAGACTGCTTCTTGTTGATTACAACCTGATCGTCTTCAAATCTAGTGTCAGCAAATTCTTGTCCTATACCGCCCGATAAGTAATTAAACGTAATTCATACTATCAATCAATGTTAGTACTCCCATAGTGTTCCTCATCTTTCGGCTGATAATCATTCCGTCTCCGTAACTCTTATCCTTGAGTGGCTCTTAGTTTTAATAAGTGGTGACTCAATAGTGAAAAAAACCAAAAAACTTTACTTTTAATATGAATTAATAATTAAAAACAAACCTCCTATTTTTATTTTATTTAAAAAAAATTTTGAATTTAAATTCACCCCAGACAAGGGGCTACTGTGGATTAGGGGCCAGAAATTAAAGGGGGCATCCTAAGTAAGGGGCTGTTTTTTGTACATGATTTAACAGCTGAATTTTTTCACTCTTTAAAAATAACTTCTGACATGTACTTTGTTTTAAATGACCAATATTTATTTTCATTGTACATAAGATAAACGTGATCTTAGTGAATATTGTTAACCCATCCCCAGGTGAATTATTTCTAGAAAAATGTTTCATTTTGAATCAAATTTTTGGTTTGAACTGTCAAAGCTATAAAATTCTCACAGCATTGTGTGTCTATCTCAGTCGTAATGATTTAGCAACCTAGGAAAACAATGTTATCAGTCCATTTTATAAGTTCTCGATATTTTTTCCGAAAACAATAAAAAAAAAAGAAGACATTTGGTTTATAGGTTTAAAATAAAAAAAATAAAAAATTTACTTGTCTAAACTGGTTTTAAGAGAAATATAAAGTAAATTTTAATATATGGAAAAAAAAATGGGTGTTGACTCTAAAGGTATATGTATTTTAACCTGATATAGTTAAACTAATCTAAAGTCACTACTTAGTCATATCCTGTTGATCTTTCTCAAAATACATTATGTCATAAAGAATCTTGAAGTATTCAGGACAAGTTATAACAATATTTTATTGAATCTCAAGTTTTTTATGATCCAAGGAATTAAATATTATTTATTTATTTTTTAAACTTGTAATTAATCATTAGTGTGAATAGTTATTTCACCATAACAAACTACATTTAACGATGAGAAAAATAGATACAATAGATACAAGGAATGAAAGGTGCAGAGTTAACTAAGAAAGAAAAAAAAACTTTTAGCTTAAAGGTGGGGGGTTAACTTAAAAATAAATATCCTGACACTAGATATCTTAAACCAAAATTTGATTTTCATTATATCTAAAAACTTAATGTGGGCACAGATTTTTGCAAAACAAACAATTGTACCAAGTTTGTTTTAGTAGCTCAATTGGCCACTGAATTATGACTGTTCAAAGTTTGTTGGAAATTAGAAAATTTGCGGTCTTGTGTGCTATTCGTTCCAGAAGCCAATTTTCACATTGAATCTTAATGACTCATATGACATTATTTAGAGCTCAAATTAGATTTCTTTTAATTGTAAATAATTTTTTATTTTTAAAGTTCAGATTTGGACTATGTAAAAACAAACGGAAACATAATTTGATAATAGGGCAACAATTTAATTCAGTAAAGTTTTCAACCGTTTTTTTTTTTTTTTTTTTTTTTATAAATAAAAAAAAAAATTTTTTTTAGAAAGTCAATTTAAAACCCAACATATTGACGAGTGGCCCTTTTTCTTTAAGACGTGGCTGTTTTTTTAATGCACTATTGCACACACTGAATTCGAAAAAGATCAACATTAAAAAGATAAATGGTCCATCACTGAAAATAGTCACCTAACTTGAAGTAGACTGGAAAAAAAACTATCAAAGTGTCAAGAGAAAGAATTGTACCTTTTATAAAGAGGAAATATTACATTTTATTTCGATCTAAATTTTATCAAAAAAATAAACTAGATATCACAAGTTGAAATTTAAGGGAGTTTCAGTATATTTACCCATTAAAAAAAAAAGGGACATTTCAGTTATATTTACCCATCAAAAAATTTTTTTTTTTCCAGTCACTACCATTGGTTATACGTTTTTTGTCAGCAATTTTTAAAGTTTGTTTGTTTGCATGTAAAAGAATTCTTCTTTTCTTTAAAGAATTTACATGTTAGCACTTCCCAAACTGCCATTGTAATTCTGATTTGTAATATTGGATACTACATCTCTTGACTGATATAATCTATGAAACTATCATTTTCCATTTCAGAGTTATTCAGAAGGTTTTAATAAACTATGCATTTTGTGAGCTTTCCGTTTTAATTTGATTATCCGTCACACATACGGCAAAAGTTTTGGAATATCAAAATTTTGTCTACATTACATATTTTCTAATGCGTTGAGGCTAAATGTTATCTCTGTATGCAGTGAGGGTGCGAGGAGCTCATAGTTGCCCCAATCTATGATGGCCACTTACCCGACAGTTAAATTCATGTTGACACACCGATTCCTGTCAGATCATTCAAGTTAAGAAACGTTGGGCCTGGCCATACTTAGATGGATGACCATTTGGGAATATCAGGTGCTGTAAACAAAATACTCAACCCATGTGTATAAATGAGTACCAGCTTTGCTGGGAAGTATAATTGGTGACAGACTAGCGTCTTGTCACGGGGATGGGTTGGCCTATCCACTTGGGTCAGTGCTATACGACTGGGATACCAATGTGGCAATATTTTTTAATAACCAAAACTCAGAATTATCCAATTTTAATAACATTTTCAACATCAATTCAATTAATTATATAAGAAATACAAGTTTTTAAATTTAATAGCGATTTTTCAAAAGAGTTAAACAAATTTAACGTTTGGGTTAGATTAACACACATTCACTGTAACTTTTGTTTATATTACTGCTAAAAGTAACGCTTGTATCATTCCCCCTTACCCGTAACATTTTAAGGTGCCAAACATTATAACTAAGTAGACCTCCACAACACTGTCGAAATAATCCCCCCCCCCCTTCCCAGGTTTTCCCTCGGATCGGAGGAAGGTAGCACAGTCAGTATGTAGTTCCTTTTAGTATTAATCTGCTTATCAACACATTTTTCTACTTGTGTGTGATAGCTGTGTTGCTCGAACATATGCTTGTTCTTTGTAATATCTTACCCATTGCACAGAATCTGCTCGGTTCTACTGGTGTTGTTTTTTGTAAATATTCTAGAAATGCCAATGAGTACCTTTGGACACTCTTTGGTGTTAGATGGCATTCACTGGTAATCTTATTGGGGAGAAGAACAAATAATAAGACAGGACAGTTCAACTTTTATGTCCCTGATATTGTGATCTAATGTAATAAATAAAAAGATTTTAGTTTCAGAGATGTTGGGAGTTCCTATTTGCTTGGATCCTAGGCACAAGGTAGTTTTTTAGTGTGGTGAAAATCCAACTCGCCAAAAAAGAAACACTCTGAGTTGGGTCGAAAATTAAAATTAACTCCGTCTAGGATTTCTCCTTCATTGACCAAGGACAAAAACGATTAAGTGTAGTATTAGAAACGATACTACACTTTGCTCCTCTAAAAATAAAAATAATCTAATCCCAATTCTGGAATCTATTTTAACAAACCCAACTCTCCTGACTCCGACAAAAATTGCAAACTTTAACTCTAATTCCTTACATTAGAGGTGGGCAGTCGACCGAACAAAAAAAATATGATCTCATTTGGAGTTGCAAAAATTGTGGACTTCCGATTCCCCACCTTTGGATGTAAGTTATCGTAGAGTGTTTTTTACAGCGTGAGGATTATCTTATAAGACAATGGTAGAATGCACCCCCCCCTCTCTGTTGTGAACCATTAAAAAAGTCACTCTGATATTACAGAATGAAAAACTCATGAGATTGTTAATACGACCATAACGACAATGTATTCCAATAGAAAACAAAGTTGGATAAGTTCTACAAAAAACCGGTGGGTGGGGTAACATTATCCAGATAAAAAGCAAGACTAGATAAGAATAAACATGACTCGAATTTTTAATGAATTTTCGCTGCAAAAATTATATTCGTTTATTTAATCTTATTGCTTAATTGACTCTAGGTCAAGATTTTAAGTAAACTTTTTTTCTCTCTCTAATTATTTGTGAAATGGTTCAACTATTACTGCCACCAGTATCCAGTATCTCTGATGTTATTGGCCAATATGATAAGGTTATTTTTAGAGTGACACTCATATAATCTCGATTTAATCTTATGTTGATATTGTTTACTGAAAAATAACTCCATTAACTTGGACAGCTTGAAATCTATTACTGTACTAGGAATAAGAGTCAGGAAAAAGTGGAATGCTTCATCAGAGAGATGATTTGTTGCTCTCATTCTATTTTGTAATCACACACACACACACACACACATATGTGTGATACATGAAGAATAGGTAAGATAAGTTTTGGTTTTCTTTGATTTCACTTTGGATTTGAAATTGTGCATGCACTGAACATTTTTGTACCAGACGTTTGATACTCACCGTTTATGTGTACTTGTGTCGGTGTTATATTTTCACCAACTGATGTGTTTATAAACCATTATACTCCCGTCAGGAACACTGGTGTCTGCTGACAAAAACACTCGGACACCGATGTTGATTTATAAAAAGGTTTATTAAAAAGAGAGGAACAGTGATAGAAAAATTCAGAGGGACGGGTTATTTGCATGTGTGTGAGAAAGACAGACAACTCATCTTACTACACCCGGCTACATTGTGCGCCCGATTGTGGACAGTGCTCTGGACACGTCTTTTCTGCTTGAAGTGTTGTCAGAAGAGATAGAAAATTGCTGTCCGGAAGTCACATAGATTCGTTGACTTCTGTTCTGAGGTCACCTCTCACCCTTAGGTGTCACTCAAACTTTTCCATTCAAACCTGGTCCTCGTTATGTAACACGTGTGCCTGTTATTTTTTTTAGTTGTTTTTATTCGTAGGTGTCTTGGAGTAACAGTTTCTGTGTTTTATTTTTGTATATTTGTGCATGGATGTATACTTTGGCATATGTTATTTTGGTATTAATGTATATATATATATATATATACATATATATATATTACATACATATTAGAGAACACATGCACTTTTTGTATTTATCTGTGCTTTTATGGGCACTTGTCTTAATATTGATAGGTGTATTTCTTTTTTTTGTTTTTGCTGGGGATTGGGCATCCTACCGGATGCCAAACATTCACCCGCTATTTCAGAGACTCCAACCGAAAGATCTTTTTAGGATTCTAACTGTCCAATTGTTTGTATCTCTCTTGCACTTGGTTCACTGAATATATTCACCAAGTAGTTTTTGAAATTTTCATGAGCTCAGTTGCTCCTATGATTAATGGAATGATGGAGATCTTTCTAATATTCCAATTTCTTGTCATGTAGATAAGACCTTGGTGACTCGCACTATCAAGTTACCCTTGGAAGTGTGCACTCGTTGTTTAATAATATGGGCATATTATATAAAATTACAAAAATGTGTGTGTATGTATATATATATATATATATATATATATTTATATATATTTTTGCATGTTTGTGTCTAGATGTGTCTGTTATGATAAAAATTTAGGTGTGTATATTTATGTATGTGTGTATACATGTATATGCGCATCCCCTTTGTGTGTGTGTGTGTGTATATATATATATATATATATATATATATAATCTCTTGTTTCATTTTACTTCAGTCAATATTCTCAGAAATCAAGGGGCCCTTCCTGTGGCTTAGACTTGATCTATATATGAGATACATAGATATTCGAATATTCCATTAAAACTCTCTTTTATCTGTCAAACGTTGAGTTAGTAAAGAAGTTAATAACATTAATTTTCCTCTCCCCAATTGACCAGTTAACTTTGTTATAGTATATCTTTCTTGCGGCCTTTTGAGGTAATATTACTTGAAGATGCACCATCTCTTATATATATATATATATATATATATATATATATAAGCGTATATATGGCTTGTGACAAAAGAAATTTAAACAACTGTTTTAGATCTAAACAATTATTATTTGATATCATTTGATGTGTATATTTTATCGATGTATATTTATATATATGACTTAGTATTTACCATAAAATTCAAAAATAAAACTTTTCAGTATTAAATAATAGATTTGTTTGTATGGTTTAACGTGTGCATAAATACAAAAAAAAGAAAAAAATTATATTAGAGTTTGGTTGATAATTCCATGAAAAATGCCAGTATACTGAAATCATATGCCCTTAATAGGGTTAAGATGAAAATTCATATCCACTAAATGTACAAAAGCAAGGAAATTCACAAATTTTTACACTTTTATTGTCATTAAGGGTATGACTACATATCGACCAAACCATTTCATTATCACATCACTACAGTATAAATCTCTATGCATGAGTGGATGAAGTGTGTGAGGTGCGCTGAAGAAAAATTTCTATCAGTAAAATACATAGCCCTGTTGTGCTCGCACCCCCTTAATACCTATTAAGGGCATATGATTTCAGTATACTGGCATTTTTCATGGAATGTCACTACTTTTGTAAAGGCTATTCCTCAATACAATGCCTTCTCATAACTGATATAGTTGGTAGTTTGACTAATCAAGGTATATGGTAAACTGAAATTAAAATGCCATCAACTAGACCCTAGAACCTCTATCTCTGCCCAAAATCAGTTGCTCCATCAAATAGTTGATGAGATACAGGGTGGTACTTACGTACACACAGATAACATGATTTCATGATTAACCTTTCTGGATCTCTGGGTTGCCTTGACTAATGATGCTGAAATTCTACACACTTATAGAACCTATCAAATAAAAATTTTGTGCAAAGTTTTAACTAATTTGGTTTATTGGTTTTTGAGTTATGATTGATCAAAGAAATGAGATTTCCAGCATAGGCCATTCGTGAAGTCTATTAAGGGATAGAGCGCTCTCGCGCCTCCCTTGATAACTTTATGTGTGTGTAAATCCAATCCATATGGCAAGCGAATATGCATGTGTATATATGTATATGGTGAAAAAACTTGATGTCTGAATTTGTGATTATTGAATATTAAGTAGTGTGTGTTTGTCGTCATAATCTGTTCGGTTGTGGGAAGGAATAATCAAATATAAATATCAACTTAGGTATAAAAAATCTGATCTAATTATCAATACGTCAGTGGCTGTCTACAGCCCCGTTTTCCCAACAAAATTGAAATAATTTTTCTATCATCTCCAGAATGGACTCAACATATAAATATAATTTAGAAAAACAAAACAATCAACCGGTATATTAAAAATTAAAAAAAAATTAAAACCATATCATGTGACCTCTGCTACTTGTAACCTCTCAGAACGGATATCCTTTCATAGATGAAGATGGAGATGAAAATGTTCATCTTACCTTCATACTAAGAACATGGCCTAACAATCCCCAGCTAGAACTGAAACAAGTCTGCAAATGTGTAGGCAAAAATGTTTGTATGAATAAAAAAAAAAATTATATGAAATAAATATATTACTATTAGCAAAATATTTTTAATTCTTATAAATTTATTCATTAATCAGTTGTTTGCGCACACAAATAAAATAATTACTTTTTTGTTTCCATTTCTTTCTTGAAAAAATGCTTGGGTTGCCAGTGGAGCAGATCTGATGATTTTAAAACCTGAAGTGAAACCAATTTATGATTGACCTCAAAACGCCTGAAAGATGTTTTTATGATTGAAACATAAATTCAGCAATTGAAGCGTAGATAACCCTATAAGTATTTATTTATGAAAATCAAACTTTTGTAATTATAGATGACTCCAAAATAACCTATAATTTTCCTCTTCTAAAAACTAGCTCAGTCTAATAGTACTAAACCAGCAGTGACAATGTGAATATAAGCATAGAATATAAAATATAGATTTGAATAGGTGATGCTAAATGTGTTGGATATTAGATATAAAAACAGAAGCCAGCTTGCAGAAGAATGAACAAAGAAAAAAATGAGTGTTTTTGCCATTTTCACTGCTGGTTTAGTATCATTAGACTGGGCTAATGTTTTAGAGAAACATACAAGATTATAGATTACGGTTTTCCATAAGTAAAAATTTGATTTTTACAAATAAATACTTCTCAGGGAGTTTAGATTTTGATGAAACACTTACGATAACAATAATACATTTATGCTTCTCAAATTATATAGTTGTCGAAACCAGGGTTGCGGAGTTGGAAGGTGTAATGTTCGACTCCAACTCCTAGAATTCCAAAATATTCAACTCTGTTAGTGTTCTTATGACTCCAAAACCTAACTTCGTAACCCTGATCAAAACCACATCTTTTCAAATTTAGAATTATAAAGACCTGTATAATAGAGAAAAGACATATTTGGACTGTTGCTAAGTTTCAAAAAGCATCGCTTTATTTTTCAGTTATTTTAATGCAGATTGTTTAATTTCCCATAAAAGATCATAATAGTGTTGGGTAAGGAGAATCCTATCTTCAGAGTCAGCTTTTAAAGAAATCTGTCTTCAGCTCCAGAGTCACTTAAAAACAAAAGCAACTCTGACTCTTGAAAACATTTCTGATTCTGACTTCCCATAGTTGAGGAAGGATCAAACTTTATTACAATATTGAAATGATCTGGTGTTATGAAATTGTTACTTACAGGATTGCGGAGTCGGGGTTTTTTTAGAAGGAGTCAGTCCGAGTTGGATTTTTTAATCTCCAAAGAATCAAGTCTAAATATTGGACATTAAAATAAGGAGTCAGTCAGAATTGTTGGAATCTTATAAATCGGATCTTATGCCTTCTGACTGCAATCTTAGTTACTTACTGTGCCATGTTGCCATATATGTAGTTGCCAAAACGTCCTTGGATGCCCCTGGTGATACCAGATCAGGCTGCCCTGTGGCTCCCTGAGACGAAATTCACCTACATTGACTTTTTTTTTTTTTTTTTTTTTTTTTTTTTTAAATTTTTTTTTGTAAAACTTAATTATGTTCTACAAAACCAAAAACAAAAACAACAGCCCCTCTCCCTTTCTCCCTCCCCTTTTTTATTTTATTTTTAGAACTTGAAGCATAAAAACTTTTACTATAATGACCAGATTCGGCATTAAATAACCCAAAAAGGGTTGATATGCCGTAAAACAAAACTACCAAACCAAACCTTGGATGCCCATTGAACTTTGTATTTGTTCATGAATCCCCACCAATCTATATTAAAGTTACGAGAAAATTTCATGTCTGTCTGTTTTTCTCGCGTCAATGTAACTTTGATATTTACACATTGAATTATTATTTTGTATTTACTATTAATTGCATATTTATTGAAATAAAGAAAAAATTCAGTAGCATAAAATAAAATTTTAATCCTATTTAAAAAAATATTTTTAATTTCATAAAAATCCACCAGAATTTTACAGAGGTGAGAGTTGAGACAATTTTTGTAGTGGAGGTTAAATTTTAACAAAAATACAATCTGGGTTTCAGTACTGGGTGTAGGGGGACACAGTTCCTCATCTATTCTCAGGCAATACCAAGTATTCCTGTTAGTAATCTATAAACAAAAGCTACACAAGACCAAATATAAGTAGTAGTAGTAGTAGTAGTACTACTACTATTGATAAAGATGTCTCTACCAAATACCTCTGCTTTTAATGGGTAAAGCAAAGTGATATTTTTGAACTATTCATGGTGGGTTTAAAATCTGGTAGTTGGAAATATTTTCTTTATCTCTTTCTAAACCTGTCGAGTGTTTACTAAAGACAAGACTAGACAAGTAGGCTAACGTGTACTTAGTGACACTAACAGTTTATGACTGCTTTAAAATGTTTTATTTATTAGTAATAGTTAAATAAATATTTACTTTTTCATACTTGTATCTTGTTATTCATTGTACCATAGTGTCTCTTATGATGTTTATACTCATAAAAAAAAATAGAGACCAGTGATTGAAATGATAAACTTAGGATAGCATTTGCATCATAACTAATATTATATTTTTAGAATTGTTAGATTTAGTAGTTGTTTGTATTGAAAATGTAAACTTATTATATTTCTGAATTTTTGAGATGAGGATTGATAATTTGCATAATTTTGGTTATTCAGACTACATTTCATATCTTGAGTGTTATCATCACAACGTTTCGGCCGCTGTAACCTCCGGCCTTGTGTATCTCTTCGAAATCGGAAATATTTCTGTCGAACTCGGGAATCTGCAAGGACCCGTGGCGCAGTGGATATAGTACTAAGTTAAATTCAGTTCCAAGTGATAGTCATTTGAAGGTTCAATCCTTGGTGCGGGCGATACAAAGAATTGCGAATTACTGAAGACTTCTCCCAGTCATAGCTGATGGAACAAGAGCATGCTACCCCCGTGGATTAAATAAAGGGTTCCATTCGAAATTCTGTCCAGATTCCTGAGTTCGACGGAAATATTCCTGATTTCGAAGAGATATACCTGAAGAAGGCCGGAGGTTACAGCGGCTGAAACGTTGTGATAACACTCAAGATGAGAAATGTAGTCTGAATAACCAAAATTATGTAAACTTATTACTTGACATTTTTTTAAACTTGGAAATCATTGAGATTATCTACCTGTTTACCTCCAGGTTGGTTAATAAAACTCAGAGCTGCATTAACTTGTTAATTTTTAACAAGTTAGAGAAAAAAAAATCAAATGCATAAAAATTTTTCTATTACATGTTTGCTTATACATATATCTGTTTCCTCAGAAGAACTGAAAACCAGAAATATAGTTTTTAGTTTATTCACTTTACAGTTTTACTCCACCCTAAAATAACTCGTTGATTATTGTGTTGACTGTTATGTCTAAAATATCAACATAATTATCATTCTTGACAAAGCTTATCAAATATCCAAGAGAAAAAAATAAAAACACAAAAAATTTTATAAGGTTGGAAGTGATGCTGAGTAAAATGAAAACTTCTGTAAAATAATATATTTTTTTTATGTACCTGTCTGAAAATGCAAAGTTATGTTTCCTGGAGTAAGTTCAGAGAACTTCTGCCATTACTAACCAGCAGAGCATTATCACTGCGACCGAGGGAAGAGTTTATGCTTTGTGATATATGGAAGTGAAACCTGGCTAGTGGGGGTTGAGGACATGCGTTGCATGAAGAGAACTGATATGAGACGATGGATGTGTAATGTGAGTCTTAAAGACAGGCTTATATGTAACGACCTGAGAGGAAGATTAAATCTGGACAGTATAGGGAGATGTGTACAGAACATCAGACTTCATTGGTATGGTCACATTGAAAGAATGGCTGAGAGTTCTCGGGTTAGATGTAGAACAGTTGAAGTAACAGTGTCAGTTGGAAGGGGAAGGCCAAGAAAAACATTTGATAAAATAAGGATGGATTTTAAGGATAAATATTCTGCCAGAGATATGTTAGTTTGGAAGTCAATTCGTAAAGCCGTCCAACACATGCCAGCTATAAAATGGGTGGATGTTAAACTTAATATGATGGATTAATGAAAAACTGAATCTTCAAAAATCTTACAATTTAAAAAAAAATAAATAAATAAATAAAAAAAAATAAATAAATAAAAAAATCTTTATACCTTAATATTTAAAGTAATCATCTGTGCCAGATAAGAAGTCAACATTTGAATTTATGTTGGTTATATATAATCACTGTAGAACGGTTCTTTAGTTAGTCCTACTAATAACGTTTTAGTAACTGTTAAAATTTTAAGATAAATTTAAATTCTATTTTTATATTTATAGATGAGCAGGACTCCCTGGAAATTCCATGGCTGCTTACCTACTGTCATTTTTTTTTTTTTTTTTTTTTTTTTTTTTACCCTAAAAATACTTGTCACTTTTTTTTAGTATGACAACATAATTCTATTTATGACGTTTTATTCAATTTTGGAGCAATTTATTTTGAAACAGGAAATACCTTAATGTTTGGCACACAGTGACACCAGATAATCATCAATTTTGTGCATTTAATAATTGGACAATGCCATCTTTTAAAATTGGTGTGAATATACAAACGAATATGCTAGCATACATATTTTTAAAAATCTGTTCAGAATTTAAACAAAAAAACAACTTTTTTAAGGAAAATCTTAGTTTTATAGTAAGATAATGTGAGCCTTTCTTAAGAGGTCTATTAATATATTTGAAACCAATTTCAACATTAATAATATTCATAAAATGATACTTATCTAATATATAAAGCAAAGCCAGTCCTTTTTTGTGTGCATTATATCTAAGAAAATATAACTACAATATTTAATTTGTTTCGACAAACATCTAGTTTATATCTGACTGTTTGAAAAAATGTATTTCAAATCAATTTAATCGATTACATACTTAATAATATTGAATAAAGAATAAATGTGGATTCAATGGGAAATACAGTGTATCACTACATCTGTTTGTGAGATGTCAATAGTGTTTATGAAAGGTATAGAAAGAATATACTAGAACTCTATAGATTAATTGTCCCAAAATAAAATGAGCATAAATATACCGAAGACCTATTAAGCATAAGGCCTAGTAGTATATAAGAAATGGTGATTAAATTAGAACTTTCTAGACAGCTACTCTGGAAAAATACTCAACCTGGCAAATCTTTGGAAATGCAGGTGACAGAACAATCCGTTTCTCCTGAAGTTCATGTAAACAAATAATCTAACTAGAAATTTTAGACTAATTTCTATCAGTATATCTGAAATATATAAGTTGAACAAACAAGGATGTCAAGATTTCTTTACTATAATTATAGAAAGTATAAAGTTCAATCTGATACGGCAAACTAGAGATGTGTATCTTTAAATATGATGAAATACGGATTTGATATTTCATAAAATAAAATCTTTAAAAACCCCAGGTGCCTGTTTTTTTTTTTTAATTAAGTATACAAGTAGACATTAATATTTGTATTTGGCTCAGTATTTTCAGATATTTTTATTGGAAGATTGGTCATTGTCAAAAGAACAACTTTCTTCTGTAAGACATTGTCATTTTATTTTTAACCCAAACTGTGCTAACTTTAAATATCTAGCATAAGTAATTGAAACGGTTTATGTATTGTGATGCTAAACCTTGTGTATATCTTCATATATTTATATTTTTTCTATAACATCCTGGTATTTTTTCTATAACATCCTGGTATTTTTTCTATAACATCCTGGTATTTTTTCTATAACATCCTGGTATTTTTTCTATAACATCCTGGTATTTTTTCTATAACATCCTGGTATTTTTTCTATAACATCCTGGTATTTTTTCTATAACATCCTGGTATTTTTTCTATAACATCCTGGTATTTTTTCTATAACATCCTGGTATTTTTTCTATAACATCCTGGTATTTTTTCTATAACATCCTGGTATTTTTTCTATAACATCCTGGTATTTTTTCTATAACATCCTGGTATTTTTTCTATAACATCCTGGTATTTTTTCTATAACATCCTGGTATTTTTTCTATAACATCCTGGTATTTTTTCTATAACATCCTGGTATTTTTTCTATAACATCCTGGTATTTTTTCTATAACATCCTGGTATTTTTTCTATAACATCCTGGTATTTTTTCTATAACATCCTGGTATTTTTTCTATAACATCCTGGTATTTTTTCTATAACATCCTGGTATTTTTTCTATAACATCCTGGTATTTTTTCTATAACATCCTGGTATTTTTTCTATAACATCCTGGTATTTTTTCTATAACATCCTGGTATTTTTTCTATAACATCCTGGTATTTTTTCTATAACATCCTGGTATTTTTTCTATAACATCCTGGTATTTTTTCTATAACATCCTGGTATTTTTTCTATAACATCCTGGTATTTTTTTCTATAACATCCTGGTATTTTTTTCTATAACATCCTGGTATTTTTTCTATAACATCCTGGTATTTTTTCTATAACATCCTGGTATTTTTTCTATAACATCCTGGTATTTTTTCTATAACATCCTGGTATTTTTTCTATAACATCCTGGTATTTTTTCTATAACATCCTGGTATTTTTTCTATAACATCCTGGTATTTTTTCTATAACATCCTGGTATTTTTTCTATAACATCCTGGTATTTTTTCTATAACATCCTGGTATTTTTTCTATAACATCCTGGTATTTTTTCTATAACATCCTGGTATTTTTTCTATAACATCCTGGTATTTTTTCTATAACATCCTGGTATTTTTTCTATAACATCCTGGTATTTTTTCTATAACATCCTGGTATTTTTTCTATAACATCCTGGTATTTTTTCTATAACATCCTGGTATTTTTTCTATAACATCCTGGTATTTTTTCTATAACATCCTGGTATTTTTTCTATAACATCCTGGTATTTTTTCTATAACATCCTGGTATTTTTTCTATAACATCCTGGTATTTTTTCTATAACATCCTGGTATTTTTTCTATAACATCCTGGTATTTTTTCTATAACATCCTGGTATTTTTTCTATAACATCCTGGTATTTTTTCTATAACATCCTGGTATTTTTTCTATAACATCCTGGTATTTTTTCTATAACATCCTGGTATTTTTTCTATAACATCCTGGTATTTTTTCTATAACATCCTGGTATTTTTTCTATAACATCCTGGTATTTTTTCTATAACATCCTGGTATTTTTTCTATAACATCCTGGTATTTTTTCTATAACATCCTGGTATTTTTTCTATAACATCCTGGTATTTGGTGCAACATTCATCCTGTGTGGGTCGAGCTGGCTACCTTCAAAGGAGGAAGTTTCTAGTGAATATTAGATTCACAAGCAGTTCCCAGTCGCATGTATATTCCAGCCAGGGGAGATGACATTTGTTTTTGCAGGGAGGTGTCACTGCTCTCCCACATACAGTATTTCCAAATGGTCACTCATCTGGCACTGACCAGGCTCAATGTCACTTAACTTTGGTCTAATGAGAACTGGAGTGTCAATGTGATTATTCTGTATGTAATATCCTATTAAGTAAAATAGAACTTTAAATTTAATTTTATGGTTCATGAATCAAATTCTTACTATTTAAGTGAGAATGAAACATCTTAACCACTGAATCACCACTTGAGGTAGATGACTTGAGCGGATCCGTACAAATTAAGTTATTTTATCATTTTTTGGTTTAACGTCTGTTTTACATGCTGACATAAATCCTTATGCATTTTTTCCCATGTTTATTTACTATTAAGAAAATTATTATTTTCTATCAATTTAAGTCTGCCAAAGATTTTTTTTTTTTTCAGTTTTAAATTAAAACAATTACGATATTTTAACTCGTTAAATTTCTTTCAAATGTTCCTATTGTTATAAAGTATTTTAAACATTATTTTTTAGAGTATAGTACTTGAAACCTGTAGCAATCTAGTAGCATGAAAAATTAGGATTATTTTCACATGGATTTGCTGGTATGTTTTTTTTATACAGGGTGGGCCAAAATAAGGGTCCTATCTTTAAATTTGAATAACTTCCACAAAATAAAAGTTAAACTCACCAAACTTTATGTGTGTGTAGACTGACCCTTCCGAGATTTTTTGAAATAAACAAAACAAATTTTAGCCGAAAAACACTTAAAACTTACAAAAACTAAAGTATTGTTTTTTACACTGTTTTGAGTTTTTTAAGCAAAAATAATGTTTTCTAAATGAGGGTACGTTCCTTAGGGCTAATACGGCTCATGCTTGCTTCGGAAGGGGTCCTTTACTTATTCTAAAAAAAAAAAAAAAAAAAAAAAAAAAAAATCAATAAATAAAAAAGTTATGAATTTTTAAAAATAGGACCCTTATTTTTGCCCACCCTGTATTTTGAACATAATTTTCCTTTTGTTATTTAAAGTGATTTGGTTTGCCTCTTTTATAGCATGTCAACCGTTTTGTGTCATTTAAGACTGAAACAATACCTATGATCAACCATTGATTGTATATGACTAGTTGAAGAGAATTCACTATTCTACCCATAGCTGAGTGGGGGTAAATTGTGGGTTTATAGCTTTCTCAATGATAAATGTGCCTATAGTGGTGGTTAAGTGGACTGACGACCTGGTGTGTCAAGTTCAAATCCAGTCGATTCCATAATACCACTTTCATTTAAGGGTGTTGGCAACCATTATGTGGCCTCTCTTGAAAAAATGTCAACAACCGAATCAAAACCGGTCAACAAAGTTGTACCATATTGATTCATATGAATTTACTTTACTTCACTATAGATACGGTTGGATTAAAACTCTGCTATTATGCCAATAGAGCACACACACACACACACACACACACACCTTTTTAAGGAGTAGAATGTTTTTGCCATTTATCTGCTTACCTCCAAGTCGTTAACAATCAGGGCTGCATTAACTTATTAGTTTTTAACAGAAAGCAAATGTATAAAAAATGTTCCCCTATTCATAATTATTACATGTTTGCTTATATATACATCTGTTTCCTTACCTCCTTAGAAGAACTGAGAACAAGAAATATTGTTCTTTGATACAACAGAGGCGCATGAGTAAATTAGTTTCTCTTTGATTCAGTAGCACAAATGAACGATAGTACTTGACTTTTGTTTAGTAAACTTTTAAGTTAGGCCATGAATTGACTTTTCTCCCTTAGTTTTTATAAGTGTCAACATTACTTTTGAATGTTTAAGTGTCGCAATAGTAAATGCGAGGCATCTATTTTTTAATTTATTAATAAATTCAAATGGCCATCTTATATTAACTTACACATGAAAAGTAGTTTAAAAAAAGTTTAAAGCTAAGTAAGATTTTGTTTTTTTTAAATTTTATGGAAAGCATTACTTTTTATATGCGCCCCTGTTGTATCAAAGAACATTGTTTTCTCCAGCATCATTATCGTTGCTCGTTCATTCATTATCAAAGTTTATTCAATATCATCACTGACTTTCAAACTCTGAGCTGCTTAAAGACTCCTTAAGTTTAATTTATCATAAAATTTATTTTGTATAATACTTAAACAAGCGATTTCTGATTTCAGTTATTTCTTATCTACAAAAAGAGGGCCCCCATCTCCCAAAGAAAAGTAAATTGTTCACTTATTTTTGGGTAGTTATTTACAGCTAAAATAATTTTATATTGCATTGGTAAGAATCAAATGAGTTTTAATTTTTGTCTCTCCCCCCCCCCCTTTGTTTAAATAATTGCTGTTTTGTTTAGAAAATAAAGCAAATTAGGTGCAACTGACTTTAGTTTGGTCAATGTAAGTTAGTCATACCTGCATATGTGGATATGTGTAGTTTTATTTAAAAGTTCTAATTGAAGCTGAAATTTTTTTTTTTTTTTTTTGGAAGTCTCCAACATTTTTTTTTATCAAAAAAGTTTCACCTCCAAACTAATGTCTATAAAAGTTTCATTCAAATTAATCCTCATTTCTTTAAATTAACATTTAAATAGGCATATACTGTCTTGATAGTTATGCTTTAAAAATTCTGACACTTTGCTGAACTCGCCTACCAACCATTGATACTAGCTATCTAAATCACCAGTTAACCTTTCACTCTCACGTATAAAAATAATACAAAATTTGTCAGTCCATTAACAATTTTTAGCTGATTAGACCTACTAAATTGCAATTTACTAGAAATGGTACTCTACCTATGAAAATGAATCTTGTTCAATTCAGTATGCAATTCGATGAACCAAAAGACCCTTGACTTCTGAAAAGTTTTGAAACATTGGTCAGTGGAATCTGTGCAAAAGATAAAATAGGTAAGAAAATTGTGGTACACAAATCTTCCACATAGGGCAGACTTACCTGAGCTGATAATTATCAGCTCTGGGGTCTCAAATACTGATTATAATCAGTATTTGAGACCCCAGTTTTACCGGTTCTTGAATCCAAATCATTGTTGGCTAACAGACAAGTTTAACCTATTAAGCAAGTCCACTCTAAATGTGTAGTTATTTTTGTCTCGTCAGTGAACAATGTCAAAGCAATTTAAACAAAATGCAAAGTTGGCATGCTTGCAGTCTTTCTTGATGATAATAATAGCAATGTACTTTATCAGACTGTCAGAATTTAATTTGTACTTTTCGACAGGACTATGCACATTTGTGTAATAATATTATTAACTATTTTTACAGGTTTGATAAAGATGATACATTTCATAAACATTTGGGATGAATTAAAAAAACAAAAACAATCCTTTTCAGATTTTGAAAAATACTTGTTCGATTTTTTTTTTTTTTTTTTTTTTTTTTTTTTAATAGTCTCTCTAGTTGATTTTTAGAAATATTAATTTGTACTCTGTCGCCATATTTAACCCGGTTTGCCTTACTATTTTACCATTGACTGAATTAATAAGATTTAGTAATCTTTCATGTCCCAATTCTTAAGATGTAGATTTGTTTTATTAAACTTTATGAAAATCAAGTTGAACTTATGAACAAATTTGAAAGACTAATTACAATGCTTAAATTACTATATTAAAAAAAATGTGAACTTAAAATTTTTTGAGAAAAGTAATGGATATATAAATAGGATAAAATTTGAGATAACAATAAATATATTGATCAATGTTATTTTTAATAATAATTTTTAGTTTTGGTTACTAACAGACACCAACTTTACATTATAGTATGATTTTATTTTTAAAAAACCTGAATGTTATAAACCCAGTTAAATACACATGCTAATCAAAACTTTTTATACATTATTTTGCAGTATACATTTTTGTATATGTACTTTAAAAAAATCTATTATGATTTAGCCATCAACTTTCTATTTAAAATTTTTGATCTTTATGAATGCTGCCAAAAATATGGGACCAGATGTCACATATTTTTGCTAGTATACCACTACCCCCCCCCCCTCTGTAAAAAGAGATGGTAATCTCTGGCAGAATGGTATCATGACCACAAAACAGATGCTATACAATCCCCTAACCACAAAACAGAAGGTAATGCCTGGGAGGATGATATGAAACCAGAACAGATACTACAATCCCCCCTCCCTGAATTGAGCGTTAAAAGATAATACAATAGTACATTAATAAAAGTAATAGTATAGGTTTGGCTTCAGACAAACAGATACCAAATCTCCATTAATAATATATTTTAATGGGTAGCCATCAAATATAAATATAAATATATGTAATTTTATTACTTTTACCAATGACATAAGTAGTTAGACATTTTGTAAATCTTATTCTTGTTAGCATCCATATTTGAACATAAATGAAAAATAGATTTAGACATTTTTAATTCCTGCATGTCTGTTCCCGAGATATTCTCTTTATCTTGAAGGTTTAGGTAAGTCGAAAGCTTGGATAATAATAAATTGACACTTGATAAACTTTGGTTGTTTCCTTGTACATATAAACAGCTTAATAGGAATAGCTTTAACTTTACTGCAGTTTATCCATTCGTCATGAGTGTTTTTTTTTTTTAATTTGATTTAATATATTCCTCAAGTTTTTATACATTACAAATTCAAATTGCTTGGCTGTTTGCATCAAATGTATAAAATCGTTGGGAATGTGTTAAAACACTTCCGAAGATTGGATAGACCATGAAACTAATAGTGTTAAGATAAGCTGAATTTATGATTTGTGTCATATGTATTAGCAAATGTATGCTCCCTTCGATCACATATAAGAGAATGATATCATAACGAATGAACGTGTAATGTCTGGGAGGATTGTCTCATGACAACAGAACAAATACTACACTACCTCCCAAAAGAGGGAGTGCCTGGAAGGATGGTCTCATGACAACGGAACAGATACTACACTACCCCCTTTAAATTTAGCATTGAAAGATAGAATACTAGTACATTAATAGAAATAATAGTATAGTTACGGTTTCAGACAGATACCAAATCTTCATTAGTAATCTTCATTAGTAATAATCTTCGTGACATGTAAAATCAATTTCTCAAAATCAGAGCCGATCTTGCACACACAAATGAATTTATATCCTTTCAAATGTTTAAGGACATTATTGATACACTTTTGACGATCACAGAACTGCAGTAAAGTATTAAAATAAGCCACCTTTATTTATGTTTTAAAATAAATTCATTGTTACAACTTTAATTTAGTATTTCTTAGTGTACACATGAGTATTTTTTTATGTATCTGGTTTAACCATAAATTTCATCAGCACTTCATATTTTAAATGGTTGTTTTCGTGCAAACCAGCTTTCAACTGATTTGCACAAACAGGAAGCTAAACTTAGTAAACTGATTCAGTGTATTTGTTTGTTTTTTGTTAAATATTCTCTAACCGGATTAAAGAGTTAGAATTTTAAACTGGAGCTGAGGGTGCGTGATTGCCTAATGGATATCATTGTAGACTATGGAAGTGTTTATACCGAGTTCCAACCCTGTTGAATCTATTGTGGCCATTTGTATACTAATACTGTTTGGGAAGGTATGAATCAGAAGTTTCCTCCTACCTATGGGTAATAGAGCAACTTTTGTTCAATCATTTATAATAGGTATTATTTCAACATTAAATAACTCAAAAGTGTTGATGTGCCGTGAACTGAACTAGTTTACCTTTAAGAACCTTTTCATTTCCTTCTAATTTTTAACTTCCTACCCAAAGACCTTCTCTTGGTGTGGCCCTGTCTCCCCAAGTCTTCCACAACATGTACAAGAAACTTTTGGCCCAACTGGGTTGTTATTGAAAGGGGGAAAGTTCGATGAAGCAATTAGAACCTTTTAAAAGTTCTATGCTGTATCAATGCATCGCTTCCTTTCTAAAATAGAGAACCTGGTCTGAATTGAATCTCACAGAAATAGTCAACTGAATGTATAAATACCTTCTAATTGGTCAATGGAATTCGAAAAATGTCTTTTATTTGTATGTTCTGATGAGAAAATAAGTTGAAACCTGATCTGGTCTCTAGTGTTTTAATATTTAGCCTATCCATCCTCCGCCTGACTTTATTAGTTGAATGAAACCAGTGTACAAGAAGGAATCTTCTCAAATATTTAAAGAGAATGTTATTTTAAGTAATCTAATTAGAATGGGTTTGATATAATTATTAAAGTGAACTGGTTCTCATGAATAACGGCTTTATTCTTTTTTTTTAACTTATGTTTACAATTTTAGAGGAAAGAGAAATATATTTAAAGACTCTCTGCTCTCATCTGTTAGTGCAGAAAAATATATAGACATTTGGTTTTAATGAATAACTGATAAAAAAAGCATTTTGTTTTTATTTATTTTTCATTAAAAAAATATCACTATTTAAGTTTACTTCTATAAAAATTGCTGTAGAGAAAACAGGTGGCTTCTGTTGTAATTAATGGGTGTTGTATTTGCCAAAAGACCTTGTTGCACATTAAAGGTACTTGAACCCACCTGGTTAGTCTGAGTCTGGTGCTAAGGCAGTCATCAGACAGGGAAATTGGTTACAAAAATAGACTTACTTGACATTTATATAGGCAAGCAGAATAATAATAAAAGTTGTGTGGACAAAGATGAAACAGTAAATCACATAAGTGAATGCAGCAAACTTGCCCCCCAAAAATACAAGAACATACACGACTGCAAGGGGAAAGCATGCAAACGACTGCATTTCAAACACGCGAACAAATGGTACAAACATAAACCAAAGACAGTACTGGAAAATGAAAATCACAAAATCTTCTGGGACATGGATGTGCAAACAAATAAACTTATACAAGCAAGGAGACCGGATGTCATAGTCAACAAAAAAGAAAAATCCTGCCAAATCGTAGAACACTAGGAACGGTCTCCAAAAAACTGGGGAAAAGACTGGGAGAAATTGGAATCAAACGGATCACTGAGACCATACAAAGGGTGGCAATGATCAAAACAATCTTAAGGAAAATCCTTGAGTGCAGAAACCAACCTGCATAAGCTACGAACGGTAACCAGTCACATGAAGTTACAATAGGAAGAAAACAAAACCACAAGAACAACACACAAACTGCAAGAAATCTCATAAACTGCCCCCCCCCCCTCTCTCTAAAAAAAAAAAAAGTAATGGCACCAGCCTCGACTGATACCACACAAAATAGTCATGAAGGGTCAAGGATGGGGCCGAAGAGGGAGAACACTAACCAGACCGCCACAGGAAGAGTGCGGAGAGTACCGAGACGTTGGGGAGGCTTATTGCCACCCAAATCCAACAAACCAATTGTCGTTGCCAGTGAGAAATCAATGGTAGGCAGCTGTTGCGATACCGCAAGGTCATTTGCAGTGGTTATCGAAAAGAGGTGGAGAGTACTGGAAATCTGGGGAAGCTTGTTGTCACTCAGACTCCAAGGAAGACCACCGGTTGTTGTTGGTGAGCACTCACTGACGATGACATGTGTGATAACTCCTAGTAAGTACAAATAATAATAATAAAAAAAATAAAAATATCTGTATTAGGAGTGGCTTGATACTTAGCTTGGTAACTGAATTAGTAATTTTTATTCTCCTGGTTTCCTATATTAGTGTTAAGCTAGTCTATTTTTTACCCACCCCAATCTGATGGCTATAATAGCATGAAATTCTGTAACGAAATGGGGCAGACAGGTGCCAATTAGTTTTGTTTTATGCGAGCTCTGTCTTTGTAGCATTGAGTATGTTTTTTTAGTAGCGACTTTTCTTCAAACTGATTTGTTTGAATCGATCCATTAATTTGGATCGGTGCAGCAAATTGGTCTGAAATTCCTTATGTGTATATAAATAATAAAATATGCACTTAGAATATAAAAACAACCATGATGAGGATTACAGTCTGAAACATGTAAATAATAATCCATATTGTATTGGATATTTCACATATTTCAGTCATTTACATACTAATACGATTGTGGAACATATGAACCCACAATTTATCATCGGCTATGGGTAAAATATGCGCTTATTTTGACAATGCCAAAACACAGTGGCTATTAATAGGGGTGGGACGTAATGGGTGAAAATTTCAAATTCATGCGAGTAGTATTTTTTTGTGTTCATTTATACATAAATAACACTAAACAATAAAACATTTTGAAAATTTTGCAAAGTTCAGAAGGTGCAGGCCAATAGTTTTTGGCTATTTTACATTCATGAAAACCCTTTCACATTCATGAAAACCCTTTCACAGCCTGAAAATGGTCCTAAATTAAAGTACTATATCAGATTTAACCATCTATATCCATTCATAGCTTTTGAGGATGTTTTAGGACCTGCAATGTCGCATGAAACCACTTTTTCACCGAAAAATGATGGATTTTGAGTCCCGTGGAGCCCTAACGGCTATTTTTGGCTTGCACCTTCTGAATTTTGCAAAATTTTCAAAATGTTTGATTGTTTAGTGTTATTTATGTATAAATGAACACAAAAAATACTACTCGCATGAATCTGAAATTTTCACCCATTACGTCCCACCCCTACTATTAATGACCGAAAACAGCCCCACCAAAAATATTTCCAAAGATGCATTTAAAAAAAATCTTTTTTTGACTGACATTTTCATCTGACAAATTACTACAATAAAAATAAAGACTTACAGAAAAAGAAAAAGAAAATTACATGAATCCTGAATTCTAAACTATTATAATAAATGATGCCTGTCACCCCCCAAAATTCTTAACTTTAAACAAGATACTCTTGTAAGGAAACTAAATTCTAATATTAAAAAAGAAATATTGGAATTTAGTATCAAGTTTACAGTGTTCATGATTTGTTCTATTTCAAGGAAACTTTTTGTAGTTTATTCAGCTTTTTATCACTTGTCCAATTCGCCTTGTGTTTTTTGTGTCACAAACTTTAGACAAATGATTCCTTATGAAAACTGATATTACTTGCTGTTTAAACATGTCTCTCTTGTTTTGATAGACACAGGAAAACCCCCTCATTTTTTTGAATAAGATAGTCACAAGTGATTAAAATAAAAAAAATAGTTTATATGTAAGAATAAATGGTGGAAATTTTTATATCAAATTCATTGCTGAATGGAATTAAGTGTATATACAAACATTGTGGCTACATCTCATTGAACAGGTTCTCATCAGATCATAGTTCTCTCAAATAACACCTGTCCATCTCTGCTTATGCCAGCAGTGCATCTGGTCATCTTATATTTCTGACACTGGATTTAATCTCTGGGCGGAAAATTTTACAACCCTAGCTACACTATAAACTCATTGTGCGGGTACCCTTTCAGAAGGTATCCATTGTCTTTAGAGACAGAATGAAGAAGTTAACACCGTATAGAAATATTTATTTGTATAGTATGTGTGCACTAGTCAATTAGCCCCACCCCTCCTAATTAAGGTTCTGTACTTTGAAGAAGGCTTCTGTAAAGAGCTACTCAAATTAGTTTCAGATGAAACTAACAACCTCATCTTCTCTAAGTAATTAATTTATTCCAAATTCTATAAAATCGAGTGATATTAATCTAATTTTTTTGTAAGACGAGAAACAAACTAATTGCTTATAGATGACTAAAATGATAAACTAAATTTCAAAATGTGTACGTTGAAATATAGCAACTTGCATTACATGTGTAAACAAAATATAAGTTGTATTTCTTTTTTAAGAAAATATGAAAGCATTTAAGATTCCATTATTTATTATAGATTATATTTCCATTTTTGCTTTTTAAGTTTTTAGTAAGATTATATAAACTTCTTGAAGCAACAGTGACAAATTTATGGATATTTTGGAAAAATATCAGTTTTGAGGCTAAGTTTTATTTATTTATTTAAAAAAAATTTTTTTTTTTTTTTTTTAACCCTACGAGATGTTACACAAGGTCGGAAGGTGGGATTGAAAAGCCAGTGCACAAAAGGCGTGTGCACTCTGGCCCACAGATTCCTGAGCAGCCCCATTGACATTCCTCAATAGGGACGACTGAACTAAAACAAAATGGACCAGACACTGTTAGACTAATTGTCGAGGACGTATCCTTGACTGTTATGAATAACACAACTCTGGTTGATCCCCTAACTTTGACCCCCCCCCCCTCCCTTAAAAAAAAAGAAAACAAAGACCGTCGATCCAAATTATTAGAATAAACCCAACTTTGATTCCTGCAAAATTTGTCAATGGAGAACCCCCCCCCCCCCCCCACCAAAAAAAAGAAAAATCTGATTCCATTTTAAATTACGACTCCCCAACTCTGACTACTACAAAAATTGATTCTGATTCCCTACCTATTTTTATTTATTTTTTTTTGAGGGGGGGGGGGAGTACACATTAGGATTGCATTATTATAATAAAAAACAGACCCCCCCCCCCCCGTCAACATCTGTTTATTTTGAAAGATTTTCAACAGTTTTGACCACCAAATATTCCAGAAAAAATGTTTCTGATGATTCATGTAACTTTTATTAGTGAATTAAGATGGTTAGGGGAGAGGGGTATGATTTGTATATATTTTTTTATTTATATTCTTTTTCACATTCTTTATAGAATATTTTACCTGGAGGATAATATTTGAAATGTGACTGAACTAAGGGAGGGGATACAAACTATCATTGTATTATAAAACCTCATTATTTCAAATGGAAGACCTCAGAGGATTCGTAAGCTGTGAGAAGAATTGGATGATTGTGGATGAAACCAGAAGTGGAATAAATAATAAAATATAAAAGAATGTGTGTTTGTGGGGGGAGGGGGGCAACTTCCTCTGTTTTTCCTCTTGGGAGGAAGAAGAAAAGACATATTTTCTCATATCTTACACTGTATCAAGAAAAGGAATGTTCTTTTTATGGCTATTATGTGGAGTCTCCTGGGGGAGAAGGGATGGAGAAATTATTTTGGTCTGTTGCCTCCTTAAGTGTATTCCTATTGCTTTCTTAGAATAAACATTGGGAAAGAAATAAAGAAATATTTGGTTGTTAATTTTACTAGAAAAAGGTATTACCCCCCCCTCCTTTTTGTTTAAGAATTAAGAATGATAGTGCAATTATGCATGGGTCTTTTTGGAATTCGGCCTTCTGTTTTAAATTAAGCCGTTTTCATGATAAATACATCAAAGTTATGCAATACCAGTTGTATGTGCTACACATTATGAATGCTCATATGCACATGTATATTAGAAAATGGCCGTTTTTCTCTTTCCAAAAGCTTACATCTTTATTGTACAGAGTGACCCCCCCCCCCTAATGCCACCCATAGAATCGTTAATAAAATTCACAATCCTTTCTGCAATCCAACCATATTTGGTACTGTGGCAGACGTGATGAGTCTGAACCTGGATCGAGCCGTAGAAGTGTCCCCATAAAACGGTCCGTCATTGACTGGTGTGTAGTTTGAAAATTAAGGAAATGTCGAAACCATCTGAACTCACGACCTAGGAGAAACAGAATGACTAGTCATTGCACTGCAATATGCAAATCCACCTCAATAAGAAAAGATTTCAAATCATTGTGCCTCCTACTCAACCGGTTGCCCCCATCCAAGATGCACTACCACAGTCAAAAACAAGTGGTGCAACTGAATCTACTCGGAAAAAGAAAGTGATCCGAAAAGATCCAAATAAAAAATCTCCATGCAAAGAGCCTCCAGGTAAAAATCCTGAACCTGAAAAAAAAGAAAAATCACCTCAAAAACCAAAACCAAAAATCAGAGAGAACTTGACACAAAACCGATTTGAGGCACTGGACATGATGGAAACAGAAGATAAAAACTCTGGAAAAAAGAAACAAACAAAAAAAAAGCACCCCCAATCAAAATATAAACCCTGGGGTAAAAATATAATCCAATGGAATTGTCGCGGTTTAAAAGCAAATCTTAATGAATTGCTCTTATTACTGACGCAAAAATCTCCCACAATTATTTGTCCCCAAGAAACTTTCCTCAAACAAGAGGACAATATCAAATTTAAAAATTATCAGATATTCAGCCACATCCATGATACTGGACACAGAGCTTAACAACCAAACTAAAACACGATGAATAAATATTTGAAGACAAAGAACTTGAAGCATAAACACTTTTACCAAAATGACCGGATTTGGCATTAAATAACCCGAAAAGGGGTTGATATGCCATAAAACAAAACAACCAAACCAAACCAAAAGATTTCAATGCCAGGTAATTACAGCTACTCAAATATAAAGCATCAACTCTTGGAGTTTCAGATTAGAGATGATGTAAAGTATTCAATTTAAGCATTCATGCATGTCTTTAAGACTTGAGCTTGGAAACTTCAGAGCATCCTTTTTTTTTCCTATTCTTTTAAATACAAAACCATAAATTTTTGAGTTGTGTCATTTAGGTACAATTGTCAAGTAGATCAGTGGCTGTCGACCAATTTATGATGAAATAAAAGGCATTTTATTTTCATCTTGTGCTTCAGAAAAAGTTTACGCGTTCAAATTAAATTTAAATTACAAACTACTTGTGTATTTGAACTTAACAGTAAATTTTAATTTGTTATATGTGGGTTTGCTTGTTTTACGACATCAACTCTTTTTAGGTTTAATGTTCAATTCAGTCATTTTGGTTGGTTATTGCGTTTTATTTGCATGTCAATCCTTATTAAATCATTTTATGCGAAACCAGATATGTATTTGTATATAAATGGCTTGTAGATTAATTTGTTTTGTGGGTGTATATTTGGTAAGTAAATAGTATGTAAAGAATAGACTGTTTAACTCGTGGGACCTTGACCGGTACTACCACTTCAGTTCAGAATGATGGACTTGAGACTAATGCCAACTAAGTGGTGACTTTACCCCTTCCTGAACTCTAAAATTGAGGCCTCACCACCGGATGTAGTTTAAGGGCATATGCAGGGTCAGTATTTGCTATATATACATGAATTGGGTAACTCAACAAACCCTGTTTTTTTTTCTCTCCTCGTTTAATTACTTTGAGATTTACAATGATCTATCTAACTTCATACAACTTTTATACAAGATAATGTTGGCATTTATAAGTAATTTAGTTTCATAAGTTTAACAGGATCTATTCTAGGTCTAAACCTCTTTCTGATCTTCATCAATGAGCTTTCAAATCATGTTCTGAGTTCATTCGTTAACATTGATGCAAATAACACACACACTATAGTAGCACTTTGAAGAGCGTTGGGGATCAAGATCTTGTTTATTCTCTCTTTCTCTCTCTTCCGACCTGGAACACGTGGTGTGAGGAGGGGGAAGTTGTATTGTTACTTTTAACACCTTTAAAACCACACTTCTCTCCTTTCATCACTAATGCTCAAATTCTCGTTTTACCTCAGTTGAAATGAATGTTCCTCATTGAGGAAACCCTTTGCTTTGATAAGTTACTAAGACTGGCTTTCATTCCAGACCTGAGATGGAAGAGTTACATCAAATCTGTTGCTACGGTCACTGAAAAAATTGTATCATTCCACCGCTCCAGAAAGTACTTGACTCCTGATGCAATCATCTACCCCCGGAGATGATGTACTGCTGCTACATCTTTTTTGCCTTGACAGAGTACAAAATCGTCTTTGCAATCTAGTTGCGGGTGATCTCTTCTCTTCCCTACAGCTCTCTTCTCACAGAAGAGACGTTGCTAGTCTTTTTCTGCTCTATCGTTATTTTTATAGTAAATGCTCGTATGAACTCCAATCTATGATTCCTCCCTGTAAAACATTCACAGCAAGAACTCATTTTTTACCACAAATATAAAGAACTTTCCTTTCTTCTTCTGTGTACCTAAAACCAAACGGAACTTGCACGAACAGTTGCTTTCCAAGAACTTCTCATCTGTGGAACACAATACCATGGGGCTGCTTCCCTGCTGACTACAACATTGTCGTCTTCAAGTTCAATTTCAAATATTTGCTGAGGCTGTCCTTAAGTTATCAAATTCTGCCCATTCCACCCATCATTTCCAATCCTCTAATAGTATTGTTCATCATCCAGCTAACAATCTCATTAACCCTTATCCTTGAGTGACTTTTGGCCTTCATAAGTGGTGACTCGTTAGTGTATAAAAAATAAGTTTAAGAATGAATGCTTTCCCTAATATTTAAAAAAAAATAAATACAGAATTGAATAAAATTTAATTTAAAAAAATACTTTTTTTTATATATACATTTAACATTTTATCACATGTAATTAAAAAATATATATTTGCCATAAAGTAACACACCATTATCTCCCCCCCCCCCCCAAAAAAAAAGAGAAAAAAAACCCCAAAGAAAAGCAGTTTCTATATTTGAGCTTTTCCTTGTTCAATTTCTCTCCTCTTTTCCACTTTGTACAAATTTGTTTAATTTTTATTTATAATCTTTATTTTTATCAAAACTAAAATCAATGAAACTCTTATCACTAACTTTTTGTATATGGTATAAAAGGTCCCCATTCTTCTAACTCGGCTAAAGAGTGTTTGTTTTTCAGCCTATCTCGTGTCTGGCTCCTGATATTGATGGAGGAGTCTGTAAGGATGAAGGGTGGTAGTCATGAAGTCAGAAGCTGCTTGTCTCCATCTGACCAATATTACTGTTCTCTTGGGCTGTTTGTAGTTACCTGATAGTCCCACTTTTTTCTCTCTACTTGTTAGACAAAAGTTTCTTTTAAAATCTGGACTTTTCTAGATTGGCTTCAAAAAACTTTTTAGAAATGTTTATTGACGGTTTTCCTCTTTTTGTTTGTTGCGATTTTGCCAATATTTTGGCTATTGTACCCTCCAACCTTCTTCGGGTGCTTTTTTTTTTTTTTTTTTTTTTGTAGCCTTAAAAGTTTTTGAAATCTTTTAACTAAATCCTTTATTAGTCCACTTGTGTAGATTTCTTATTTTTCATTCAATACCTTTTAGATATCTAGTATCAATTATATTTATTTAGATATATATATATATATATATACTAGCAAATATATGCTCTCCCAATTCGCATATTTTTGCTTGCCTGGTAGGATATCATGCTGAACGAACATATTCTACACTGACCCCCAAAGGAGAAGGTAATGACTGAGGGCATAGTATCATGACGAACGCCCCTCCCCCAAGGAGTTAATGCCTGGGAGGATATCATGATGACAGAACAGATAGTACACGACCCCCCCCCCCCCCCCCCCTAAACGGAGATCATTACGGAAGGATGGTATCATGAGGAACAAATATATACTGTACTGCCCCTTAATAAAAGGAGGATCGCCCCCATAAAAGAAAGTAATGCCTGTGAGTATGGTATCGTGGAAACAGAACAGATACTACCCCCCCCCCCCAACAAAAAAAAGATAAATAAATAAAGGAAAAAGTAGTCCCTGGGAAGATGATCTCATGACACTAGAACAGATATTACACTATCCTCTCCCCCAAAAGAGGATGTAATACCTGGAAGGATTATCTCACCCCTTAAAAAAGGAGTAGGTAATTCCTGGAAGGACGGTTTTATGACAACAGAACTGATACTACACCACCCATCCCATTAAAAGATGATACAATAATAGATTAAATCATTTTTTTTTTTTTTTTTAGCCATAAAAAAACAGTATTTTTATGGGTACTCAGTTTTTTTGGCTTAGATCAAAATGTAGTATCTGTTCTCAACATCCAAGCGACCTCAGACGTTTTACTATTAACGAAAATATTGTGTGTGTATATAAGAAAATATAACAATGCAAATTATAACTGTATATTACAGAATATTAATTTATTAGAAGCTGCTTATGTAATAAATATGCAAATTAAGACCTAAATGTGTTTGAGGGTATTTGCAGTTTCATAAGCACAACCTGTTTTGATGTTAGATGGAAAAATCTTTCAAATTAATTCATTTAGATAACATTTAAAAAAATTTAAACTCTCACCGCTGTCAAGTGGCTGATGGGTGATCTCTTCTCTACAGCTCCTTTCTCTATTCTGTTATTTCCATGGAAGGTGCTAAAAGGTAAAGGTCGCATAGCCTGGACGCGCACGAGTGTCATTGTCGACATCGCACATTGCCCATGGCCGTAGCAGCGGTGATTTGTTAAGAATCACTGTATCTAGGGCACATCATATGGAAGGCGGAGCCCATCCCTCTCATTCTGCTGCCTTGAACCTTCCCTGAGTTTTAGTCATGTACCCATTTATTGCTGGGTGGACAGAGGGAGTTTTCAGACCCGAAAATTCGCATGCCGTGAGTGGGATTGAACCCGGGTCATCCAGCCCAAAGACAAGTGCTATAACCACCCATCCACAGGCCCTCCCTGTTAAGGTGCTAGACTTAGCTCAAATATCTGGTTTCTTATATTCTTATAAGGCATTCACAGCAAGAACTCGTTTTCACAACTGCAAAGAACTTTCATTTCTTCCATGTGCCTAACATTAATTTCCATGAACAGTTTCTTTTCAAGAACTTCCCATCGGTGGAAAACAGTACCATGAAACTGCTTCTCTAGAGACTACAACATTGTCGTCTTTAAATACTTGTTATAAACCGTTCTCATAAAAATAATCAAATTTCTTTAATTCCATTCATCATTTTCAATCTTCTCATAATATTCATCATTTTCAATCTTCTCATAATATTCATCATTTTCAATCTTCTCATAATATTCATCATTTTCAATCTTCTCATAATATTCATCATTTTCAATCTTCTCATAATATTCATCATTTTCAATCTTCTCATAATATTCATCATTTTCCTTGAGTGGCTTTTGACCTTGTTAAGTGGTGATTCATTAGTTAAAAAAAAAAGGGTAGAATTCCCTAATGCCTTTAGTCACTTGATCAGGTGCCCAGCAGGACGATCTAGGGCGATTTCTTTTGTTGGAGGGGAGGGGCTTATAAACCTAATTAATGTCAGGTATGATTATTTACCTTTACTCATATTGCATGTTTACATTGTAATTAAGATAAGAAAGCAGTCTGAAACATGCAAATGACAGTGATACTTCGTTTCAGAAATATCAAATGTTGTTTAAAGTTAACATATATATATAAGGTCCAAACTACAGAGAACCTAAATGTTTAAATTATACAAAATGTATAAAAGAAATAAATAAAGCATTAGAAACCTTTAGTATATCCATGGCAAAAAAACACAAAATATTAGATTCCACATTTGACGCATGGAAAAATAATATACTCAGATTCGTAAATAAAAAGGTCGAACGTTTAAAAATGTTTAAACATCCTAAAAAGACGAATCCTCTCCTTAGAAATTCACAAATAATTATGGACCTTCAAATACTTCAAAATAAATTTGTAATAGTTCCTATTGATAAGGCAGCAAATAATATAGCTTTTATATGTAAAAAATATTACATACAACGATTATTGTCAGAAGTAGGAATTATAGGTATAGAATCAGATACTTATAAAGTAAGTAATTGTGAAAAAGAAAGTATTATTCTAAATAACACCATTATTTGTGAAAAATTAGGACTAAAATTAGATGAGAAAAATAATAAACTTCCATGTATGTATTGGATACCGAAAATGCATAAAAAACCAGTTGGGGCCCGTTTTATTGTTGCCTCCAAAATGTGTATTACTAAACCCTTGAGTAAGGCTATATCAAATGTGTTTAAATTAATAATTAATCAGATAAATAATTTTCATAATAAAAGAAAGTTCTATAGTAATATAAACCTATTTTGGGTAGTAAATAATTCATATCCAATAAAAGAAAAACTAGATCATATAAATTCCCGTAAAAAGGCTAAGTCAATTTCTACATATGATTTTAGTACCTTATATACTAAAATACCACATAATGAACTAATTAAAGAATTAGGTAACATTATAGATTTAGCTTTTGCCGGAGGTAAAGGTAAATACATAGAATGTTCAAAATCTAAAGCCTTTTGGTGTAAGACTAAAAACAGTAAAACTAGTACTTCAAAAAATGGCCTTAAAATACTTATAAGTCACCTGATTAAAGAAAGTTATTTTAAAATAGGAAATAATACACTAATACAAACAATAGGTATTCCTATGGGTTTGGACCCTGCCCCCTTTTGGGCAAATCTCTATTTACATAGATATGAATACATATATATGTCAGCATTAATAAAAAATGATATATCTAGAACGTATAGTTACTACGGCTGCAGGAGGTTTATTGATGACCTGGTCTGTATAAATGATAGAGAGGAGTTTGAAAATACTAAACATTTAATATATCCTAGGGAATTAAAATTAAATTGTGAACATACAGGAATACATGCTACCTTTCTAGATTTAGATATAAAAATTGAGGATGGTAGATTTATTTATAAAATGTTTGATAAAAGAAATTCTTTTCCCTTTCATATCGTTCGTATGCCGCATAAAAGTAGTACCTGTCCTATGTATATATTTTATGGGAGTATAATGTCCGAATTTCTAAGAATAGCCCGCGTTACTTTAAGGTTAATGGATTTTATACCTCCAGTCACTTCATTAGTAATAAGAATGCTTAAACAAGGTGGAGATAAAAATAAAATATTTAGACAGTTAAATAAGGCAATAACACGCTATCCTGACGCTTTTAAATTATATGAAATAAATCAAAAGAAATTGATAAAAGAAATCCAAAACTCTATTATAAAAATGTATAACATATGTAAATAGTCCATGATAAAATAAATAAATAAATGTATATATGTATATATGAAATATTTTTATAAATATATATTTTTTATTTTAAAACATTTGTAGACAAAGAAAATAACCAAGGGAAAAAAGGGGGGTTATTATAATGGAATCATCTAACTCTATAAAATAGATGTTCTGTAAAATAGTAAATACCCACTTTGAAAGGAACAACACAGGTAAGGAAACTATATTTTAATACTTTAGAAAAACAAATCTGGAGGCAAAACTAAATTAAATATTTGTAAACTTTTTAAATTAAAAAATAATTATTAAATAGGGAGGTGGTGTCTGATCAACACTGCTGGGATGCCATGATAAAGAAATACTGTTTTGTTTTTAAAATCCCGAAACAGTTTTCATGGTAAACAACTGACGATCCCTTATATATAAAAACATATATAAAAATATATTTATATTAGATTATATTCTTGGAAGTAAACTAAAATAGTGATTGCAGTAGATTGATTGACTTACTAGACTAAAATCTTTCAACAAATTTTTTTTTTTTTTTTTTTTTTTTTTTTGTCCCAGTTTTGAAGGTTAAAAGAACTTCCGAGACTATATATATATATATATATATATATGGAAATAAAGATTCTGTAAAGAAAGACTCGCATTCATTGAAATGAAGATTATAGATCAGCCTAAGTTGGAAAACGATCAGCTTTTCACTTATAACAAATATTGAAATACAGTGAGGTATAATTTGTAATATATATATATATATATATATATACTATAAATATGTTTTTAATTAAATATTAAAGTGTTTATTACCTACGGATGATATCGTATCGTTTTGGGCTTTTTGCCCTTATCAGCGCAGGAGTGGTGGTTGCAGGCAGTCGCATGGGATTGAACGCTGTTCGTTGATTCAGATTAGAATTACGAGACAAACACTCAAGACCACACGGCTACCGTCAATCAACACACAGTGATTTGAAATTGAGTTACACTTATCTGGGGAGGAAGGAGAAAGCATTATTGTTGTTAAACAGTGTTCAACGCTCGTGCGGAACTCTTTGTCACTAATGACAACCAAATATATATATGTGTATATATTACTATTCTCATCTTGGTTATATTCACAACGTTTTGGTCATGTGACTACCGACCTTCTTCGGGTGCATCTTTCCGAATTTGGGAACAGAGTTCGACATAAATATTCACAAGTTCAGCTAGAAGGTTCCCCAGTTTGAAAAGATGGACCTGAAGGTCAGAGGTTACATCAGCTAAAACGTTGTGAATATAACAACCAAGTTGAGAATAGTAGTCCGAATAATACAACTCATCTCAAAGATTCCTAAACCCGAGTTTTTATGATTGATATATGATTGATATATTTCACTATAGTTTATTATTATTATAATACACTTCTGATAAAAATATATCTTAATAGGCCTATTTACTTTCTTTGGAAGTCTGAATACTACAAAATAAGTGAACACTATGGATTGAAGACGGTGCTTTTTGTTTTATAGATTAGCTTATTTGCTCATTTTGCTAGAATCATGATTGTTTTGTGAATAATATTTGTTCTCATTAGAAATGGGTTAATTATTTTAAAAGCTGTATTTCTCTAAATTATAGCTAACTTCTGGTTAAGCCAACAAATGCACATGGAAGATATATGTTTAGCTATCTTGTCCTTGCATTAAAAAGAATTCAAAGATATATCAATTGAAGATGTAAGGGATCAATTAGGTTTTAAGGACCCCCAGTAAAATGCAAAAACAAGGAACGTATTCGAGTCTACACCGGTTTCTTCCGGTTGATCTTCGCACACTGTAAATACATTTTTTTTGTTACGATGTTGATTTTTTAATATAGGGGAAGATATATTTTAAACAAAAAAGAGTGTGTCATTTACTTGCCTCCCCACGAGAGCAGAATACATAATAAATCAAATCTTATAGGGTGCGTCTTTTTTTTTTTTTTTTTTTTTTTTTTTTCCAAAACGTTTTAATAAACAAACGAATCATTGTCTCTATTTTTCAAAACGGGAGATTCTATTTTTCCGGTTGTGTATGCTTTCAACTTTATTCTTTACGATTATTCGATTTCTATTTAAATTATTGTAATTCTAATAAATATATACATTTTTTCTTTTAAAGAGGACTAACTATTTTAAATTTTAATAATTTATCTGATGTAAGGTATATAAAATAAAGCTAAAAGAAATATGAACATACAAATGTTCTGAAAAAAAATTGTATATTAAATAATGTATTTTTTATTAAAAGTTTTTGTTCAACTATTGTGTTCTAATTATTCATTGCTACTCAAATCCGGTGGAGAGTCCGAGTCAGGATTTTTTTCAGGTGTCTTTATTGGAGTCTGGTCATTTCAAATTGACTCCGAGTCTGACACATTTTAAAGTAGAGTTGGAAGTCAACGATGTTGGTAAGAGTTAGAGTAAAGTTTTTGTGAGTCGACTCCCTTCCCTACCTCTAGACCTTGGCCTTTTAGCTAGGAGCAAAGTGTAGTATCTGTTCTGATATTGCACTTCTTTTCTGTCTTAGGTCAATGAAGGAGAAATCTTTATAGACTGAGGCAATTTAAATTTTTGTCCCAATCCAGAGTGCCCAATTTTGTGGAGCTGGATTTTCCTCCACATCTAACTCTGTTCTCGTGGGGAGGCAAGTAAATAGGGACTCCAATAGCTCATTTAAACTTTTAAAAGTTCTTAAGGTTATACTAACAAAACCTACTGAAGTGCATACACCCACATTTAGCACAAGAAATCTCCCAGAGTGAGGCTCTGTTTAGCATTTCTCTGCTCACGAGATTGGGTCTCTTCAAATCTTGCATCAATTCTGGTTCTTTTTTTTCTTTTCTTCTCTCTGTCAACTTGCATTTAACTCAAGTCATGTTCTCAGTTCTGTGACCCTAAACCACTGCTTCAATTTCTACTGCCTGTTAGGGTGGTATGTACTAGGGGTAGGGGTGGGATGTCTGACTGCTGATAGTGTTGATAACTAGTTCAGTCCAGTCACTGTTTGGAAATCATGTCACATAGAGGGTTGCAGGCTGGCTGGCTGGCTGGCTGGCTGGGTTGAGTGGTGTTCTGCTACAAAAACAACAAATTACCTTCTATATTAGGCCTGTCCACATAATGATGCCTTTTGTATATTCTGTGGCTTAAAATAATTACCAGTTCTGTTCGGCTGCTGTGCACTGTAACCCTCTCCTTTCCTTTTTCTCTGTATTCTTCTCTCTTCTTCACACGGCTTAGCCTCGACCACATATGTTAGCTGTCATTCATCCATTTATACTTCTGACTATTACATGCCTTTTTTTCCCCCTATACTTTTTACAACCACCATTATAACACATTTTCATTTCTTTCATTCTCAACTTAAACGTATATTTTTATTCCCTGTAATTTCTGTTAGATTTATTTTAACTATTTCCTCACCGCCATTCATTATCTATTCTTTTATTCTATAAAACTTTTTTTCATCCTTTCAATTAACCAATTAGCACAAACAACAGCTTTCAAGTTAAGTTCGTCTAGTAACTTTGAGTTTACTTATAATTAATATATAATGAGAAAGATAGCAATTTGTCTATCATCAATTTCTGTTTGTTCGCCCCTGTTAGTGTGGGCTAAACTCTAAAACTTAATCAATCAGTATAAATTTTGGAATGCAGTTGCTAGGCATATGTGTGGGTAATATGGGCTATGTTTCATGGAGAGATGGCTGAAATCCATTTGTGAAAATTCAGATATCTGATTTTGTGTGAAATTTTAACCATAGGTATTAGAAATCAATTCCTAAATATTTCCAAAATTTCAGTTTCTTTGGGGTATTTCAATTGGTTGTTAGTAGGTATGGACACAACCACCCATTTGAAAATTGAAATATTTCGGATTTGCATTAAATTTGATCCATAGTTATTAGACACTAATTAAGCAAGATTTCTTGAACTTCAATTTAAGATCATTTATTTATTTTTATCAAAATCATTTAATAGATTTTGATCAAAATTGGAACAAAAATTCTCGACATAAGATTTAGTAGCATATATATCTTCTCCTTTGTAAGGAGACATAAATCGTGCAAAACTGTTTTGTTAGCAGAATTAATTTATTAACTAGCAGAATAACCACCTGAGACTGATTTTCTGCTAGTATTCATTCCAATAGTGCTCAATAGATCTTGTTTTACATTTTTTTTAAACCTGTTCAAATTTAACAAGTTGTATTTTTTCTTTCCAAATTTATTGATTATTTTTTAGTTTATCGTTTTCAAATAGACCATTAATCTATACAAATAAAAAAAAAAAATGTCTTGTGTTTTCAAAATAAAAATAAAAATTCTTAAATGGCAATGAATTTGACACTGGTTTGAATTATGATGTAGGCGATGATGTATATTGACAAAATCCATATCGCTTTTTAAATAAGAATTTTTTTTAAAAATGCCATTTTCAAATAAAACTAAAATTTTCTAACAACGATAGGGAAACTGATTTCATATTTTATTTTATTTTTACTTATTTTTTTCCATGTTTTAATTTTATTCTTTCTTACTAGGATTTCTCACATTGGTCGTTACGAGTGATTTCTCTGACGGCTTTCCCTTTCGTAGTGAACTAGTTTTCTTAGATTTCCAGTACTCTCCATTCCATTCGCACTTGTTCTCACACCAGCCGTTAACCAGTGAATTCTTGCTGATAACGGTCGATGATTTTCTCTAGAATTTGAGTGATGATAAAACTTCTATGGATTCCGGTACATTCTGTTCCCTTTCAGTTCAGGTCTGGATGGTGCTGTTTATTATTAGTATTATTGATTTGGTCCATGTAACTTATGAGTTTGAATAAAATGAATTAGCCAAAGAATTTTGTCCCAAAATTGAATATAAAATTAGTTGCAAGTAAAATAATTCACTAAAAAAAAAAGAAAAAAAAGGGTAATTGTAAATTTATTACAATTAAGCAAAGTAGTCAGTTAATTGTAATTTAAAAAAATATTTTATGATATAAATAATAGGTTTTTTAATTAAACTACAAATGTTATTTTATAATTAAAATAAATTTTACAATCAAAATTAGTTGTAAATGTTTTTATTTATTAAAGTCATTATTTTATGATTTAAAATTTAAAAAAAAAAAAAATTGTAAATATTTACTTAATGATTTAAATGAAGTAGTCAATGCTCACATTAGCTTTTAAAATTAATGTTTTATTTCTTTATTTATTGGTTACCATACCAGGTGAATAATAAAATAAAAAAATACCATCCTATTGGTTAACTTTCAATGACGAAAATCACTTTTAAGAATATTTTGTGATCGTTAAGGTTCTTTTATTATTCTAAACCTTTAATTATATGGGACGAAGGCCAAAGTAACACTGCAGAAGTAAACTTTCAAGTCTACATAGAGTTCGGTTTTTAAGTTTATCAATATGAGAAAATGGTCAAAATCTTATTTGAAGTAAAATTCATTCTGGTCTGAAGTAGTACCATTGAAAATGAATGTTTTTTTTTTACCATTTATTTTACAGTTGATAATCTTGTCTTTTGAAGAGATATAACCCCATTTCCTGCGGATTAACCAACTTGTTCCCCTTGAACTAAAACCCTGACGCAATTCTTTCACTGAGTGGCTTATAAACACCTGTTATTTGTTGTTGGCAGAATAGTCTGCAGTTAAAAAAATATTGATGATTTTGCCATGTAGTTTTGTTCATTTAAAATTTTTTTTTTTTTTTTTTTTTCATTTTAAAGAGTTTGAATCCCACTCATTATCGTTCATACAAGATTTGGCAATATTTTTAATTTGTAATATTGTCAGTTATTTTTTATTTTATTTTTTGTTCATTGATGAAAAGTTAGAAAATAAAGAGTTTAATAGAGATCCTTTTGACCAATGTGTAAATTCAGTACCCCAGTCAAGCAACAGGTTTACCTTTTAATATAGTATGATTTCACTCAAATACCCAACCTTCTCAAACATGAGCCAAACACATGTATTTTCAAACTGAATTGTTCTCAGAATAGTATTTTTTTCATTTAAAAATCCAAATAAGTTTTATTTACAATATAATATTTACTTTTTACAAAGAATGTAAGTTTTCTAAAAATTAAAAGCACGAAAATGGCCTGTTTTGCATCCTGTTCTGTCAATATGCAAATTTTTGTAGTGATATTTAAATATTTCTATTACTAAATCTTTGTCAGTCAGTAAAGTCGTTTTGAAATTCTCTGGGCTTTTGTGTCGGTAACAATATAAAACTATTTGGAACATAATTAACTTTGCTAGGCTATCGTAATGTTTTTTGGGTTTTTTTTGTCTAGATTTTTGGAATTAGGAGTCACATTATTTACACTGTCATACTTTGAACTTATGTGCCCCCCCCCCCCCCCCCGGTCAGCGTTTATATTTTAATTTTTACTACTATATTTCAGTTGGTGTGCCCTCTCTGGCTATGTTTAGATGTCTGGTTCATTTATGAACACTGATGTTATCATAACATACGATCATTTATCACATTTTAGAATGTAAGAAAAATCAACGTGCATCATACTTAAATGAACCTGAAGAAGGCCAGAAGACACACCGGCTGAAATGTAGTATGAATATCAGCATTGATGAGTTGGATAGCTTGAAAAATAACATTGTAAATTATGTTTTAAAAACCCAAATTAAACTTTTCCTCGTGCATTTTATAAAAATTGTTAAAAAGGTTTTTTTTGGGGGAGAGGGGGGTTAATTATTTTCTACTTATTTTTAATCAAAGTTTGTAATAACAAGAAAAAAAGTAAATGCCTTCAGATATATATATTTTTTCCCCTTCATTTTTAGTATATACATTTGTTTATGAAGCTTCAGACATTTTGTATAACATGGAATGTAGGTGAGAGCATTTATTTAAAAAAATAAAATAAATAGTTGACACTTTCATGCATTTATTGTAGTCTTTCATGATATATTGATAGTATTTTTGAAATAAGGGAAAAATAATTTTTTAAAGAATTCATTCAGATTATAGAAATATTACTTTAAAATATCTTTAGCAATGTTATTGGAAGATTACTTTTTCTTTTTTACCGTTTTAAAAGTATGGTTAATTTTATAAGAACTACAAATCGCTGTCATTTTATTTTTTGTTATGGTTACTCCTCCCACCACTCCCCCTCACCACCACCACCACACAAAAAAAATAAGCTTACAGCTGGATATTCTTAAGATGTGTCCATTACCATTCAATCTGTGGGTTTAATGATGAAAGTGATATTTCAACAAACTTAAGCGTGCCTGACCAATCAGTGAACATTCTCATGTAGAAATGCTTGAAAAACTGAAGCGTGACGGAGCATTTTTATAGCGATGTGGGGATGCATCTTTAAAAGGGAGAGGGTAATTTGTTTATTATTGCAGGAATATGATTCAACATCTTACCCATCTTTTAAATGAATGAAAACATTTCTACCTCTTCACACTTTTTATTTTATTTAAAAAAAAAAAAGATCTGATTGAACAAGTGAATGCGAGATATACCGTTCTTTTTGTTTTTTCTTCTTTCTACCTATCTCTGTTTAATTTTCTCTTATCAAAGTATTCTTGGATGTTTATGGGATTTATTTATTCATTTTTTTTTTATATATATTTAAACTGAATTTATATATAAATAAAAAATGCTAAACTCTAACCCACTTTCTTTCTCATTTCTTGACTTTTTATTATTATTACCAATAAATTGTCTCTTGATAGACCTGTGCTACATTCTTCTACATTTATACTCCATAAATAACTACCTTTGTCTATTCTAAGAATGTTTCTATAAAAATACACAGCTTCTAAAGCTTTTTCTTTTCCCATGGCTGAACAAGTTTGCGCTTGTTTGTTCATACCCCTTCCCTAAAAACACTTTTTCACTTGAGATTGCAGTAGTGTATTGTGCTGTCCTGCTATCCACAGCCAGTCACAACACATACAAGCTTTAATATCCACTGTGACTTTTTGTTCTTTTATTTAACTATTTGCTATGCTAATCACATCGGTAAAAGTAACAAAAACAAAATCTATCAAAGATTATAAATATTTGCTTAACGAAGAATTCTGCTGCTTTATAATCATTTTTAGTTTTAGTCTTTCTGACATTTTTATCATTGTTGAAAGTTGAAGAGTCGGAAGGTATAAGGTTCGACTCCTAAAATTCCCAAATATCCAACTTTCTTCTGTTCATTTAACGTCACTTTTCTCTTGCTCAGGGGTCAGATGTTTTCTGATATTACGCAAGCTCACTCTCCACTTATCATAATTCAGCAGGTCAGCAGTCTCCAAATTCCACTCTGTGCGGTCTTGTCCAATCACTTGTTTCCAAGTTTTCCTTGGTTGTCCAACCTTCCTGCTATTTTGGACATTCATGCTTCTGCAATGGTTTATCCAGGAGGATGAACGTTCTACATGATAATACCAGCGTAATCGATTCATCCTTAGGATAACCTCCATGCTGGGCAAGTGTAGTACTTTCAACAAATCCCCTGATGTGTTTGGTTTGGTCAGATTTCACATTACAGATCCATCTGATCATGGATCTGTCATTGTGCTGCAGACTGGCGAGAGAGGACTGGGCAAGAGCTCAGAATTCACTGCCATATATCATGATGCTCCTGTCACAGCTGCTATGTAGAGAGGGACAGCGTGTGATGTTATCGGAGGCAACAACTCACAAAATTTTGCCCAAGCTGCTTTCATTCTTGTGGCCGTACTGAGTTTACATCCACCACTTGCACTCAGCATATCTCCTAGATAGCAGAAAGAGACCTCCAGAGTATTGTCATCTAGTGCCATCTCTTTGTTGGAATGACCATCAATAGGATGCGCCTGTTCCATGCATCTCCTACACTTGAAGTTGGGGTTTGGGGCTAACTCAACCTTTTTGTAGACCTACAGTCTGCACAGGTTACACTGTATTGCATTGCTTCTGACACCCTTCCGACACACAGAACAAGGATACTGACCAGAGTCTCTTAGGGATTGTAGACCAGAGCCACACACCATCACTTTGGTTTTAGGCAATTTTTTTTATTTTTTTATAGAAATCGCTCCAGACAAGGTATGAAGCCACTTGATGTAATAAGCATAAAAAATACTTCAAGGGCAAAAACTAGCCAACGATAAGTGTTATATGGATAGATTCTGACCCAGAAAACAGCAATTCTTCCCCCTTTGTCAGAAACATTGCTCATGGAATATAAGGACTAAAGGACAAAATAAGGGAAGCGAGAGTTACGAAGCTGCCGAAAGTAAACTCAAGGTCCACTTTCTACTTTCCTTCTCCTTGACTTCCATTTTTAAACTCTTCCAATATTCTGACGATGTGTTGATTCTTCGGGGATTAGAATATCCGACTCCGACTCTTAGCATTCTTATGATGCCGACATTTTCCGAAATCCCCGATTCTCTCCGACTCCACAACCCTCATTGAAAGATTTTAAAAATGTTCTGAATAAATTTACCATTGTCAAAGTGCTTTCAGTTCCGTTAAAAATATTTATCAAAGCAATTTTCCATTGAAGGAACTAAAAATACTTGGATAACCACAAATCTTCGAACATTAATTCTTTCAATAATGATAAATAATAAAAAGATTACCAGAAAGATCGAAAAACTAAAAAGGATTGTAAAACAGGATAATTCTGTATCAAATGTTTCAATGAACAAATGCTGCTTAAATATACATATTTTTAGGTAGATGTATTTTATCCCCTTACAAATGGGGAACGAAAAATGTATTTATTTTATTGCATTAAACAAAAAAAAACAAAAGAAAAAAAAAACAAGACTTTTTTGAGGTAAGACTCTAGAAATTGCATGTCAGCTTGCTTTTCTTTGTTCATGTCTTGTTTTCTATTTTATTTTCAGATTTGCTTGAATAGATAACAAAATTATTCATAAAACTTATTTCTTACATAATTGTTACTAAATTGGTAATGAGTAATAACGTTGTCAAAATCATTTTGTTGCATAATTTTTAGAGTTGTATTGCTCAAATGTGTTTTTCTTGATCCTTTGAAATACATGTTTTGGGATACTTTCCTCATCTTGGTAGCTGGCATTTTCACACTGTTTTGGCTGTTTTACTCTCCGACCTTTTTCATAAGAGCAGTCTACTACTGAAGATTGAATAAAGAATTTAATTCGAAATTCCAATAAGGTTAAACTATTACAAAAATTGTACCTGTACTTGTAACTGCATTCATCCAGGTTAGGTTGAATCAGCTCCAGATGAGTTCTCCACATCTATCGGCAGCTGAGTCTTCAGTAGACTTCCGCCATTCCTGCTTCTACTGATGAATATAAAAACAAATGTGGGAGCCAGCTAATAGCTCTATCTCTTCAGTTGACTGCCTTTGTGCTTCTTCCAGCCAGCGGATGCGACTGGAGCCATCAACTTGTGGATGAATTTCTCCTCAGACTGTCGAAGAATGTGTCCAAACCAGCAAAGTTTCCTTTTCAGAAAGTTTGTGATGTCGAAATTTCCAGAAGGTTACAGATTATTACAAAAGGCATCTGAAGAAGGTTGGTGAATGAAATGTCTGAAATGTGAAAAAAATGGTCTGTAACGAAGATAATGAATATTGTTTGAAATATGTAAATAATAAATATCTCTTCTTTTAACTGGTTGAAAATTAATTTAAAGAATATTTAGCTGACAATCAAGTTAAGTTTTCTTCATGATTTAGATGCTGCAGGATGATGTCATTAATAGACACGATTTTAATATGTAAATAACACTATCTCATCTCAGAAATATCATACAACTGGTTGCAAATAAAATATGTAATTGTTTGGAGATACTGTAACTTTAACTGATTTTGAATTATACAACTCCAACCCTAATTATCAACAAACGGTTGTAATTAGTTGGATTTATGCAGCCGTCATCGGAGATTTATATTTTAAAGATTTATAAACCCTTTATTTCTGAAGCAGGTTTTCCTTATTAGCAATGGGAAGCCCCTTTAAATTATTTTCACCATTAAACAGCTAGGACAAAATCTGGAAGTATAAAATCATTGATCATTTGCTGTTAACAGAAAATATGAATATTTATTGAGGACAATTGAACCATTGTGTTTAATGATATTAATCAATCAATGAGATGTCAGCAAGTTTGACACGGTCATTAAGTGCATTTTGAATTCATTAACTATAATCAATTTGCTCATCAAGGGCAGATAATTAGCTATTCATAAATGAAAAAGATAGTACATTTTCGTTATTGGTCTGAAATTCTCCTTTCTAGGCAAAATCATGTTCTATGGAATTTTGATTTATTTTTAAAGTCCATAATTTATGATTTTGAGATTTAGCATCGATGTTTTGCTTGTTTTAATATTTTTTGATAATGAAACAACTTTTTTTTTTCTTTTTTTTTTTGTATGAAAAAGAAATCCATGAAAATGTACTTTCTGATTATAAATCAGTACTTTCAACGAGCACACGAATATGTACACGCATACGTGTGCACACACGCGTGTATGTAAAATACTATCTACTCTTTAATCAGAAATCAATGTTTTCATACTATGTGATAACTTGGTGGCTAAGAGGTTAACGACGTGGACTGAGGACCTGGGCGTACCAGGTTCGAATCCAGTTTGTTCCACAGAAACACTTTCATTAAAACCTACACCTGACCTTGTGTCTAATCTCCTAGATAAATAAAATACTATGTGATAACTTTCATCAGGTTCTTTTTTTTCTCAACGGGTTTTCTTACATTTTAACAAAACAAAAACAAATGTATTATATCTGCCGTTGTAATTTTTTCTTTTTTTTCACTAATGAATTGTGCAGAGTCTTGTTGCTTTTATTTTACTCAACTGATATTTTTTTGTGATTCACATAAAATAAATGCGGGATTTTTTTTGTTGCTTTTTAACATTTTTACTTATTAGTAATTCACATGGAAATTACTATTATACCAGTAATAAATATAAGCTTATTAAAATGCTATGTTGCTGAATCTATTATAATATTAATATTCTTTAGAATTAAAGTTTCATATAAAAGGTATTTAACAAATTTTAAAGTTCATATTAAAAGCCTGAATAAGTTTTGGAAAATGATTGCAATGTTTTCGTTATCAATAGAAAAATAAAAATAGTAAATTTAAATAAATTTATTACTTCCTTCCACGCTGCTCATCATTTTTACAAAATTATCGAATTTCCTTTCATTTTTTAGAAAACTATAAAATAAATCGAGAGAAAGAAATAGGAATCCTTAGAACAAAACTTAACAATGTTTGAATGCTTTTATCTGTCTTATTTTGTACCACTCCCCCATTTATAACTTGTACAGATGATTAAATATTCACATTAATAATCTGATTGTAGTCTAGAAAAATAATAAAATGTTCAATATTAGCTGCCTTAAATTTCGCTGGAATTTATTTCAGCTAGAAAAAGAAGAGTTTTAAATAAGAAAGCGTTTGTGGTAGTTTTATCTATTCTCCTGTTTAAAACAAGTACAGAACTATACCAAAATAAAAGTTGATAACTAATCCTAAAAACTGCTTTCTAATAAATTTCTTTGTAGAAACTTATGTAATTGTTTGTTTAAAGATGAGATATCTATTGAACTTTGTTAGTAACAAAAAAGGGGGGTAGGAGTTGGCTATAAAAAAAAAATTAAAATAAATTAATTACCAACTTTCTCTTCTAATGAGGTAGGGCGTTGGAGTCAGAAATTTGTTTTTAAGAATTGGGTTTTTAAAAATGGAGTTGGGAGTTCTCCACTCCTATTTAAACTGCTAAAAATGGTCACTTTTACCAAAATCCCGGTTTTCTGATCTCACTTGTATACCAGAAACTGTACCAAAAGTTATTTTCAAAACCGAAACTGTTTAGCATAATGTTATTATTACCAAGCACCCGTATCAAAAGAAACATGGTGGATAAAGTTGTCAGGAGGAATCTTTTTTGACTGGGGAAAGTTTAATTTTTGTCCGATCCAGAGTCTCTCTTTTTGGGGACCTTATCTCCCCATTGAAAATTGACATTGTCTAATTTTGCTGTTGTAGTGAGGTAAACAAATAGGGACACTCAAAAATGGATATATTTTAATAGTTTATGCGAGTATTTCTTTCATATTTCATAAAATTGTTAATAAATAATATTGAAAATTCATTTGAAAGTTTAATAATTAAACTTTAATCAAAGTCGTTGACAGAATTTTGAACACTTAAAATGGCAGATCTTTAAAAAGAACACAAAGTTGAAAAATATATAATAGGTGTTTATTATATATGGCATAATAGAGCATCTTGCAAATGTCATATTTGAAAACAATGTTTTCGATTTTCATTGATATTTTTTTTATTGATTTCAAGGTCTGCCGCCCCTCCCCCCTCTCGAAATAAAACGTGCATGTGCTTTTGGTATGCTTTTATTACTAAAATAATTATTTGAATTATGGTACAATCACTTAAATAAAAATCCAAATAAGGAGCAAGACAACATAAATTTAAACTTGTGCTCTTGTGCAGTATTTTTTTTTTCTTTTAAAATTTTTTTTCTTTTAATATTTAAATAAATTTTAAAAATTAAAGAAACTCAAAATTTAAAACAGTATTTTGCACTTATTTACAATAACTGAACTAAATAATTATTTTATTTTTTAGCATTGCTTTATCTAATTCAATTTTTTTAAAAAAGATTTTCATTTAAAAAATCTTGCCACTTGTTAATATCATAAAGTAAAATGTGCCATAATTAAAAAAAAAAAAAAAAGTATCAAAAAGGCACACTGTTAATTTACGAAAAATACTGAACCTGAACGTAATTGCTTTTGTTTTTGTTTTCTTCTGTTTAGGCATAACCACCCCCACCATACCCCACCCCGAAATAAGAGAGGGGGTAGAGAATTAGAACGAAATGAAGATAAGATTTATTCTTCATAAATCTTACTTTATAGTCAAGAAGTGAACTGTTGAAAATTAAATGAGTCAGAAATTTGTATTTCAACAGTTAAGTAAGATAATGATTGGATCACAAAGTTGACCACCTTCTTATTGAAATACTGGAATAATTCAACGAGATGACCTAGAAAAATAACTAATTATTAAACAAGAAAATGAATGACTTTAGAAAGAAAAACGAAACCAAACCGGAAACAGATATGAAGGAGAAAAAAAAAAAAAAAACGATTTAAAATTCCCATACTGCCCCAACTCTACTACCACTTGGCTACAAAAAATTTAGATTTAACTTGATCATTTTTTTTTTTTTTTTTTTTTTTTTTTTTACTGCAGGAGGCAGACATTTCAAATACCCCCCCCTCTTTCATCATCATATTTGGTGTTACATCTGTTTCATATACCCCGGCATGTGTTGGATGGCTTTTAGAAATTGACTTCCAAACTAACTTATCTCTGGCCAAGTTTTTATTTATCCCTATTTCTGTCCAGCTCACCCTTATCAGTTCCTTGACCTTCCCTCTAGAAACTCAACTGTTCTACGTCTTCTAGCCCCAAAACTCTCATCCATTCTTTCGTGACCATCTCAAAAAGTCTCCTGTTCTGCACACATCTCTCTATACTGTCCAGATTTAATCTTCCTCTGAAGTTATCAGACTTAAGCCTGTCTTTAAGACTCACATTACAGATCCATTATATTCTTATATCATTTGTCTCCATGCAACGCATGTCCTCAACCCTCGTTGTCCATACATAATCACACTGCATACACATGCCTGATAGACTCTTCCCTTGGTCGACAGTGATAACACTCTGCTGGTTAGTAATGTCAGAAGTTCCCTGAAACAAAAACTAATTGACAACCCTATTCAAATGATGTATAATCAATCGGTATTAACTTTGCATCTTTTCTACTGAAAGATAGTGACTTTGGAATGTAAACATTCTACACATTAGTTTTCAGTTATCAGTTTTTAAAAGGCATTGCATTTACACAGATGATAAATCGGAATCGGGAATCAAAAACTTTAGCCTAATTTCCGATTCCAAAAACGATTCATTTTTTTTTTTTTTTTTTTTTTAACTTAATTTTCCATTGCTGGTACTAATGATAAATATTGATTTTTAAACTACCAGTAAAATTAAAATTAAAATTTATAGATCATAATAACGAATTTAGGTAAGAAGATGGCACCGCTAAAAATGGCACGTGTGGAGGAATAGGGAAAAAAATGGCACAAGTGAAAAATATAGATGTAAATCTCAATGTATTTATCAAAATTTTGGATACAATGCATAAAGGGAAAACATTAAGAAGTTTGTCAAATTAAAAAGAAAATTATATCTACATTCAAAAGTAGATGACGACCATCCCCTACCCACCCCAAACAATGAAATTCTACTTTTTTTTAGGTGATTTTTGAATTGGAATTATGGAAAAATATTGGAATCGTCTCATCACTAATACAGACCGATTAGCATAACTTTGGTTTTAATCAAACCAAGAATTGTCATTTACGAGAATCTTTGGAGGTTGATCAAATTGGGCCCAGCTAGATCCGCATTCGTGCACCTCCAACGATCTTTGTGGGGGCGTCTGGAGATTTCAGTATCAACCGAGGGGTGTGTTTATCAATCTATCAGCCGCTAGATCCTCCTCTATGGCTACGAGACATGGCTAATGACGGTGTTTGATAGTGGGAAGTCTTTGACAATGGCTGCTGCAACATGCGTTGCAGGCGGGCCGACTATGTTCCAACTGCTCTTTCTTGCCAACGCTTCAACCTGAGTCTCTTGATCCGTCTTGTTGCAGCGACGCCTTCGATGTTTCAAGCATGCAGCTCATCACCGAGAGAGGGGATTAATTTGCAATGAAATCCTCGCTACCTCTCTGCATGGGTGGTTGAAGCGTATCGGTGGGCAGCAAGGACGTGCGTGACGACTATCCAAGAGGACTTGACTGTTGACTGAGCTCTCATGTCCACAAGTGATCAGTCTTCGACAGTGGAGTCACGATTGATTAACCATCTCTTGCAACCATGCTCAAGACAGCTGTGCAAAGATGAGCTCTGTTTGTGGATTGGTAGGTTTGATCAGTCATTCTCTGAAGTTGTCGTCTTTCTGGTATCTCTTGTCATCTTGATGTAGCATTTCGATCCCTGTTAGAAACTAAACGTCACCGTCTATCATCCACACTTTCATATTCTCTTGTTGTACAGGATGTGGTTCAAGCCAATGAAGAAGCTGACTCAAACTTGATCAGGGTGAACATTGTTGCAACGACTTTGAAAAATGCAAAAGATATGCAAAAAATCATTTAGAATAAAGACTTGTAATTTCAGTTTATGATGTTACATCTCATGACAAAGCTTCAAAACACCCCATGGTGTATTTTATTAATAAAGAACACCATGATATACACATAAGTGTGTTACCTTCAAACACTCAGTTATACGCTGCTGAGATAATATAAATACACTTGCTTTGTGTATCGATACCACTGAACTATTAAAATAAGTTTGCTATCTTTTTTTCAAAATAAGATTTACATCAATTTTCTTTGTTAGATTTCATATTAATATTTGCAAATTTTGTTAATGTTTTGATAATATTTAGTCTCCCTTCACAACTGTTTCTTCTTCATCCATCATAATCTTAAAAGAAACAAAGGCTGGTTCCTACTGTATTTCTCACCCTGGTAGGTAAAATAAGGGGTACTTTTAAAATCCAGTAGATTGAACCCAAACCTGATAAAACTTTAATAATCTTGAATATTTCACGGAAGATTTGAATCAACTGGCACACATAAATTCCAGTAATTTTTTATTTTTAAAAAATTTTTTAAGTTTAATAGTCTGAAATAGAAAAAAAAATAGAGCTGAAGTAATATTTTATCAAATATATCTTCCTGAATCTGTACTTGGATAATTGTAAGTATAAATCTGAAGGAAAATAAGACTTGTAAAGGCCACAATAAATGTTCTGACATTTAAGGCAATAGCTATGAAACCCCCCCCCCCTCCCCACACACACACGAAGTAACTGGTGTGAACTAACAATAATCCTGTGACTAATGGTTCCTGCAAGTATCTCCAGATTAAAAGGGAGTTGCGCATTTTGAGGAAGGTGTGGGTTTAGAAACTTTGAACATGGAGGCGGTAATGAAGTCTCGTATAGCAGATGGTCACGAAGCTGATAGGGAAGAGTATGCCAGTTCTGTAGAGAATAATTAAAAAAAGAAAGAAAAAGAAATTCTCTTCAAGGAGAAATAATCCACCATTTTCTGATAGCCAACTCTTTGACTATGTATTTATCTCTCACTAGATCGGAGATTGCAATAAAAATGTGAAACAAACATTAATTCAGTGCATGATATAAATACAGCTCTTAGGAGGAAGATGATTCTGACCACCATTTTTTAATTTATTTATTTTTTTTATATTTTTATTTTTTTTATTTTTTATATATAATTAAGGATTGATACTTTGTATTATTATACTATTCTCACCGTGGTTATTTTCATGTTTCGGCTGATGTAACCACCGACTTTATTCAGGTGTATCTTTTCGAACTCTGATCTTATAGAATTTCGAACTGACCCCTTTATTTAATTCATGTAGGTAGATTGTTCTCGTTCAGTCAGTCATGACCAGGTAGAAGCGTTAAGAAATTTTTATGCTTATTTAACTAAAAATTAAAATTAATTAATACTTCTATCTGATCATAGCTGATTAAATGGGAATAATCTGCCCCCATGGATTAAATAAAATGTTTAGTTTGAAATTCTGTATAGGTTTCAAAGTTTGACAAAGATTCCTGAAGATTCATCGAAACGTTTTTTGTTTTTTTCCCCCAAAATTTTGGGGATAAGGAGTTACTTACATTATTTTTCTTTGGACTATTGAACTCATCAACGTTGATATTTCTATGTTTTGACTGATGTGCTCTTCGGCTTTCTTCAGGTTTATTGTTCATTATGCTGTAGTTAAATATTATTGGTTATTTGTATATGTTGATGTTTCTTACGTGATTAAATCTGATTAGTGGATGTTGTGCTCTCCTCGCTTTTGTGATGTCATGCATGAGTGTTCATGATTTTAAAATAAATATTATAATAAAATTAAGAATATCAACATTTACAATTCGAAAACAATTTATATTTAAATACAAGTAAAATTCCCTAGAAATCGTAATATTCGGTTTCACATCCGTTTATGATCTTCAGTGACCCCCCCCCCCCCCAACCCCTCTCGTATATAAATGATTTATGAACGGATAAAGAGTTATTGTTGTGTGCGGGTAGTTTGCAAGGTAATTTTGGATTTGACTTTGCTTGGGAATAATATCAACATATCTAAGCAGTTTTGGTGGTGATGTTTCTTTTTTCCTATCAACAAACTAAACATGTTTTTCCTATTTGAAAAGAAAAACACATTTTTGATATTCATGTAACAAATGTAATTTGTTTTTCCTTTTTAAAATTATTGGCACATGTAAGGAAGTATTGATAAGAATTCGTTGGTAATGAAAGCAACAAGTGGGCATAACATAGTTAACACTACAATTCTAACATGACGAGTTATCTCCACTTGATATGATCTACAGCCTGTTATTTTCCCCTGTATATTTTAAACTAGCTGGCGTTGCCCGCTCGCTACCGCTTCGCAATTTAATACCTATTAACTACTAAAGAAATGCTACATTTTTTTTTTCAAGCATTGTGTTGAATTGTCAACTAAATATAGTTCCACTCAACCAAGTGGTGATAAGGCCATCGACCTGATCACCGCACTACGTGATAATTACTGCGCTGCAGAGATATCACGTGACATGAAAATTAGGCGCCAAATTTGTTCTTTCAAAATTGTATCTTCAGTCCGAGAATAAAGGTTGTGCAATACGCACGTATTATTGTTACCCCATTCTATTGTCTTTTCTTCTATATCTTCGTGACTCAGTCTACCACGATGTTAAGCTTAACACATTGAAATAAAATTATTTATTCTAAAAACTAAATAAACTCTTAATTCAACTTTTAAAAGGTAAATAAAATATTTTTCGTTTAAAATAATATTGCTATTTAAAACTTGATTTCAAGTAAGTGATAGCGTGTTGGCTAGTCTAGTGAGTATTCAAAGCAGCAGCCGATGCTGATAGCTTAAAGAAATGAATTTTGAATTGTTGACTGGTATGATCTTTGAAAGCAGCAGCAGCCGCTGACGACAACGTTCCTCTCCCCCACCTCTTCTTCATACAATGAATCTGTGTACATACGTTCACTTTGTTTATATAGATAAACAATAGTTCAAAGAAATAAAATGTACTTAACTTTCTATCATATGCAAATGTATTGTCTTGTATGTATTTGTCTTCAATATTAGATGTCTCTAGTGTAGTTTAACAACTTTGACATGAATCTGCATTTTTAAATGGGTGTGTCGTGTTCATTATGGTTTAAAAATAAAATAGGTTCTAGAACATAAGACTAAAGGCTTTTAAATAACATTTGAATACTTGTCTGACCACATCATTAAGATAAGCAATGCAAAATTTAAAACTTTGTTTTTAAGACAGTTCTTACTCATAAATTCCTTTATTTCAATGTATGAAAATTTTTTTTTTTGCATAGTTTTGTATTTTTCCACATCTTAAAACTAAGTTAGGATTTCGAAAAAATATCTTTAAATTTTTTTTTTTTCTATAGTGTCTTATCTTTTTGTTTTTTCATCATTCATGGTTGTAGGACAAAAGCGCACCACAATAAAAAAAATTAAAAATATTTTTGCATTAAATTTAAAAAAAAAAAAAATTTATTCACCCGTTGGCACCCTGGAATTGTCTATGACTAAATGTACTCTTGTTCCAAACCCCAAAACCCATATTACCATTTTTATTTTTTAATTTCTAAAATAAAGTAGAACGTTGTCTGTTGGATATCTATAAACGGCAAACACAGACATCACAATATTTATAATAAAAAAAAAAAATCAATACTAAATTAATACCATCGTTAAAGATTCCTGTAGATTTTGTATATGGCGTTAAAATTTTTTAATTTTTTTATGGAAATCGCTCCAGACAATGCATGAAGCCACTTGATGTAAGGAGCTAACAAGAACGAAATACCATTATCGCAAAGACAGATGCCTATTGGCCTTAGATTTAAAAAGATCAAGGCTATAGGTAGGAAAACAGTCAGCAAGAAGAGTTCCACAAGCCTGCAGTTCTTGGAAAGAAGCTACTAGAATAGGAAGCTTTATTACAATGAGGTATCAAAACAGCGAATTTGTGGAGACCACTAGACCAACGAGTCAAAGGAGCTAGAACAAAAGGAATAGATCACATAACTCTGAAGAACACTTTGTTTTAAATTCCATCCTCTGGAGAGACACACTATATTATAGATTTTGCCAGTGTTTATTTTCAACTCTGTTGACAGAGACTCCCTCTGGCACATCATACAGGCAGATGGTGTTCTACAAAGCTTCTTCGTTTCATTCAGTGCTACTACAGGTGGACATGAGTTTGGGTACGAGCGTATGGTACGAGCGTATGGTGACGAGTCAGACTTTTTAGGCATTTAACAGGGATGTGCATTATCGACTACATCCTTGATCGCGCTCTCCAGGACTATCAGGGAGTGACAATTTGGTGGGAGGTGAGTGTTTTGGACTTGTCTTATGCCAATGACATTGTATTGTCAAGGTCAACCAGGGACGAGGTGCAGATTGTGCTAGATAGACTGCATGAGGCGTTTCGCATGGGTATGCACATCAACACATCAAAGACTAAGGTTCTCTCTGGAGATCTGGAGACTGCTGTCTCTGAAAGGTGCTATTTTGAAAGAGGTGGAGTCATTTGTGTATCTGGGGTCCACTGTTGTTCCGTCCAAGCAGGGCGCGGCAGAGTTCGATCATCAAGTTGTTTTTTTTTTTAGATCAACCTTTTTGCGCCTTCAATGGTCCTTATGGGGGTGTCGGGAGATCTCAAGGTCAACAAAGAGGTGTGTCTATCAATCTGTCATCTGTTCGATCCTCTTCTATGATTGTGAGACATGGTCAATAAGGGTAGTTGACTAGCAAAAGTTGGAAGTTTTTGACAATGACTGCATCTTTTATTGCTGCCGGGACGACCATGTCCCAACTGCTGTTCTCTGCCAACACCTCAATCTAATGTCTTTGCCATCTATCCTGTTGCAGTGACGTTTTCGATGGTTTGGACATGCAACTCGTTGCTTGAAGGGATAAATAATTTGACATAATCCTTCCTACCTTTCTGCCTAGGTGGTGCAAGTGTATTGGTGGCCAGCTGAGGATATAGACGACAACCATTTGGAAGGACTTGGCTCAGCTCTCAGGTCCACAAAGGGTCTGTCTTCAGTGAAATTGCGATTGGTTAGCCATTTTGTGCGACCTTGCTTAGGACCACTATGTATGGGTCGCCATGTTTCAGGATGTAATGCAGGCCAAGAAAGAAGCCGCCTCAAACCAACCAAGGTGAACGCTGTTGCAACAAGCGTTTTTTAAAAAATTTTCTTCCTTTCCTTGACAATATTTTTAATTTCGTTTTTAATGTATAACTAGTGTGTGTGTGTATATATATATATATATATATATATATATATATATATATAGTATTTACTTCCTTCCCACCACAGGAAGATGTGACACAAGGTCGGAAGGTGGGAGTTTGAAAAGCCAGCGCTCAATAAGCGGAGCACTCTGGCCTTCAAAAAATGCCTGGACAGTTCCGTTAGCATCCCCCACTAGGGGCGCCTCAAACGCTTTGCAATAAACGAGAGAAGGTAAAGCCTGGGAGGGTGGACCTAGAGCTGAACAGAACCATACCTCTGTCCGACAAAAAAGCCCACCTAGACAAAATGGACTAGACTCTGTCGGGCTGATTGTCGAGGACGTATCCTCGACGCGGTATGAAAAATAAACCAACCTTAACATCAAAGACCCGTGACTGTTCAGAGATGATCTGTGATGGGTTGTCTGTTTTCAGTTTTACTGTTTAAATGAATTTTATCATTTTGAGACATCATCCATCTATGATGTCATAAAAGTTCTGTTTAATGGATGACGTTCTCCCTTTTGTGACTTCATCCTGTATACATGGGGACAATCGTACAAAATAAAAGACAAGATCCACAGTTTTAGTAGTATACTAGATCCTCCCACAAGGTAAAATGTGACACAAGGTCAGAAGGTGGGATTTGATAAGTCAGCACTCTCGAAGAAGAGCACTTATGACCGTCAAAAAATACCTGGGCAGCCCCGTCGGCATTTCCCGGTAGGGGCGCCTTAGGTGATTAGCAATAAACTAACCCCTTCTCAAAGAGTGAGAAGGCAAAGCCTGGTAGGGTGGACCTCCTAGAACTGCACAGGACAGACCCATAGACCGGCGTAAATCAAGCCCCAAAGGCCAAGACAATACCGGTCTATGGGGGGTGCAGTATTCATCGGAACAGATACTTGTCTAGTGTGTGTATATATATATATATATATATATATATATATATCAGTCACTGTCCACATAGACGACCTGTGACCTTTCGTTGTCAATATATTCTTTAACACCATAAAAGATTTTCCCAATGTCTTGGTTTTAGTCGTATATAGATTAATCATAAAAAAATGTCTAATATAGTGATTTTTTTTTTTTTTTTACTCCCCTCCCCCAACTGAATTTGTATAGGAGTAAATTTTGTTAAAAGAATGCTTATTCGTCTAACATAACACATGCAAATTAAGTGAAAAATCACTAAATTAGTATTTGTTTTTATTTAATGGTGAAAAAAGTTGTAATAAAAAAAACATTGTTTCTCAGAATAAAAAAAAATCCTGGCAAAAATTAATTGAAAAACATTTACATCTAAAAGTATAATTTTTATAATTTTGTTTATTTCATTTATTTTGCTTGTTTAGCTTTTTTTTCTTCATTATCGGCTCTGATACTGAACTTTGGATGAATGTTTTGTGATTGTTTCTTTCCGCATGTTTTCTGAAGATATACTCTATTCTTCTTGGAAACATAGTTTTTGAAACTACAATGAATTTTAATAAAATTCATTATAGTTTCAAAAATAGCCTGGGGAAAGTTTAAATTTGAGATAAATAATGAATACGTAGTGAAATTTTGGGAGATATCAACAACTTTATGGGGGAAAATTACCTGATTAAGATTTCTTTTTTTATTGCTTAGCTTGTAAAAGTTTCATGCACACAAACAGATTTGACTCGGTGTGTATTTTTATGTTAACAATGTATTTTCCATATTTTCTTGATAAAGATACACAAAGAAGCCTATTTTCTAAAAAATTAAATGTTTTACAGCTGAAAATAATTGTTGAATATACTGATTGGCCTGAGTAGTTACAATAGAATTTTCCTCTCGACTTAATTCCATCTGGCAAAGATATTCTATTTTCTCTAATTCTAAATGCTTTAAAATAGAAAGATTTTATGAAAGGTTGAATTCACTGACTTAGTCGACACTATGAAACGAGTATAACTTTAATTCTATCCTTTAAAATTTCAAAACTTTCATTGCTTTTGTTTTCTGGCATTTTAAAAATTAAAAGAATTCCTCATAATAGAACATATCTCATAAGTATGTCATGTTTGCTTTGAACATTATTTTTTTCATGTTCAAGCCTAACAGGCTTGAATGGGGAAAAACAAACATAAGTCGGAAAACATTTTAACAAGGTTAATGTTTTATAAAAGTTTTCTTTAGTGTATGAATTGACATATTTTTTTTCTTTTTCCGGGTCAAGTTGTTTAACCTATACATAGTTTGTGATATTTGATGCTTATATTAGTCTTCTTTTATATAAAAGCTATACAAAACAAATATATATATATATATATATGTGTGTGTGTGTTAGACACACTTGTTTAAAATTAGTGTAAATCTCCAGAACTTATCTTTTAACATAAATTTATCTTGGATTTTCAAAGTCGGACCTAAACGTATCGATACTTGATTCAGACTAGCCTATTTTTTTCGTTTTTCCTTCCACTGAATTATTAACTAGAATATTTTATTTTGCTTGATTTTTTTTTTTAATTTTTTTATTTTATTTTATTTTTTTTTAACTTTAAATACTTATTTCAGCTAAGAAAACTGTTAGGGTGTAGACAGACTTCTGAGGTGCTAGTGTCGGTCATCATAAAACCAAACGATATAATAATTATATTTAAAAATAATATTTACAAAATAAATCTATAAATTGCCAATTAAAAAAAAAATTACTTCGCAATTATGCTTTTAAAGTATTTTATTATTATTATTATTTTAGCAAATACACTAATTTTTATTCTCTGCTGAACTAGGTCACAAGAGATAAAAATAGAGAAAAAAAACGATTTTATTACAACTAAATTTAAACATTTGATATTCGATTATTTATTATGATTTAATAAGACTTATAACTAAATAAAATGATAGATTTCTGTTTCGATGTCATATTTAAGCAACAAAAAGTAAGAAAGATTGCGAAAGAGAAATGCCTCTTTTTATTTTACTAGGCAGCTAGCTGTATTACATCACATTGCCTAGGAGTTTTTTTTACTTTAATTTGTTTCGCTATTTTTATTTATTTTATTTTCAAATTATGATTTTTTTTAGTTAATGTCGTTTTAATCTCTATAAAATTATTGGATATAAATCAATCAGAAAACTTTCAATCTTGAAATACATGGGAATTTCAAGGTCAGGATTGACTTTCTATAATACAGTTTAAATGCTTTCAAATTCCTTTAAAGTTTCAACGGGTCCTTTATAACATCATTTTGACTAGAGAAAACCGTACAAGTGGACGTAAATTGAAGAAATTGTCTCCAGTTCTCAAGCCCACAAATAGTACACAGAAACACCTATCCATTGCATTTTACTCTTATTAAATACTTCAAGTGGTTCCAAAATAAAAAAAAGTATTAAATCATCTAATTTCTCTCGAACACCCGGTATGTGAGAGGTGTAATGAATTTGATTCAATTTATCGCAATCTATAATATTTAAAAATAACTGGTTTAGTTTTGTTTTTTATGACATATCAACCTTATCTATATAAAGGGAAGACGTTTTTTCCCCCTGTACCTTTGACGAGAGTTAAGAAAATAACCACATGCATCATAGGCCACTAAACTCACAACTCTATTCAACTTATTCACTTGAGCATGTTTCAAGAAATTTATGATTTTCACCATCTAACAATAAATATTACTTTTGGACCGCCATCAGACTCTTACAAAACATACTTCATACAAATGGTACAAAAACTTTTCCCTCTAACATTTTTCTACTCCCACTCTCCCACTTAGCGCCGGTAAATAATCTATATAATAAAAGTGAACGTACATGTGTTCAGCTGTTTTCAATAATGACATCTGCAAATTTAGAAGTTTAAGTTAAATAACTGATAATAGTAAAATTAATATAGACACAAAAAATATTTCCTTATTTAAACAACGAAATGTGAGAGAGTTGTCTTTTTCTTATTGATTTCTTTCGTTTCAACGATTAAAAGTAATAAATAGGAATTAAATTGCAAACTGATAGTGAGTGGGTGACCCCTACTAGTATCAAAATAAAGGTGTAATCATGTTTTTAATTAGTATAATTAAAATAGAGACATCAGTAAGAGGCATGTCTAAAATCTTTTTTTAGTAATTTCATTTGAAATAGACTTTATACAAATCTGTAATCTTTTTTTTCTACATGCACAAGGTTTATTAGTGAGAAAGTTATTTCATGTTAAGTGGTCTATTCTTTGCTGATTTTTTTTTCTTTTTAGTTTAGAAAATTTCAAAACTCTTCAGTTTTTAAAATCAATATTCAAATTTTATGTTTTACGAAAAGAAATTTGTTCTAATTTCAATAAGCCTCTTTATTTTGTTTGTATAGAAAAAAAATTCAATGTGAAAGTTGCTGAATTGTTCAAATTGAACCTATTTTAATAGCTCATCTTGGTACACAAAAAAAATTGAATAGATTTTCATATTTTGATTACCAACTTTTACCATACATGATTTTGAATTTTATCCAAAAAAAAATAAAAAATAACAAACCTTTTAATAATACCGAGATTTAGAAAAAATAAATAAATAAAAATGATTGGGATAATTTCCTGCTTATGGCACATCCTAGAATATTGTTTCAGTTTAAGATATATTTTTAGTAAAGGAAACAGAAAATTTGTAAGCATTTGGATACATTTTCTTTTTATTTAAAAAAGCACTTAAATTTGAAAGTATTGAACAGAATGTAACATCACTAGCACAAAGGAGTTCAATTGTTCAAACAATTTATGTTAATATTCTCAAATGTGAGCATGTATATGTAAATACAAATAAGTGAGATTTGTAAAATTTTAAAAAATAATTTTAAAAATCTATCAATTTATTTAAAATAGTTAATTAAAAAAGTTTCACCCCCCCCCCCCCAAAAAAAAAAACCCGGCATGCACTGCATCTGGCTCTTATAGATTTAAGAGGTGAAAAAAAAATGAAAGTATTTATGCGATTTAAATTTCAACATTTTGTAAGAAATTATGGTTAAAGGGATGAGGGGTGGGTAGTGAACAAAACAAAAAAGGAAATGAAAGACTCCCGGAATACACTGGTTCGATACTGCTAATTTAATATAAAAAATTTGTTTATTTCTGTTTGTCTGTCTTTTTGTTTTTATACATCATTCAATTTAATCTTGAAATTTAACATAAAACTTGAAAATTATTTCAACTGATGTTTTTTTTTTTTTTTTTTTTTTAATTAATTTTAAAATTTGAATGTTTCCTCAGAAAATCAAATCAAAATTGTAAATTTATCCTTCTGAAAGAATCATTAAGAAGCAATATGTCGGTCATGGTAGTTTTTTTTATTAATGTATTGTTAAACTAATATTTAGCTTTTAAAAAAAAAAATCATCTCGGAAGTGACTTTTTGTTTAATTTATTGGAATAATGCCCGTATATATTTTTAAATGTTTGTCTTGTTGCTTTCTCATAGTCACCAGTTCTATAAAGTTATACAACTTTTAAACGGATAATTGCAAAAAAACAAACACTGTTTAATCCAAAGAAAAAAAATTGTTTAAAACAAAAAGAAAAAAAAAAGCTGCACAAATTTATGTTTATTATTTTTTCTTTCTTCAGTTCATTCAAGATGCACTTGAACTTGTCATCCGCCGCATGCAAGCCCTGATTTATACTTCAAAAATCTATAGGACATACAAACAATCTGTAAGACTTGGCATGCATATGTATGTGAAAAGATGAAAGATTAAAAAAAAAAATCAAATAGCACCATATATTTATATATTAATAATTTTAGACACTGTTATTTCTAAAACATTTTTTCTTTTTTGCAAAATCATTTTGGGGCATTTTAGTTTATTAAAAACGTAGTGCTTTTATCACCCGTGTTTTTAATTTATCAAATTCGCTACTGTATGCAGCTTAATAAAACCTAAAAGTGCAGCAATTTGTTAATGTTATTTGCCTAGAAAAAAAAATATGACAAAACCCTAAAAACTAGTTACTAATACAATTCTTTTTTTCCTTTTTTCTGACACAATTTCTAACATTGCTATAGAAATCTAACCCTCATAATGGAATCAGTGCATGACCTGTGCTTTGGGGCGGGGGAGATAGGAGCGTATTTTCTTTTCTCTTATTTTCAATTTGATTGAATATCATCATTGAATTCAACATTTTGTTACATTTTATTTTTATTTTACACAGATTTTTTTTACAAATTTTATTTTCTCTTTTTAATCTAAAACAAATCTTAATGTTTAATCTTCTTCGGTAATATTATTGCCTCAGAAATATATAGCTTTTATGATTTGTTTTTAGATCTTAAATTGCAAAAATTTTCAACCAAATATATATTTGGTAATTTGTACATTTTAAGCTGTTTTCTTTTTTAAAAAAATTTAGAACTTGTAATTTTTTATTTATATATTTTTTTTTTTTCAAGAAAATTAATGAAATTTTATGTTAACATGACTTAGAATAAGATATTAAAGTGTTTGGGGGAAAAAAACCCAATGTTTTTGTTTTTTTAATTATTTAATACAACTTGGATAAAATTCTTTTTATATATGTTATATATTTTTCTCAATATTAATCTGAATAAAAAATGGGCAATTTGCTAAGAAAGGATTAAGTTTTAGTTTCTTTTTATTTGACCAATTCTAATTATGATAATTTCTATTGTGACAAAAATCAACATTTAAAATGGGAAGTACTTCTTAATACCTTAAACTGAGTTTCCACTTTTCTAGGAATATATTTAATGAAATTGCTTTGGAATTAGATTATTCCTTCCTGCCTCTGAGTAACATTTATTCTAAGAACGTTTGTGAGCGATATACAATTAGGTTGTACTAATAATGAAATCGAGCATTATCCGGATGCATAGTTTCAAATTTGAATGCGTGGGACATTTTTTTTTTCTTTTTCTTTTTACTCATTTCTTACCTAGCTGTCCATATTTTTTTCTCACTGTTCCATTATGAAGTTTTTAATTTAAAAAATTTAAATGCTTGCTTTCTGATAAGAAACACAGTGAGGTAATAATGAAAGGTTAAGAAGCCTGACTGCTGATTAAGCAGGTGAGTTATGTATATCGGCAAAAACCACTCTAGCCACACTGAATATTTGTGATATATTGAAACAGCTGTCTATGGATGACTCATACACACACATGCATATTTACTGAGTTACAGAATCTATATTATCGAAAAACCAAAGCCTTTTCTGATCCCATCCAATCGCCTCTTCATTTGAAAGGTCACTCTATACATTAAAAAAAATTGTTTTAAATATTTTAAAACAATTAGCCTCATTATTTGTTAGACAGACCTTGGACAGATTATAAGACTTTGTTAGCATTTTCTTTTTCATAACAATTGATTTTTGTAAAATTGAATCCCCACCCCATCTCATTATTTAATTTGCCTAAGTTCATGGGAAAATGTTCCTACTCAGAAAAAGGGGGTTCAAATGTATATAATAAAATTGTCAAACAACTTATCGTTTCTGGAAATTCCCATTCAAACATCATTTTTTAAATAAACTTTTTTTTATGTTATAATTTTAAACAGTTTTATTCAATTAATGCAATGACCAAACTATATGCTAAGTAATTGAATTTCACAAAATATACTAAAAAAAAAATGGGGAGGGGTTGATTGTAATGCAGCGATTGAGGAGGGGGGAGAAAAAAGAAAATGGTTATTTTATACTGTTTATAAGGAAAAGATGGGGGGGGGGGTATTTATGTGATTTAAATTTTGTGCTTCTCCAGTGGTACACCTAGATGAAACATGGCTGTTAAAAAGAAAATAGCAAGAAACCTTTATGAAGTACTTGCTTGTGATGGAAAAAGAATACAGTTCAACAAACTTTACGGAAATTACTCCAGTAGTTTTTTTGCTTTTTTTATCAAATAAATTTAACTTTTATTAGTATGTGGAAAACTCGACCTACGAATAAAAGTAGATTTTTGTAAATAAAAAAAAACAACAAAAAAACTACTGGTTTAATTTCCATGAATTTTGATGAACTGTATTTTTTTTCCATCACAAATAAATACTTCATGAAGGCTTCTTGCTATTTTCTTTTTAACAGCCATATCTAATCTAGGTGTAACACTGGAGAAGCACCTTAAATTTCAACATTTAGTAAGATGTCCGATCGATTTTATTGCAGAACACATTTAAAAAAAAAAAGAAAAAAAGAAAAAAAAAATTTTCTTTGACATTCTTTCATTGACTTATCTTCCTCGAAAATGTAAATATTTTCTTACAATAAATTAAGGCAAAAGGAGAGGCTGGGATTCAATGAGCAAAACAAAAATGAAAGTAAGACTCCCGGGCAATGCCGAGTGAATACGGCTAGTAATAAAATAAACAAAGATAATCTTTACTCATCAATTTAAAAGAAGAAAAAAAATCTAATGATTATAGTTTTTTCTTTTTTGTCTTTTTAATAGAATTTCTACTTATTTTACATTATATTCTTACATGTCAAATTATTATGATTAATATTTTCTAATATTAAATACATAAGTCACTGAGGTTATTGTGTCACCATGTAAAGGAAAGCTAAGAAATATTTACTTTTTAATTCACCAACATGTTAGAAATATTCTGATTTGGTTGTTTTGTTTTATGGCATATCAACCCTTTTCAGGTTATTTTATGCTTCAAGTTTATGTCTAAATATTTATTCATGGTGATTGTTTTGGTTGTTTTGTAGAGGAAAAATGTTTTTGCTTTTAGTTTTGCAGAACATGAGTTTTACAAAGGGAAAAGAAAAAAACAATAACATCAATGTTTGGTGCATTTTAAGTCAGGAATCCGTTATCTTCAGACAGTCTGATCTGGTAGCATCAGTAAGAAATATTCTGAAAAAGTTTTGAAAATATGAAAAGAGCAAAAAAACAATTTGATTATAGTTTCTTTTGAATCTATATCATAAAATAATCTGTTTGTCCACTATATAGTCAGAAACTATTGCCTAATTTCAACCAAACATGGCATACAGATAATCTAATGACACTCCTTGGGGCATAACTCATGTAAAGTGAACCTTGGTCAACCCTGAAGGTTATGGATGTTGACTTGTCTTAAAAGTAGGGTTACATGGTCAATCGGGGGGAGCCAAAGTCACTCGTAAAAAATGTTAGTCAGGTTTTTAATCTCTGAAGAATCAACAGTCTGAATGTAGGAACACTTTAAAATAAGGAGCCAGTCAGATATTTTGAAATTCTACGAGTCTGAATTGAACCATATACTTTCCGGATTCGCAACCCCGATTTCAACAGATAGTTAATCCCCTTGCTATTACTATTTCGAATTGTTGGGCCCTAAAATTGTACTTGATGCAGTTAAAAAATGCATAAAATAGTCCTGTTAACTTTATAAGTAGCAAGTATGGTAATTGTAAAAATTAATTAGTTAAAGATACCAATGGAAAAGCATATTTTGTATGGTTAGTGACGTGTAGACATGTTATTGCCAGGAGGTTAGACACAAGGTCAAGTGTGGTTTTGAAAAGCCGGCGCATTAGGATAAGTGCACTCTGGCCTACAAAAAATGTGTGAGCAGCCCCGTCGGCATTCCCCAGTAGGGGCACCTAAGGCAATTAACAATAAACTAACCACTTCATCAGAGAGAAGGTAATGCCTGAGAGGATGAACCTCCTAAGACTGAACAGAACCCTAACCATACTTCAGTCAGACAGCAACAAAGTCAGCTATGATACGACATGTAGACATGAATTAGAAACTCGTAAGAAAAACAAAAACGGATTTTCTTAAGATGCGTCCATTGAATTTGCGCCTTTAGCGACAAAACTTATTTCAAACTTAAGCGTGACAAATCAACATATCCTCTTATGAAAACACGTGGATTCATCTAAAAATGCTATTTCAAAATTTAATGTGACAGACAAAAGAATTTGCTATTTCAAATTGTTGAGCCATAAAATTGTACTTTCGGCAATAATAAAAAAAAAAAAAATGCATAATGTTAATTTATGACTTTTCTTTATTCCAATGTTTAAATATTAAGTTCAAATACGTTTTCGTTTAATACGAAGGTACAATATAAAAAAAAATAACAATCTATTATTGTACTAAATCTGAGTGAATCAACGTTTGTTTCTTAAAATCTTTTTCCTATATACTTTAATAACACGAAATACACAGTAAAATAGTTTTTAGTTCTGGGATTGAATTATGTTTGAAACAAAAATTCCATCTAAATTGTTTTGATTAGTCGTAATTTGCAATTAATTCATCAAGTAACCTTCTCTTACTAAGTTTCTGTCTATCACTCTTACCCTCTGTCACTTTTTTATCTTTTATTTTATACGGTGCCTATCACTCTCGCTTCCATCCATTTCTCTCTCACTCACGCTGTGTGTGTCTGTTTATTAACACTAACAGTCAAAGTTAATCTCTATATAATGTATGTGTATATATTTGTATGTACAAGATTCACTCCTGAACTAATTAACCAAATATTATTAATTTGGAACACAGCTGCTAATGTAGGTCATAATTAGTTTTATGTAAAGGGGGGGGGGGATCAGAAGCCCTTTGTAAAAATTCAACCCTAACCTCCATTTTTTTATTTTTTTTTTTTATTTTTTATTTTTTTTTTTTTTAAACAATAGATATCAATTAATAAATATTTGTTTATTTGGAGTATTTTAGGGAGGCATGATATGGGTACAACATCCCAGTTGAAAATTCAAATATTTCAGATTGCATTGAATTTGATCCATAGTCATTAAACATAAATTAAGCAAGATTCCCTGAATTTCAATTTCTTAAGACCCCTTAAGCCTTAAATTTTTTTACATTTTTAAAAAATCAAAATCATGTAATGCATTTTGATCTAAATTGGAACGAGGATTCTAGAGATACGGTTTTGTGACATTATATCTTGATTTTAATTTTGTAAGTGGACGTAAAAGTGATGCAGAACTGTTCTGTTCGGGGTATTTTACCCGTCCTGGGAGAGGTATTCTTCTTAACTATAAAACTAAACATGATAATAGTTCATTATTTGCATCAACAAAAGGAAATATCACCAATTAGTAATACTATTTAACCCATAGAAACTGATTGATTGACTTTGCAAAGTCAGTTAATTTTTACTAAATAAAGACAAAATCCAAACTTATTTAATCATGATTCAAACAATCTAACTCGAATTCAATGGATGGCCCAACGGTTCGGGGGTTTGTTTTTTTGGGTTTTTTCTAATAATAAAAGTAATCCATTTTTTTTTATTTTTTAAATCAAATTTATGAATTCTTTAAAAACTTTAACGCCTACTATTTTTACTATTGAAAAGCTTTAAAAAAAAAAAAACTATACTTTTTTCATGTGACTTCAGGGTCCACCCCAAAATGAGATCTCCAATAATTTATTTCCATTGCGATTATTATTCATGCTCTTGTTTATTAAGTGGGTGTGAAGCCACCCAAAATATCAGTGCCTGTTCTTGGACCTCCTTTTGGATTGCATACTTTTTGATGTGACTCTGGAGAATTTTCTTTCTTCTTCTTGGGCTACCCACTAAAAGCCAAAGAAGCATTTGAACACACCCACATATCGCATTTTGTATATCTAACTTTAGTTGCACAGCAGGATGTGTTGGTGACCCAGTGTGGGTGTTGCGAGAGATGCGTGGGTGGAGGAGGAAATTATGTAAAAGTGATGACCATTTTCACGGCAGATCATGTAAATCCGTTCCACACACCCACTCCCACTCCCCTCTCCATCAGTTCTTTGATAAAACTTACTGTATTTATCATTGAGTTAACGTAGGTTTTTTTTTTTGTATGTCTTTTTCTTTTTTTGTATGTCTTTTGTTTTTGTTATTGTAGGAGCGGCAGTTGACTCTTAACTGGGAATCTAATCTTAAAAAAAAAAAAAAAAAAAAAAAAAAAAACAATAATACAGATATTCTTTATTTCTTCCTTTCTCTCTCTTTTTGTTAAATAGCATTAAGGGCTTATTTAACTTTTTAGTTTCCACAAATCTATCAACGGTTTAGCTGTTTTTTTTGTTTGTTTTAAGGGTCTCTCTTTTTCATACTCAATGATAAAGAGTTCTTTTTAAATTTAAAAAAACAAAACAAACAAAATTAAGGAATTTAATTCCACTACTTACTGGCATTACCAAAACGCAAGTTGTATATTTCATTCAACCACCGACACAGGCACTGCGATTCAGAACATTGGATTTAACAACAACAAAAAAAAATCTAGTCTCTTTTCCAACCAAAATTTCATTGGTAAGAATAATTTTATTTTTCTTAAGTTCTTACCTTTCAGTTGACTGACAGCTTTTAGAAAAAGAAAAAAATCATTTTTACCCATCGCCCAATCTCGTTGATTGTTTTCAAATTGTTTCTTTCTCCATACGTTTAAAAAAGAAAAAAAAAGAAAAAGAAAAAGAAAAAAAGTAAATTTTCTCCGGCTTTTTTTTTTTTTTTTTTTTTTTTTTTTTGAGTATGTTTACAGTTTTTAATGCTACAATCATGGCAACCTTTTCTTCCACAATTTCTATATTTTTTAAGTAATTTTATTTTTGAAATTAAGATTTTCCAAGGAACTAAGTTATACTTTTTTCTCTTTAGTTATTTTATGGTTATTTGAAATTGTGACTGTTTAAAACTTGTAATCCATATATTAATAATTCTCAAATGGTTGAAGATATCATTAGTTATAATTTTTTGATTGTCTTTTTCATTTTAGTTGTTATCACGTTTCATTCCTCTCCCCTCTGGCCTTCTTCAAATGCCATGTGTTGACCTCTGGAACAGTCATGGAATTTTTTGTACTCAATCATCTACTAGAGCCATATGGCGACACCGTTCGTATTCTGAAATTGTAATTAATGAGAATTTTTCATCCTCAGAATAAAGATAATATTGTCTGAGAGTATGCATGCCTATCTATTAATTATTTTTAGACTAAACCTACGAACTTGAAATTTGGTCGGAATGATACCCTACCTATACAGATTGTCATAAGGGATTCATATTTGTTTTCTTATCACATGGTTCTTAAGGGATCATGACAAATAAAAACTTTTCTTCAGATTTTACTTGAATTTAAACTAGTTAAATTACAGAAAAATAGCCAAAAATATGCGACAAGGAGGAGCATATTTTTGTGAGTACTCATTATATATACTTATATTTAATGTCAGTGTTGGGTTTGCTAATGAACAGTCGATTGTGACAATTTTTTCTTTACATATGCTATCCTCCCCCAAAAGAGATAATGCCTGGTAGGATGGTATCATGACGAACGAACACATACCCCCCCCCCCTGAATTGAGCATTGACAGGTAGTACATCAGTCTGAAATAGTATAGTAAACTAAATTGAGCATTAAAAGATAGTGCAATTATAGAATAGTAGAGTTTCGTCTTCAGACAGACAAGTACCAAATATCCATTAGTAATAGATTCTCAGAATAAACATTTTTATTTAAAACTAATACTTTCCTAATCCCATAACTTTAGTCATGTTAACTATATTTTGACATAGTTTTTATTATAGCATTATATTTTTGGATCCATTTGTAGTATTTTGAGGCCTGAGATTTTGCTATTTTTGAAAACTATATTTGAGGGAGCATTAACTGCCCCCACACACATTGAATTTTATTTATTTTTAACTGTGATTTTAATAAGATTTGAATTATAAGTAAACTTATATTACAAAGATTTAGCAACCTTCAATAATCGAAACTTAACATGCATTATTTGGATTATTTGGACTACTGTTCTCATCTTGGATGTTATTCTCACAACGTTTCAGCCGATGTAATCTTCAACCTTTTTTCAACACATCTTGTTGAACTCTAAAAAATCTATACAGAATTTCAAACCAAACCCATTATTTAATCAATGGGGATATATTGCTCTTGTCCCGTCGGACATAATAAGTCTTAAATAATTCATAATTATATTTTTAGTACCGCCTATACTGAGGATTGAAACTTGAATCCCCAGAAGACTATCACTTAGAACTTTATCCATTGCACTACAGGTCCATGTGAACATCTATCCCTTTGGATTAAATAATGGGTTTGGTTCGAAATTACGTACAGATTTCACAGTTCAACAAGATGCAACTGAATAAGGTTGGATGTTACATCGGTTGAAACGTTGGAAGAATAACATCCAATATGAGAACTTTAGTCCGAATGATACAAATTATCAATCCTCATCTAAAAAAAAATCCGGAAACCTAACATTTTATAAGTTCATAACTTCAATTGTATAATCTCTGTTTTCACTTAACATAGCAATGTTTTTGATTGCTTTGAAGTAATTTGCTGTTTGATATGTACTTATGAATAAAAATTTTTTTAGGTGTTTCATGACTATGAATCAACCTTGAGATGGTTCTTCCAGCTCATTCCAAATAATTTGAATGAAAACTTCTAGAGTTGCCTTGTTTTCCAGGACATTGGAGTTTTTATTGGAAACTTTTCTGAAAAACCCAAAAGTAAAAAGTTAATGAAAATCATGTCTATCTCTTTAATTAACAAAAAACAAAAATATGCTATAATTTATTTTAACTATGAACTCTGACCCCCCCCCCCTCTCTCATTGTTTATTTTTTTAATTTATGGTAATTATTTATGCTTGACCTAATGTCCGAATGGCAGATTAAAAAAAAAGTATTTGTTAATAGTGTCATTTAAATGCTCTCTTGCTTTTCAATTACTTTTCTATGAACTTTGGTTAATTAGAATAAAATAAAGCAGTGCAATCATAAAATACCGTGTCATGGTTTCATGGGTTTTTAGTTAAATGTAGAAAAGATTTAAAATATTTAAAACTCTAAATATGCAAATTTTACTTGTAAATCCACTTTGTGCAGTTAAAGGCTTAAAGCATTTTATATGCATAAGGAATGTATTGGCATCATATGATGCTTGTGTGTGCATTCTCGATTTAGAAGTAATTCTTCGGTCAACCTATTCGGCAGTAATTATTGATAATATTGGGATCACAGTGTAGTATCTGTTCCGATGGATACTGCACCCTATAGACCGGTGTCGTCTTGGCCTTCGGGTCTTGATTCCGCCGGTTTGTGGGTTTGTCCTGTGCGGTTCTAGGAGGTCCACCCTCCCAGACTTTGCCTTCCCTCTTTGGGGTGGAGTAAGTTTATCGCTTACTGCCTGAGGCGCCCCTACCGGGGAACGCCGACGGAGCTGCCCAGGCATTTGTTATAGGCCAGAGTGCTCACCTTCTCGAGTGCTGGCTTTTCAAATCCCACTTTCCCGACCTTGTCACATTTTATCGCTGTGGGAGGAAGATAAATAAATTAGTTATTTCCAATTATAGGATAGTGTGTGTGTGAAAATTTTATATTCTCTTACTAAAGGAGATTTGGTATCTGTCTGGAGCCAAAACTATACTATGACTTTTATGCACAATTAAGTTTATTATACGAATTCAATGCTAAATTCAGGGATCAGTGTTTTGCTGTCATGAGACCATCCTCCCAGGTATTACCTCCTCCTTTTTTGGGGGCTTAGTGTAATATATGTTCGTTCCTTATGATACTATCCTCCCAGACTAATAAAAATGTGACCGAAAGAGCATATATTTGCTAGTAATAATAATAAAAATAAAAACTAGTATAATAAATAGCAATTGTGAATTAATCATTGCAGCTTTGTTTAATCGATTACAATTACTTTTAAAATAATAAGACCTAGTATTGAAGTACTAATGTTCTCTTTTCTTCTTCTTCTTCAGTTTAAACTATGTCTGGCATCTGAAACATTTCAACTAGCACTGTTATTCTCATACTAACCAAACTTATGGAATTTCCTTTTGGTTTGTAGAAATAATTTCCTTTAACTCTGACCTCCTCTTCCCCTGTTAGAATTTCTCTATGAAATGAAGCTGCATACCAGCTGCTTACAATGTGTATATTTTTGTAGATTTTAAACCACAAGTCTAATTGCTTGTGGTGGGAGACTGGCTGGTTGGGTGGGTAGGTAGGTAGGTATATTTCTTTTTTCTGCGATGGTCTTTTGGATATAACTTCAAATCTTACAGCCTTTCTCTTTTATATCATTTATGTCAAAGCCATATTTCTATTTATACAAAGTTAGGTATGTGCATATGTTTATATTTGTATGTACAGGATCCATTCCTAAACTAATTAACCAATCATTATGAATTTTGAAACACAACTAGGTGTAAGGGTGGGTAATGTGGGCTATATCTAGTTTAATTTAATTTTATACAAAGAGGATGGAAGCCCTTTGTGAAGATTCAGATACCCACGATTTTTTAACAGTGGGTATTAAACATCAATTAATAAGTGTTGTGAAGTGGTCCAACAGTAAAAAGAAGTCAAGTCGAGGTTGGGTTAAGATAACAAGTGTATTAACATAAAAGGTACAAAGGGAAGGAACCTGACTGGCACTCGGCTAGACAGTTACAATACTGTCCTTTTTCTCCTGGTGATTGTCTACTCGCACTATTTATAGTGAGAACCGGTGTAGTTTCTCTTCTGTTAGAACGGCCGGTGTAACAATAAGTATTCCCCAAGTTTCATTTTTTTTTTATTTATTTATTTTTTTTTGTTGAGCATTTTAAAGGTTTTTAGGGAGCATAAAATAAGCACAACCTCCCATTTAGAAATTCAGATATTTCAGATTTGCATTGAGTTTAATCCATAGTCATTAGACACCAATCAAGCAAGATTCCCTGAATTTCAATTTCTTAAGAGCCCTTTAGCTTAAGCCTTGAATTTTAAACATTTTTTACAATCAAAATCATTTAATGGAGTTCGATCAAAATTGGAATAATAATTCTAGACATAAGGTTTAGTATCATTATATCTTTATTTTTATCTTTGTAAGAGGACATAAAAGTGGTGCAAAACCTCTATTTAGGGGATTCATTTTACCCATCCTGAGACACATATTCTTTTAGTTGAATATATTTACTAAGCTTTGTCCAATATGACACAACTGTAAAGCATCTAATGAGAACCAGGCTCTGTACAGTCATAGTAAGACTTGTCTATATTTACCACGTTTTTTTTTTTTTTTCCACCATAATAGATACTACAGTGAGTCAAAAATATTGCGACATTTGCATTTATGCTAGTCTACAAACGTAGAAGATACCTTCTGTAGAAAATACCCCTGTGGTTGGTAGTATCTTGGTAGTTGGTATGCTGATACGTTGTACATGGGTTCATTTCATATGTGATTTGAAAGCCGTACATATGAATGTATAACACAATCTAATTCGGTACTTATGCTTTACAAGATTGAATGCTGCGGAAGCAGATAAACACAAAACATTTATTGTGCAACAGGTGAAGATGCAGTTGTTCAGTGCAGTAACCAAATGGTTCAAGAAATTTTGCTATGGTTGCAAAAACTTTAGTCAGACAAAATCTTTCTATTCTATCGCTATTTCCATAAAGATGCTCTATTGACCTCCAATCTCTGGTTCCTCCTTGTAAGACATTCATAGCAAGAACTCATCTTCTACCACAACTGAAATTTTTTTTTACTTCCTCCATGTCCTTAGCATCAGGCAGAATTTGCATGTGTGGTTTTTGTTTTTAATTTTTCTATAAAATTAGCAATATTTTATAGTAGTTACATATTAAAAATTTGTCTGCAAAATAAAAACATTTAAGTACTGAACTAGACTTTGCGAATTTTCATAATTAGATGCAATTCGAGAAAAAAAATCTAATCGAATTTTAATTTCATTACTCATTTAAACACCTAAGATATTTGTTTTAAATGCGAGTTTTTTTGTAATTTTGATTAGAATTGAATGTAACATATTTTTTTTTTATCAAAAAAAAAAATGTTAGCTGTAATTTTAGCTGCTTGTTCTTTAAACTTGCCACTAAGTTGCATCCCCTTTCCCAATTCTATTTGTTTACTCTTTTAGGGGCAATCTGTTTTTACACATAATACACTTGGATTTTCTGCTCTTTTCTTTTAAGGTCCTTAAAGCCTTATGATCATAATTGAACTTTTCCAGATGTTCTTTGTTACTTGATGGAAATGTTTCTCATAACATTGTGATCATCACATATTGCAGAAGCTGCGCAAATTTTCTTTACAAAGTTCTATTCGGTCACTGATTCGTACTGTTTTCGTACCTTTTCCCATCCCTTTTTTTTTTCTACCCTTTTGTACCGTTTTGAACTTTTTTGTACTTTGTTCATACTTCCTTACAATTATATCACCATGAAAAATGCACTTTTTAATTATTTTTTGCAGTACAATTTTTCACGTGTGTACTCCAATAGTCATAAACTTAGAATCTCGGTGCGTTTTGATGACAAACAAGTAGTTTTTAATCTTATTGTAATTTAAATGTTCACTCAATACATGGGAAGCATTACTGATTTCAGCCATGTTGCTTGTTTCACCTTAGACTATACCAACACAAAAAAGGGCCTATTTTTTGCGGATTTTGTGAAAATTCAATTATGCAATATTATTTTTAAAATTCTCATTTATTCAAATACAAATAATTGACTGTATCTATATTTGTATGTTTGTATGACTGGAAAACTTTCCAAAGTTATTCTATTATTTTAAACTTTCTCGTTTGTTTTTATGGTAATTTTTCCAAGTCCCCCAAATTAGATTCACAATTGACAAAAATAGTGACCGGTCTTAATTTTTTAAAAACCTATATGAATTATCACCATCATATTCAATTTAACGTCCGTTTTACATTCTGGCATGTGTTAGACGCCTTTTCGAAATTAACTTCCAAACAAATCTATCTCTGACTATGTCTTTATTTATTCCTCTTTCTCTCAAGTCCATCCTTAACACTTCCACCCATGTTTTCCTTGACCTTCTCCTGCCAACTGACTCTGCTACTTCGATTGTTCTACATCTACTAACCCAAGAACTCTTAACCATGACCTAACCTTCAACGTCTTCTGTTCTGCACACATCTCCCTATACTGCCCAGATTTAATCTTCCTCTGAGATCATCAGATCTAAGCCTGTCTTTAAGACTCACATTACACATCCATCGTATCATGTCTCTTCATGCAATGCATATCCTCAACCCTCACTGGCCAAGTTTCACTTTCATACATCATCACACTGCATACATATGCCTGATAGACTCTTCTCTTGGTCGACTGTGGTAACGCTCTGCTGGTTAGTAATGGCAAAAGTTCCCTGAACTTACTCCATCCATTCCTAACTCTTGCAATCACACTAGCACCTGCTCCTTGTTGTGCTCCAATGGTATCACCAAGTAGTTAACATTGAATATGAAATATTTAACAAATGTAGACTTATTAATTTTAACAGATATTTTTATGTCCTAAAATTTTTCCTCGGCAATACAAATTTGGATAAGTAGGTCTTTATTCTCTATTGTTTGGGTCATTTGCTGTAAAGAAATCAGATTTTTCAAAGAATGAACATAAATAAACCCAATCTCTACTTTTTAATGTCAAAATTAAAAAATAAATAAAATGAATTGCCTAATGCTATGAGTTAGAAATTTAATTTGACTTTGATTAAAAACAGATAGATTAATATTTACTTCAGGGAAGATGTCAGAGGATAATTTTAAAGGTCATTCTTTGACACTGCGTGTGAGGGGGGGGGGCATAAAATCACTCCTATTAATTTTTATTTTTTGGTTTATTACTTCCTGAAGAAAATGAATGCCAAATAAATATGACATGATAAATTCTATGAATAATCCTAGGATGTCCTCTATAAGGGGCTGAATCATTTAATAAATGAGAAACTGAATCTTTTGGGCCTTCTTTTTGTATCGGAAGCATAACGCACACACAGCTATGTTTACGAAGCTTGAGTTTTGTCGTGCAGGTTGGTGGGTCGGGGTAGATGCACCTACAATTAGGTGGAAGGATGGAATTCAACCAATTGGCCGTGTCCGGTTGATGAAGGAACACATAGAAGGAAAGAGGTGTGCTGGGGGTGGGGGTGATAAACAAGTGCAGAATGAATGTTGCCTTCATTGCTTGGGGGGGGGGGGGCAGGTCCAGTGGGAGTAGAACTTGAAGCAGAAATGTCTAAATAATGAAAATGTATGCAGAGATCAATTCTTGATGAATAATAATTCTAGAACCTTCTGCCATTACTATTGATCACCATTAGTTTCTATCTCTATCTATGCCTCTATCTCTATCTATGCCTCTATCTCTATCTATGCCTCTATCTCTATCTATGCCTCTATCTCTATCTATGCCTCTATCTCTATCTATGCCTCTATCTCTATCTATGCCTCTATCTCTATCTATGCCTCTATCTCTATCTATGCCTCTATCTCTATCTATGCCTCTATCTCTATCTATGCCTCTATCTCTATCTATGCCTCTATCTCTATCTATGCCTCTCTGTCGTGTCTCTCTCTCTCTGTCGTGTCTCTCTCTCTCTGTCGTGTCTCTCTCTCTCTGTCGTGTCTCTCTCTCTCTGTCGTGTCTCTCTCTCTCTGTCGTGTCTCTCTCTCTCTGTCGTGTCTCTCTCTCTCTGTCGTGTCTCTCTCTCTCTGTCGTGTCTCTCTCTCTCTGTCGTGTCTCTCTCTCTCTCTCTGTCGTGTCTCTCTCTCTCTCTCTGTCGTGTCTCTCTCTCTCTCTCTGTCGTGTCTCTCTCTCTCTCTCTGTCGTGTCTCTCTCTCTCTCTCTGTCGTGTCTCTCTCTCTCTCTCTGTCGTGTCTCTCTCTCTCTCTCTGTCGTGTCTCTCTCTCTCTCTCTGTCGTGTCTCTCTCTCTCTCTCTGTCGTGTCTCTCTCTCTCTCTCTGTCGTGTCTCTCTCTCTCTCTCTGTCGTGTCTCTCTCTCTCTCTCTCTGTCGTGTCTCTCTCTCTCTCTCTGTCGTGTCTCTCTCTCTCTCTCTGTCGTGTCTCTCTCTCTCTCTCTGTCGTGTCTCTCTCTCTCTCTCTGTCGTGTCTCTCTCTCTGTCGTGTCTCTCTCTCTGTCGTGTCTCTCTCTCTGTCGTGTCTCTCTCTCTGTCGTGTCTCTCTCTCTGTCGTGTCTCTCTCTGTCGTGTTTCTCTCTCTGTCGTGTCTCTCTCTGTCGTGTCTCTCTCTGTCGTGTCTCTCTCTGTCGTGTCTCTCTCTGTCGTGTCTCTCTCTGTCGTGTCTCTCTCTGTCGTGTCTCTCTCTGTCGTGTCTCTCTCTCTCTCTCTCTCTCTCTCTCTCTCTCTCTCTCTCTCTCTCTCTCTCTCTCTCTCTCTCTCTCTCTCTCTCTCTCTCTCGTGTCTCTCTCTCTCTCTCTCTCTCTGTCGTGTCTCTCTCTCTCTCTCTCTCTGTCGTGTCTCTCTCTCTCTCTGTGTCGTGTCTCTCTCTCTCTCTCTCTCTCTGTCGTGTCTCTCTCTCTCTCTCTCTCTCTCTGTCGTGTCTCTCTCTCTCTCTCTCTCTGTCGTGTCTCTCTCTCTCTCTCTCTCTGTCGTGTCTCTCTCTCTCTCTCTCTCTGTCGTGTCTCTCTCTCTCTCTCTGTCGTGTCTCTCTCTCTCTCTCTCTCTCTGTCGTGTCTCTCTCTCTCTCTCTGTCGTGTCTCTCTCTCTCTCTCTGTCGTGTCTCTCTCTCTCTCTCTCTCTGTCGTGTCTCTCTCTCTCTCTCTCTCTGTCGTGTCTCTCTCTCTCTCTCTCTCTCTGTCGTGTCTCTCTCTCTCTCTCTCTGTCGTGTCTCTCTCTCTCTCTCTCTCTCTCTGTCGTGTCTCTCTCTCTCTCTCTCTCTCTGTCGTGTCTCTCTCTCTCTCTCTCTCTCTGTCGTGTCTCTCTCTCTCTCTCTCTGTCGTGTCTCTCTCTCTCTCTCTCTCTCGTGTCTCTCTCTCTCTCTCTCTCTCGTGTCTCTCTCTCTCTCTCTCTCTGTCGTGTCTCTCTCTCTCTCTCTCTGTCGTGTCTCTCTCTCTCTCTCTCTCGTGTCTCTCTCTCTCTCTCTCTCTCTGTCGTGTCTCTCTCTCTCTCTCTCTCTGTCGTCTCTCTCTCTCTCTCTCTCTCTCTCTCTCTCTCTGTCGTGTCTCTCTCTCTCTCTCTGTCGTGTCTCTCTCTGTCTATAGTTTATATTATTAAAAAGCGTTAATTCAAATACTGTAGTAGTAGTAGTAGTACTAGTTGTGGTGGTGATATTTTGATTGGGGAGAAATCTAAATATTTTGACAACATATAGACAAATGTGTGGGTGGTGAAAATATCTGCTGAGAATGAAGTCCGGTTTAGTTTTTTTAGGTGGAGCAGCTTGTGGGCGTTCAGGTTACCCACCCCTTGTCAAATTGAATGACAGCTCTCTCTGCCCTTCTACTCTTTTCATACCGTATGTTTTTGATTTTTAATTTATGTTGTTTTTTTCTTAGAATGTCATGGGTGAATTTAGTCAAAGGAATCAACAATACATCATCACTGGTTTTTTTGTTTTTTTTTTAATATTATTTTTTATTCTTCCAAGAAATGTAGCTTGCTTACTTGAAGTTTCTCCTTAGAATTATCAAATTTATGAGCAATGTTTTCTGTTTACGATATAGTTAAAAATATCCTTGGTTATCTTGTCTCTTGTGGGTTTGTGTTCAAATATTCATGCACAAAACATTCTTATATAACTAGCAATGTACCTGTCAAAAATGATAGTATCCAAGTTTCCAGATGTTTATTTTTAGTCATACAAAAAAAACAACAGATTTATTAGCAACAGTGTCCCTCATCAGAACAAGATTCGGGGAAAAGTCTATATGTATCCAGAGGGGGAAAAAATGTCAGCAACTTGAACATCATAGTAAAGTTCGATCTGAACTATGACTTGAGACTAAGGGAGATAATTCTCTTTTTAAACTGTACATGAAAAAAGTTTTCATTTATCAAATACTTAATTTCTCCTTTTTTTTCTTTTTTTTTTTTTTTCAGATCGAATTTTTGTGAATGTTAAATTTTATTAAGTTTATGCATAAAATAGCTTTAAAATGTATTTTTCAATGATTTTGCTCTGAACATGGTAATTGATAATTTGCATGTTTGGAAAAAAAATCTAAAAGAAAAAATCCCCCCCCCCCCCGGAAACTAGGCACTCTCTATTCAGAACCTCTGCTCCTATTTATCTACGTCCCACACAGTAGAATGTGACACAAGGTCGGAAAGTGGGAATGCACTCCAGAGGAGGAGTGCTAGAGCTTTTAAAAAATTGCCTGGGCAGAGTGCCTCAGACATTAAGCACTAAACTCAATCCTCCCCAAAGAGGGGAGGCAAAGCCTGGGAGAGCCACTTCCCAGAACTGCACAGGACAGACCCATTGACCGGCGTAAATCCAGACCCGAAGATCCAGACAATACCAGTATGGGGTGCAGTATCCATCGGAACAGATACTACACTTTGATCTTAGCCAAAAGGCTGAGAAAGAACCTCTGCTGAAAATGTAATCAAGGGAGGCGCGAGAGCGCTCTATCCCTTAATAGACTACACGAATGGCCTATGCTGGAAATCTCATTTCTTTGATCAATCATAACTCAAAAAGCAATAAATCAAATTAGTTAAAACTTGGCACAAAATTTTTATTTGATAGGTTCTATAAGTGTGTAGAATTTCAGCATCATTAGTCAAGGCAACCCAGAGATCCAGAAAGTTCAATCATGTTATCTGTGTGTACGTGTGTGCCACCCTGTATCTCAACTATTTGATGGATTCAGCTGATTTTTGGCAGAGATAGAGGTTCTAGGGTCTAGTTGATGGCATTTTAATTTCAGTTTACCATATACCTTAGTTTTCCAGAAAATTCCCCCCCCCCCCCCAAAAAAAAATATTACTATTGTCTTAAGGCATAGCCTTTACAAAAGTAGTGACATTCCATGATAAATGCAAGTATACTGAAATCATATGCCCTTAATAGGGTTAAGATGAAAATTCATATACACTAAATGTACAAAAGCAAGGAAATTCCCAAATTTTTACACTTTTATTGTCATTAAGGGTATGACTACATATCAACCAAACCATTTCATTATCACATCACTACAGTATAAATCTCTATGCATGAGTGGATGAAGTGTGTGAGGTGCGCTGAAGAAAATTTCCTACAAGTAAAATACATAGCCCTGTTGTGCTCGCATACCCTTAATGACAATAAAAGTGTAAAAATTTGGGAATTTCCTTGCTTTTGTACATTTAGTGTATATGAATTTTCATCTTAACCCTATTAAGGGCATATGATTTCAGTATACTGCCATTTTTCATGGAATTCAATTAGAATTTAAGATTGCATTAGTATTTATCTACTTTTTTTGTTATGAGAAATTAAAGTTTTTGTGAGTTGAAGTTTTAAGTACTTTTGAAGAAACATCCAATTGTAATTATCATTTGAAGAATCGTGGACTAGTACTTTTATAATAATTTAAAAAAAAAGAAAGAAGTATTTTTAGAAATTTATGTTAATATTGAGAATGTATAAACCTAAAAATTATTGCTTTTTCTTTTCTCTTCACTGAACCTTTATTATATTGCTTTTTATTAATTTTATGTTAGATTTTAGGGTTTTTTCTTTTCTTATTTCTATGATTAATAGCAATAACACACATAAACCTGACTAACTAAAGTGAAAATTGTTGCTTCTCCCCCCAAAAAAAACTGAACACTGAATGTCTGATTCCCCCAACTAACACACTTGTTATTGGATCATCTTTTCTTTAAGAAACCATTCAAAACTTTTTTTTTTTGTTTTTTTGCTTTTTTCTTGAAAATTGTTTCAATGAAATTGAGAATTCTATTCATAAAAGTTAAGATCACTTTTTCAACTTTTTTTCTATTTTCTCTTTCTCTTTTTGTTTTCTTTGTTTTTTGCTTTCCTGTCATCGTAAATTGAAATTTGATATTACTTCTCACTTGGGAGCATACCTCCCCCCCCCCATCACTCACCCTTAATTTTTTAAATTAGTTTTAGACATTAGTTAACTCTTTTATAGTGAGTTCTCTTTTTCATTTCACTTTTCTTCCCCTTCATCCAATTTACTTTATAGAGAAATATCCTTTTTCTATCTTAAACAGTTTTATTTTATAACATTTTCACATAAATTATTCCACTTGGTGTTTAATCTTTGGTTTGATTCGTCTGTTTTATGGCATGTCAATGCTTTTTAGCAGTACTATATTTTCATAATTTTTGGTGATGATACTTATTTTTGCCTGATACGTACGTATATCAGAGTTTTTATTTGGAAATGCGATTTTCTGGGGGAAGGAGTTATAGACTTGCACCTAACATTTTTCTACAAACATCAAATTAAAGAATTACAAATTTCATAATTTATTCCTTCCCTTTAGTAGTTTTATTTTCTAGTAGAGATCAGCAGTTTAAGTGGTTAACGACACGGACTGAAATCCTGGGTGTGCCGGGTTCGAATCCAATTCGTTCCACAGAAACACTTTCATCAAAACCCACACCTGACCTTGTCTAACCTCTTGGAGAAGAGGTAAAAAATACTTTGTCTAAATGCAATTTGTAATGTACGACCTCGTTTATATAAGTACTATGGGTGGGGAGTTGAGTCACTATTTTTTGCAGGAGTTTTTGGACTGCTTTGATTAAACCTAGTATATGTTGGTAAGATTTCAGCTTTCTTGTTCTTTTCCATGATAGAGGCGCATGCGAAAATTCATTGGTTTGGGTTCACATATTAATCCTAATACTTCCAATTGTTGTGATTGGCCTAATGGATCCTATTACAGCCTATGAAATCGGCTATCAAGAGTTCAAATCCTGCCAGATCTGTTATAGTCATTTGAACATTCACACTGTTGGGATAGATATAACCCAGAATTTTCCTCCCAGCTATGGGTAAAATAGTGATTTGTGTTCAATTAATTGTATATAAGAATCATTTACAAAGGGTATTATCCTTTTGGAATTACATAGCCCCACGTTTTTTCTTAAATAAAAAAAAAATCCAGTTCAAAATGTAATTGGCTGGTTCAAATGAATGTAAAGTTTTCTTTTCTAACTAAAAAGCATTTAATTTTTTCCCCTACCTATTGCACTTATGGCGGTAATTCTTCATGTCCTGGTATCATCTTTGACTCTCCTTACCCGGCTTTTATGTTTGGACATTTTTCTATGTTTATTCCCCCCTCCCCATTTTATGTGCACATGTCAACGTTTGAACTTCGTTTTGACACCATGTCAATGGGTAACAGTTTTACTAAGCTGCACATTTTCAAAATGGTTTCATATCTCAAATGTTGAATGGATTATTATTGTTCCTTGTCTTCAGTCATTCATAGTTGTGCCATACATTTAGCCATTTCTTCAAAATTTCTTTTTTTCTTCTTTTTTTTTTAGTTCTTTCTCTTTCACTCTCTCTCTCTCTCTTTCACTCTCTCTCTCTCTCTTTCACTCTCTCTCTCTCTTTCACTCTCTCTCTCTCTCTTTCACTCTCTCTCTCTCTTTCTCTTTCACTCTCTCTCTTTCACTCTCTCTCTTTCTCTTTCACTCTCTCTCTTTCTCTTTCACTCTTTCTCTTTCTCTTTCACTCTCTCTCTTTCTCTTTCACTCTCTCTCTTTCTCTTTCACTCTCTCTCTCTTTCTCTTTCACTCTCTCTCTCTTTCACTCTCTCTCTCTTTCACTCTCTCTCTCTTTCACTCTCTCTCTCTTTCACTCTCTCTCTCTTTCACTCTCTCTCTCTCTTTCACTCTCTCTCTCTTTCACTCTCTTTTTCTTTCACTCTCTTTTTCTTTCACTCTCTTTTTCTTTCACTCTCTTTTTCTTTCACTCTCTTTCTCTTTCACTCTCTTTCTCTTTCACTCTCTCTCTCTTTCACTCTCTCTCTCTCTTTCACTCTCTTTCTCTTTCTCTTTCACTCTCTCTTTCTCTTTCTCTTTCACTCTCTCTTTCTCTCTCTCTCTTTCTCTTTCACTCTCTCTTTCTCTTTCACTCTCTCTTTCTCTTTCACTCTCTCTTTCTCTTTCACTCTCTCTTTCTCTTTCACTCTCTCTTTCTCTTTCACTCTCTCTTTCTCTTTCACTCTCTCTTTCTCTTTCACTCTCTCTCTCTCTTTCACTCTCTCTCTCTTTCACTCTCTCTCTCTTTCACTCTCTCTCTCTTTCACTCTCTCTCTCTTTCACTCTCTCTCTCTTTCACTCTCTCTCTCTTTCACTCTCTCTCTCTTTCACTCTCTCTCTCTTTCACTCTTTTACTCTCTCTTTCTTTCTCTCTCTCTTTCTTTCTCTTCTCTCTTTCTTTCTCTCTCTCTTTCTCTCTCTCTCTTTCTCTCCTTCCTTCAACGTGAAATCGTAGTGTCTCTTATTATTGAACAATTGCTTCTTATCTCGATCCTGCAAGTTTTTATCTTCGCTTGTTCAATAGAGAAAACCTGATAGTGCGATGTTATTCAACTTTATTCCAACTTTCACCAATCATATTTTCATCCCAAAAATTTCTTTGCTATTGTCTTAAATGTTTCATTAGATATGTGTTATCAGCTTGATAACAAAATAATAATAAAAAAGATAGTTTGATTTTTAATTATTAGAACTTTGTAAGAAACAAAGGGGAGGAGTAATTTGAAAGAACTCGTTAAATAAAAGAATGACAATTTAAAAAAAAAATGTTTTTTGTATGAAAAGGAATATGATTCATGTAAGATTCGTTATTGGTTAGTAATGCATAAAAACTCTTTAACAAGTGCCTTAAGATTGACTGTATAACTGGAAAGCTGTAATGTAAGTAAGGGGGGGGGGGTAACTACGTTTTATCCATTTGCCCCTCAGAATAATATAAGGAAACTGTTGTGTAAACTATTCCCTTCCTCATTCCAATATATAATGCACATAACAATGGCCTCGTTGTAGTTTTCTTACCAATGCCAAAGCCGTGTTTTTATTGGGGGGGGGGGGGAGGGGGGGGGGGGGGCAGTCATTATATATTTGTGTTAGTTTTTTTTGTTTTTTTTGGGTTTTTTTAAATATATATTTTAACTCTAATATGTATTTATACAATTCTCTTTTATAGCCTGATTATATTCTGATAATAAATTATGACTTATAATCTCTATGTTGAATAATATTTTAACCATGTATATTATATATGAATGGTAAAATGTACTTAGCTTAGTACTTTACTGCTGTTTCACGGTATCATTAATCATCAGAAGTCTCTTAGAATAGGATCTCTAGATAGATAGAAAGAGATAGATATAGATATATATATAATATATAGATATATATATATATAGCATTAGATAAAGTGAAAGAATAAAATAAGGTGCGAATCAAATTTTATTACAATTATTTTATTCTTTCACTTTATCTAATGCTATTAATGCTCTATCCAGTATATTGAGCTCCATTTTTATCCGGATGTTCACTAATTAAAGATATTAGTTGCCTCTTATCTTTTGTTGTATTAACCTTATATATATATATACACACACGGGATTCTGATATAACAATCTGTATGTAGCTTATCCTCAGACTTAAAATTGCAAACAGATGTTTTTTATATACTAATGATCACCATTTATCAAGGCCAAAATCCACTCGAGGATAGGGGTTAAAGTGTATGTATATATATATATTAACTTTTTAAGTTTTGAAATTTTTCATTTCATTCTGATGATGACTGATGACTTGAAATTAAAAACAAAAACAAAACAAAAAAAAATCCATGTGATTATCAATAATAACAACTGTTTCCCGATCCGGACTTTAAAATTAGAAGAAACTAAAAGTTGGTGAGACCAAGAAATCTATCACCAATTAATACTTTTCTACTTCCGTCTAATATTGCCTCCACTCACCTCTCCATCCATCAGTATGCAGGTTTTTGTCTGTAGTGTTATATAGTTATTTATAAACTATATAGTATAAGGTTATGACTCAGATGGCAAGGAGTAGCACTAGTTATAAGCATCCTAGTCGTACTAGCTGAGATCATAATAATAATCATAATAATAATAATAATAATGGCAGCAGTAGTAGCAGTGATGTATGTGGTTCCACAGCA
>OY744521.1:77454681-77692181 GCA_963556195.1 Sepiola atlantica
GAGTCTCTTTCCTTCTCTCTCTTCCTCTGTCTCCGAGTCTCTTTCCTTCTTTCTCTTCCTCTGTCTCCGAGTCTCTTTCCTTCTTTCTCTTCCTCTGTCTCCGAGTCTCTTTCCTTCTTTCTCTTCCGCTGTCTCCGAGTCTCTTTCCTTCTTTCGCTTCCGCTGTCTCCGAGTCTCTTTCCTTCTTTCGCTTCCGCTGTCTCCGAGTCTCTTTCCTTCTTTCGCTTCCGCTGTCTCCGAGTCTCTTTCCTTCTTTCGCTTCCGCTGTCTCCGAGTCTCTTTCCTTCTTTCGCTTCCGCTGTCTCCGAGTCTCTTTCCTTCTTTCGCTTCCTCTGTCTCCGAGTCTCTTTCCTTCTCTCTCTTCCTCTGTCTCCGAGTCTCTTTCCTTCTCTCTCTTCCTCTGTCTCCGAGTCTCTTTCCTTCTCTCTCTTCCTCTGTCTCCGAGTCTCTTTCCTTCTCTCTCTTCCTCTGTCTCCGAGTCTCTTTCCTTCTCTCTCTTCCTCTGTCTCCGAGTCTCTTTCCTTCTCTCTCTTCCTCTGTCTCCGAGTCTCTTTCCTTCTCTCTCTTCCTCTGTCTCCGAGTCTCTTTCCTTCTCTCTCTTCCTCTGTCTCCGAGTCTCTTTCCTTCTCTCTCTTCCTCTGTCTCCGAGTCTCTTTCCTTCTCTCTCTTCCTCTGTCTCCGAGTCTCTTTCCTTCTCTCTCTTCCTCTGTCTCCGAGTCTCTTTCCTTCTCTCTCTTCCTCTGTCTCCGAGTCTCTTTCCTTCTCTCTCTTCCTCTGTCTCCGAGTCTCTTTCCTTCTCTCTCTTCCTCTGTCTCCGAGTCTCTTTCCTTCTCTCTCTTCCTCTGTCTCCGAGTCTCTTTCCTTCTCTCTCTTCCTCTGTCTCCGAGTCTCTTTCCTTCTCTCTCTTCCTCTGTTTCCGAGTCTCTTTCCTTCTCTCTCTTCCTCTGTCTCCGAGTCTCGTTCCTTCTCTCTCTTCCTCTGTCTCCGAGTCTCTTTCCTTCTCTCTCTTCCTCTGTCTCCGAGTCTCTTTCCTTCTCTCTCTTCCTCTGTCTCCGAGTCTCTTTCCTTCTCTCTCTTCCTCTGTCTCCGAGTCTCTTGCTTGTACCTGTAAATGTATACATTTTCCTCCAAATATCCACAGAGTGGAACTTGTCCTTCCTTACTTTGTCATGATATGTGGTCATTATATAACTATAAACTGTTCACCACTCAGAGGTATTCCCCCGTGGACACAATCCAGTTGCCAAACAAGGCTGTAACAACAACAATAGCAGAAGAAAACAAACACATCGCAAACATTACAATAAATCAGAGATCTAGAAAACCAGTGTATAGCATTCAAACAGGGAAATACTTGCTCTATAAATACATACATTTTTTGTTTATTATTATTTCTTTGTGATTCCTCTTTAGAATCTTATTTTAATCAATAATCTCATATCAACTTAACAAAATCTCACAATATATCAGGGTTGTGGAGTCGGAGGTTTGAGAGGGAGTCTGAGTGTGATTCGTAAGAATGCTAGGTGTTAGTTGGATATTTTAATCTCCGAAGAATCAACAGACAGTCTGAATATTGGAAGACTTTAAAATAAGGATCCCAGTCGGAATTTTTGGAATCCTCAGATTTGGACCTTATATCTTCTTACACCGCAACTCTGGAATATATATGCATATACAGATCAAATTTCCTTAAATATTTCATCAAATAAATACTATGAATAGTCTTTAGAAGTCTTTTTTTTATTTTATTTCTAAATTCATTAAGCAAAAATCGTCTGATACAAAATAGTTTTTAAAAACTTTTTCGTTTAAAAAAAAAAAAAAAAAGTCCTTATCTTAAGCAGTTTGTCTTGAATTCATCATATTTAAGTTATTACTATTTGAAACGAAAATATTAGGATCAAAATGTATTACCTGTTCTGTATTCAGTCAGGAGGAGACATATTTATCGGCTAAATAATTTCTATTTTCATCCCATCTATAGTGCCCCCTTTTTGGAGCTGGATCCCCCCTCCCCGTCGTCCCTGCATTAAAACCTATCATGTGTCTCACTTTCGCTCTCGTGGGAAGCAAGTAAATAGTGACATTGCTCATAATTATAATATATATATATATATATATATATATATATATATATATATATGTATTATATTTGTTTCTATAGATGTTAATCTATTGAAACTCCAGTCTTTATAAAAAGTGCTCAATAACAACTAAAGCTGTTTTTAGTATAAATTTTTTATTTATACAAACATTTTTGGTTACATATGTGCATACATGTTTCAGTTGTCCTCCCCAATAGTCTCTTTCGGTTTGAAGAAGTTGACTCACTATTGGGGAGGACAACTGAAACATGTATGCACATATGTAACCAATGATATTTGTATCAAACATTGTGTAGTATCTGTTCCGATGGATACTACACCCTATAGACCGGTATCGGCTTTATTTCTGCCGGTCTATGGGTTTGTCCTGTGCAGTTCTAGGAGGTCCACCCTCCCAGGCTTTGCCTCCCCTCTTTGGGGATGAGTAAGTTTATCGCTTGCCTGAGGCGTCCTTACCGGGGAATGCCGACGGGGCTGCCCAGGCATTTTTTGTAGGCCAGAGTGCTCAAATTCTCGGGCACTGGCTTTTCAAATCCCACTTTCCCGACCTTGTGTCACATCTTACCGCTGTGGGAGGTAGATAAATAACGTGTATCAATAAACATTTATACTATATATATATATATATATATATATATATATATATTAATAATGCTTTATTAGTTACTATATTTATGGAGAATGATGCTCAATATTGACGATAGAGCTTAGATTTAATTTTGGAGACCTTATCTTTGAAATATATACATGTGTGCGCACGCACGCACACACACACATCGTGTTCAGTTTATCGAGTGGTCAGTTATGTGCTGAACAATGGTGGTTTCTGATTGGTACAATTTCCTATTACGTATACAATGAATTGCTCATTCAAAGTGATGTCACTATCAAAATTTGGCAACAGTGCCATCATGGAAATTCCACTCATTTTAATTTCAATTTCTGAGTGTATATTTAATTATTGTTGGTAATCCAACCATACCATGAGATAATATGCTGGTTTTAACATTTTGTCTCTTTCTAAAAAATTTTTTTTTTTTCCTTTTATTGAGAAATAGTAACTTTTTGATCAAGTTAGCTCTCTGTAATCAATATTTTCTCCACCCCCACAATTGTAGATGCGAAACAGTCTAATGCGGGGGTGGGGGTTGTAAAGATTTTATTATATTCTTAAATCTTATATATATATATATATATATATATATGATAGATATATACTGGTTGGTATAATTTAGATAAACTTTTATACTTTATTTATTTCCTGACACAACCCATGGAAATTCCGTGGCCAATTAATGAAAATAGGTTTAAATCTTATTGCTTTTATTCACTTACGTTTTTTATTAGTTTTATTAAAATGTAAATAAATTGTGAACATACAAATAACGAGCACTGAAGATTAAAGAGGCAAATTTAAATATTTTTACATTAAAAATAATTAAAGAAAACTGAACGTTGTTGATTTTTATTAAATGATCTTATAAATTTAGTTAGTGGATTTTACTTTTAGCTTCATAGATTAAAACCTCCATATAAATTCCATTGTTTAATTAGAAATAATTAGAAAGGATTAAAGAGAAAATCGTGTATGTAAAATCTCCTCTCACCATTTTTTTTGCAGGGGTCAGAATTTTTAGTGTTGAGCTTGAATTTTTGACAATTTCAATGTCTATAACCAGAAGTCGAGCATCTAGAATATTTGTTGGAGTCTGCGTTTTTTTTAAAAACTGATTTCAAAGTTGGAAATGAAGAGTCATTTTTTTTCCCCCTCTAGCAAATTTTCCCTATTTGTCTATAATATGTAGATGACAGTATTTGTAGATATGCCCTAAGAACATTGTCTGAAAGTTGCTGTCAAAGATTCTGAATTTATTGCTCCTTTGTTTTAACACTGAAGTGTGGGAAATATTGATTCAATAGGTTGTTAACAATCTGTGATATTAGATATTTACTTAGTACTTAAACTTTTGAATATTTATTCAAATAGAAGTAAGCAGATCTGTGGAGGCTGTGTTTGTGAAAATTGTCCGAATCTTTCCCAAAAAGAAAAAAGTGATCAAAAATGACTCCAACAACAACAATTATAAGTTTTTTTGTTCTTTTTCTTTTAAATAGCAGCATTCTTTGTAATTTTAAAGTAAGCTTCCCAAAAAGGTATCAGTAAAATTATGGCTACTTCTCGTGTTTGTTTATTTTTTGCCTCTGTGACTTGAACATTCTTTTTTTTTTATATACTATTAATCAATTATTTATTGAAATCAAAAATGCAATAGCTGAAACAAAAAATAAATTATTTTACAAAGATTACGAAATTAAATCAACCAGAATGCGTTTTGGCATCATAAACGTCACCCATTTTAATCCTTTTGTTAATAATTTAAAAAAAAATGAATTTTTTGTGATTTTTTGAAATTGAAAAGAATTTGGAAGCATTTAAACTGTTAAATAGAAGTAACTTATTTCTGCCTCTTAATATTTTTTTAGTATTTAAAGATTGCAAGTTTGGGAAGCCATTTACATCCAATTGTATAACTAGATTAAAACATTACATTCACAAAGTAAGTTATAGTTATTCAGTTAATAATTTAATGACCAAGCAATACCATAATAATTTAAAATAATCTAATTTAACTTTTAAAATTCTGTTTAAGAAAAAACAAAAAAAAACAGCACATACCATAAAACAAACCCATATTAATTCTGGCAGACTAACATAGGAATTAAAAGGGAAAGTACATCTAACAGTAAAAAAAAAAAAAAAAAAAAATTCAATTGTAATTCATTTTTATTTTATTTATTGACTTAACATTTTTGGATTAAAATATTGAAAAAAGAAAAGGTATTTGTATCATTTTTCAACATTTGATAATTGCAAACAAATCATAGCTCTTTATAACGATTTAAAAGACTTGATTTAAGGGGTTTGAAAATAACTACCCCCCCCCCTCATTTTCTTCCATTGTTTCCATTTAATATTTCAGCTCCTTTGCTACCCCACCCCTATCTTACCCTTTCCTGAACCCAGAGTCTTTGAGAGTGACTAGATTCTCCCCATCCATCACTTCCTATCAATCGTTGAACGGATGCTTGACATGATTTTATGAAATATTACTCTGTGAGAATGTGCTCAGAAGCCATTCAGATCATTCTTTTAATTATTAGATTCCAATCTTAGTCTTTTTTTTTTGTTTGTCTTCTTTTTTTTTTTTTTTTTTTTTTTTCTAAAGGCCAAATGTGTTAAAATAAAAGGGCTTATTTGTCACTGGAATGATGAAAGTTTTGAATTATTTGAATCTTGAATTTTCCTCTTTTTTTAATTTCCTCTTTATTTAATTTTTTTTATTTTGACAAAGATAATGTGCTGCCAGCTGTGCCTCTAAAATTTATAATTTTGAGATTTAACCTTTTTGTTATTGCAGTAAGCGTTTAAGTTTTGTACACTCGTCCCTGGTTCTGATGGTGATACATGTTGTCTTCTTCATTACAATCTGAGGGTACGAGAGTATCTGTACTGACTTTATTTTTATTTTATGTGAATGGTGAATATGACATTGGTTTGAATTAAGATTGGAACCAGAGATGCTGCCAGGTATTCTTCCTGTATACTTGAGAGTAACAGTAAACCATTGCATCCCAGAGACGCACCTAACTTTTAAAATGGAAAAACATACATTGCACAATTTTCTTCAAAGCAAAATGTTACATTTCAAAAATGCATTTCCCGGCTAATAAATTTATCTTTGATATTCAAAGCAGTGTGTCAATTTCGTCACGTGTTGCTAATTAGTGAGAAATAGGAGAGAGTTATTTTGTCCAACCTAATATTCCCCCCACCTCCCCTAGTGAAGTTTTGTTTTACTGACAATAGAAACTCCTTGAGCTTTTGGTTAGGATCAAAGTATAGTATCTGTTATGAAATGCCATTTCATCTGTTCTGTCCTTGGTCGGTGAGACAAAAAGAGAGATATCATTTAAGACTACGGCAATTTTTATTGTTGTCCCAATCCAGTGCTCCTGCTTGGAGCTGGATTCCCCCACCTTTTGAAGGGAGGCAAGTAAATAAGGACTTAAATTTAGCTCTGATGAAATTTCTTTTAGAGATGGACTGATTATGAGATGCTCAGATTAAGTTAGGACTGTCAAAAAAAAAAAAAAAAAAAAAAAAAAAAATTTGGTGTCTGAACTCTAAAAAAGAAATAGCTTAATTGAATTGCAATTAAATGCAAATATTGTTTTCAAATTTAATGAAAAATTAAAAAAAAAAAAATTCTATCAATACAAGTAATTTTGGATGATGATAAAAAAAACTTACTGAAATTTTAGTTTGAATTTATTGGATCTCCTACGCCGGAGGGGGGGGGGTAATTCAAATCACTACCTGTGTGCCCCAAGGACTCACTACATGAAAAATCAATCTGCATAATAATCAGAACTATGATCACCTCGTAACATCCATGTTAGTGGTGGTTTCTATCACATCAGCCATCCAATGTAATAAAGATTACATTGACTAAAATTAAACAGACTTGTGTGTGTTTATTTATATATATATATATATATATATATATATATATATATATATAATGAATAAATGCACAAGATTTTTCCATCTATTCTTACTATATTAACATCAAACAGGTTGTGCTTATTTAATTCTTGAAATACAATATATAGTAAACTGCAAATACCGACAGGCACCTTTTAGGTCTTAATTTGCATATTTATTTTATAAACAGCTTCTAATAAATTAATATTCTGTAATATATAGTTGTAATTTTGCATTGTCATATTTTCTTATATATACATATTTTCGTTGATAGTAAAACCTGTCACTGAGAACAGATACTACACTTTGATCTTAGGTAAACAACTGATTTTTATGGCTAGGGAATTTTTAAATAAATGAAAAAAATATGATTTAATGTATTATCTTTTAATAGATGTGGGTAGTAGTATTGGCTCTGTTGTCATTAGACTATCGTCCCAGGTATTATCTCCTTCTTTTTTTAAGGGGGCAGGAGTAATCCTCCCAGGTATTACATTATCCTTTGGGAGAGGGGGTGATGTTGTATCTGAGGTTTTCATGAGACCACCTTCTCAGGGACTACCTTCTCCTTTTTATGGGGGTGGGGAGTTATTGTAGTATCTGCTCTGTTGCCATGATACCATACTCACAGGCATTACCTTTCTTTTATTAGATGATCCTCCCAGGTATTACCTCTTTGGGGTGGGTGGGTGGGTGGGCAGTATTGTATATGTTCATTCCTCATACCATCCTTCCATTTTTATCTTCTACGTTTGGGGGTGGATGGTGTACTATTTGTTCTGTTATGATATCCTCCTCCCAAGCATTAACTTCTCCTTTGGGGGAGAGTGTTCATCATGATACCATGCTCTGTCATTACCTCCTCCATTGGAAGTCTGTATTATGTTATTTCATGATATCATCTTCCCAGGCTAGCAAAAGTGTGTGTGTGTGTATCTATATAAACATTAGAACAGCCTACGCTAATGTTTATATAAGTTTATTTTTATAAAGCTCTACTTTGAAAAAAAATATTGGTTCTAAGTTTATTTTATCAATATATCTGAACTTAATTTATTGATATACTATATAATTTATTGATTATATATATATATATATATATATATATATATATATGTCATCCACAAACAGCTGTTTCGCAATATCACAGCTCATCAGTGTGTCAAGCTGAGATTCGAAACCTGATTGATTGATTGGCGGTCCGGATTTATTATGCTCACTACGAAGGGAAATTATAATGTTATATTTGTTTACATTACTGCCTAGAGAACTCAATTTTTTATGAATAGCAATGCTTTATGCTAAATGGCAACTGTTGAGTTGAAAGAACTCAAAAAATAAGTAGTGATCCTGTTTCAGAGTTATATGAGCTATGGCCCCAAGTAGCCCTCTTCAGAAGCAAACTTTAAAGTTTGTATGGCTTTTCAGGGTGCTGTATAAATCTGTTTCCTGGCGGTCAACTTTACTCATTGAGTATCTGCATGCAAGTTTGGAAAAGGGAGTAGTTTTATTACATAATGTATCGTCTCAATGAGAATGAATTATGATTGTCACATCTTGAATTTTAATTATGATAGCATTTTTTTTTTATACTAGTAAGAAAGGTCCCGAATAATATAAGACCAAAGGTAAACAATCTCATACACATATGTTGCAGGCCATCAAATGGCTTTTTTCGCTCGAGGTTTGGGTTGACGATGGCATGATTTCAGGCACTTGCCAAAGGTGCAGTGAGGATTGAATTTCCCAATAACACAGACAAGTGGGAAGAGAAGAACAATAAGAAATAGAGAAGGTGTGGATTTATTTATTTTTTATTTTTTTAATGGAAATTACTCCAGACAAGGCATGAAGTCCCTTGATATAAGGAGCTAAAAATACTACTACCTCAAGGTCAAAAACTAGCCAACGATAAGTGTTATATCTGTATTATCTGTTTTGTTGTCATGATATCATCCTCCCAAGCATTAACTCTTCCTTGGTGAGGGGGGGGGGATCGTCATGATACCACGCTCTGTCATTGCCTCCTCCATTGGGAGTCGGTGTATAGAGTCTGTGAGTGAAATGAACACAGCTAGGTTAAAAGAAAATCCAGTCATGAGATCACAGAGCAGAATTAGTAACCGGAAGATGAGCACAAAACGCAAAACAAAACAATTTGATCAGCAAAATATTAAGTTTTAAAATTTCGTTGCATCATAATTTTACATGTCTTCCGTAACGAACATATAAATAATGGATATCATATCGGATTACAAGACTTAAAAAAAATTATCAAAATCAATACTTTTGACAACGAATGTGTGGACAATCTTTCTAATGAACTGACAGTTCTTATTGGTCTGAAAAAATTATTTTAATTTTGTGCTTTTTTAGAAACTCGAAAATGACTTAAAATAAAAGTGAAAGATAACCTTCAATCTGGTCAGCCTCCTCATCCAGTTCCTTCTAATTCTTGGCACTCAATGTGCAATCTAAAATCCTCCTTTCTATACTTGAACCACTCAATTCAAAAGTCAACAAGATAGCAAAACTTTCTATGCCAATTGCTCATGTAATCATCAGTAGTGATTCTAGTGAGAAAACTTACGTCAATTATAGAGACACTTATTTCTAGAACAGGCGCGTACGCCGAGTTTCTTTTTGATTCAACAAGTTATAACTTTTAAGATGTCAATGGTTTCAAGTTTAGTCTAAGAAAATTGAAATAACAATTGCCAATATAGAAGTGATAATTCTTGCTTGTTTCAACTATGAATATCTAGGGGGGAAGGAGAAAATGTACTAGAAATGGATGATCATTCATTAAAATTTAAAAAAATTGAAAACTCCATTTTCCTTCAAATTCAAAAATTGATTAGTGTCAAATTTGAAGATTTATGTAGTACAAATTACAAAACCCTATTTTTCCCCTTTTAAATTGAGTGGTCAAGTATTTGTTGACATTGGATTTGACCAAGGGACGAGTGTATTCAGTATGATGGTGTATGGAAGTGAAACCTGACCAGTTAGGGTTGAGGACATGTGTTGCATGATGAGAATGATATGATGGATATGTAATACGAGTCTTCAAGACAAGCTTATAATTGATGAGCTCAGGAAGATTAAATCTGTACGGTATAGGGAGATGTGTGCATAACGTCAGACTTTAATGGTATGGCCACATTGAAAGAATGGATGAGAGTTCTTGGTAGATGTAGACCAATTGAGGTAGCAGGGTCAGTTGGTAGAGGAAGGCTAAATAAAACTCATGAGGAAGTAATAAGGATGGATTTAAGATAAAGAAGGATAAAGACCTGACCAGAGATAGGTTAATTTAGAAGTCAATTTCTAAAAGTTGCCTAACACATGCCCGTATGTTAAACTGAATGTTTCGGGGGGGGGGGGGTCTTCTTCCTGTATGAGCATGTCTCAGCAGAAACCTGTTCAAGAGGAAGGCATCTATTGTCACCATGGCTCAAGAAGCGAACAACATACCATCTTGCTTCCATTAAAGGTTATACAACATTCTCAGACATTATTAAACAAATTTGATGAAAGGTTTCTAAGATTTTCTTCTTCATTATAGAATTGAACAGTATCAATTTGAGATATTACATTTGCATTTCCTGTTTTCCCAGATGCAGAAATCTGACTATTAACATTTGAAACAAATGCATCTAGTTGAGGGGACACAAATCTTATTTCTCTCATGACATTTATTTGCTATTAGAAAATTTCAAGAATTTGATGAATTTTTCATTCTCTAATGTTACTACTACTCATTCGAGAGTTGACTCTATTAAGGTTAGTATTAGAGTGTGAAAAATTATTACTGATTGGTTTATTAACTGGCATTTGAATAACGAGTTCCTATTTATGAAAACATACTTTGGTTGGAACAAGCTGAATTTTCAGTTTTTGGTGGCAAAGTGAGAAAAGTAGGATGAAATTATAAAATTTTCATTCTTTTAAGTTAAAATTATTCTCTACTTAAAAATTGTAATTTTTCAAATCTTTTTTTGCTTCACTTGCAATAAAAATGACAAATATACTGACTTTACCAGGAGAAAATGAATTGAATTTGTGTATATTTAGGAATGCTTTGGTTAAAAAAAGGACCTTTTTGAATTTACATGAAATAACTTAGCATAATCTTTTATATTTAACTTCGATTTAATTTAATTTTTATTTTATGTATTAGTCAAAAAGACCATTGTGAAAAAATAACTGACCAAACATCCATGGTCATAAAACTTTTGTAAATCTTATGTAACTTTTTTTTTTTTTTTTTTTTTTTTTTTTAACAATAGTAAAAATGGTTTTAATATCAAAAGTATTTAGAAATTTATGAAAACTGGCATAAATTACCACAAAAATAATTGGCGAATGTCTGTTTCGGCGATATTCATACTAAGTGTATTTTATAAATTCGAAAAAGTTTAGTTTTCAAAAATATTTGTTAATTTTCAACATTTAAAAACTTTTTTCTTTACTAAAATAACAAACTTTTCAAACAAATAATGGAGAAGGAATGGAGGTAAAATGAGAAATATTATTGATTGCAAATTATTGTTTTATTTGTATAAATGACTATTAGATTATGTAACTGTAAATGTACCCCTGTAAAACAATTTAAGGATGCTGGATTGACCCCCACCCCCTCGAAATTTTCTCACCAGGGTAAGCAGTCTTCGGCATGCTCTTCTTGTCCAGTGCTGATGAGAAAAATAAATTTGCCTGCTCCCATGACATTTCCATGCAGTAGAGCTAAAGAACTTAATGATGAAACAAACCCCTCCCTCGCAGTGTGAGGGAGATGAGATTTTCATTCTTTCTTTGATATGCAATGCTAAGGTCACTGGTCATTTAGGTTGGAAGTGAAGTAATCTTCATGTGATATGGTTTTTTATTTATTTATTTATTTTAAACAAGCTGCTATCTCGTGTAATAATAAAAAAATGCTTGTTTCTTTTTTCTTTTTTTTTTTTTTTTTTTTTTTTTTTTTTAGAGATCCATTTGGTAATTACTATTAATGTCATAAATTATTTAAAGCGAAATACAGTTGGAAAATTAGCCCAAAACAACTTGGTTTGCTTTATCTACTCATTTGTGCCCTATTTGCGTTAAAAAAAATTTTTTTAAAGCCTTTTAAGTTAGCATAAATACCGATTCTGAGCAAAGTAGCCATCTTGTTTAACATAAATGGGAGGTAAAACAGGACGACTTACTTTGCTCAGAATCGGTGTTTATGCTAACTTAAAAGGCTTATAACTTCTATACAATATTTTTTTAAATGCCAATAGGTCACAAATGAGTAAGTAAAGCAAACTAAATTGTTTTTGACTAATTTCCCAACTTTATTTCCTTTCAAATAATTTATGTCACTAATAGTAATGATTATCATCCATTTTATTTATCATTCCATAAGATTTGATATCATGAGTAGGATTTATTTAAAAAAAAAGAAAAAAAAAAGAGTGGTGCAGGGCTATCGATGTGGCCTTGTAATCTTGCCATAGTGTTTGAATTCTGTCGGATCCATTCACTGGGATATTGGCAACCTTTATGTGGTCCCTCCTGTGAGTACCTGAATCTAAGGGGGAAATCTGGGGAAAATAAATGTCAAGACCTCAATCCTGCAACTAACAAAATCGTGACTTGCTGATTTATACAATTTTTAAAATTTTTTTTATTGAACAAACACATGTGGGAAGAGAATAAATTTGTTTATGCTTTACAAATTTTATGAAAATTGTAAGGATTTTGTCACTTATATGATGTTATGTTCAGTTTCACTTAAGTGCTAACATTACTTTGATGAATGGTAGCTGGGACAACTTCTTAGAAGACAATTTACTAAAAATAAACTCACTTTTCTTTTCTTTTGTTTTTTAGTTACTAGTTATATCTACCCAGTGTTGTCCAGGAATAATAATTTTACTTTCATTTTTATTTTAAACATTGCCCCCCCCTTAATTAAAAAAATTAATAATTTTTTTTTTTTTTTTTTTTTTCTTTTTTTTTTTGAAATTTCGTGTGAGAATTTTTATTTTTGGAATGACACTTCAATGAAGATGTCATACCCCCCCCCAAAAAAAAAACTGGTTTGCCATAAAATCGATATGAAATATTAAAATCTAAAATCCCATAAATAAGACATTTCTTACTTTTGCCATTGAAGGGGGGGGGGATTAATCATTAGTTAATATTTGAGGAATGTGATATTAAAAGTTTACATTTTTTGTTGATGTTTTAAAATTTAATAATGAAATTCTCCCATTACTGTTGGGAAGGCAAATATATTTCATTGATAATATATTTCATTATCATACAATGTAAAAATTCTTGTACACATCTTAGGGCAGTCAGGACTAAATAAGTTTGAAAACGTGAATCCTGAGTAATTTAAAATTCAAAGAAAAAGATCTTCCTCACACATTCTTTAATAACATCTGCATTTTAAATTAAATGTTTTCCAATGTTATTTAACTTTATTTTTCATATGTGACCCAATTTAGTCACTGGGTATTCTAGTTATAGACTATATACTCATTCTCTGTGTTGCCCGATAATGAATGAAGACCCTTGTGCTTCTACTCACAGTTAACACATATTACCATTTTTTTTTCTTTTTTAATTTCGATAATTTTCAGTTGATAAATAAAATAGAGTACACATTCCGTCAAAAATGGAAAAATGTTACCTTTTTCGAAAATATCTATTGAACAACATTTTTATATAAAAATAATATTTATTTACATTCAAACAATGAAATATTTACATCACCTGTTTCTTTTCGGATATATAGATAGATTATACATTATCAAGAAAGGTAACTCTTGAATGAGTTATCTCTCATTGAGTTTTCAAACAACCAACCAAGATTGTCAGTTTTAATATTATATTTTGTTAATCCCAGTGACTACATACATCAATAGTAACAAAACAAACGCATACAAGAATTTGTACCAAAATGTCACAAATAAATTCATCTGAATATGTGGGATCATAATTTAGGAAGATTGCTTATTTAGTATTGTTTTATGTTTTGACTAGAATAACTACAGAAATTTGCCAATATCGTATACATAGGAATTTGTAATAGACTTACTCTTAAGTGTGTTCATGCCATTATTTAAAGAATGAAAATTACTGTTGTAATGTTAGTACATAAATGGAAATTGATGATTTAACCAGCATATTGTTGCAATCATTGGCCTCGGAACAATTTTTGGAATTTAGTATTGTGCATTTAAAATTAGGAAAAAAGGGATTTTAAGCACTTACTAATGAATGTAAGTGTTGCTCTTAAAATAAAAAATAAAAAAGTAGTTATGTTTTTTCTTTCTTATCGTTACTGCATTTTTTGCAACCAACAGGCCATATCATTAATTTTCTGCTCAAACAATTTACAAATTGCAAGTATGCACTTTGGAATTTCCGCAGGGCCTCCTTGTTTATTTATCTAATTATGTATGTATATAATATATAGGACTGGATGGAGGAAGTTCAGAGAACTTCTGCTATTACTAACCAGCAGAGCCTTACCACTGTCGACCAAGATAAGAGTCTATCATGCATGTGTATGCAGTGTGATAATATATGGAAGTGAAACCTGGCCAGTGAGGGTTGAGGACATGCGTTACATGGAGAGAAATGATATGAGAATGATACAATAGATGTGTAATGTGAGTCTTAAAAACAGGCTTAGTTCTGATGACTTCAGAGGAAAATTAAATCTGGACAGTATAGGGAGGTGCTTGCAGAACAGGAGACTTAGATGGTATGGCCACATTGAAAGAATGGATGAGAGTTGTTGGGTTAGGGTCAGCCCACAGGGGAAGGCCAAGGAAAACAGAGGAGGAAGTGATAAAAATTGTACCTAAGAAGTAAATGAAGATCTGGCTAGAGATAGGTTAGTTTGGAAGTCAATTTCTTAAAGCCATCCAATGCATGCCAGCATGTAAAACTGAATTTGATGATAACTATAACTTTTAAAGCAGATCCAACATTGCGCATTTCGATAAGAACTTTTTTTTTTTTTTTTTACTTGGATATTTGTTTTAAAAAAAACTTAACAAATAGTAAACACTGCACTTCTGTTACTCACAATTTATTAATCTTGGATTTTCAGAACTTTCATAACTTGACATAAAAGTTTGGGAACATTTGAGAAACCCAACATAAATAGGTACTTCGGCTAGTATATTTAAATACTAGTTGAACCTGCCCGGTGTTGCCTGGTTCTTTTCATTTTTTGTTTTAAAGGATTTTAAATGTTGAATTTAATTATTAAATTATTGAATCAAATTATTATGAAACTAACATTTTGTTATGGTAATGTTGTTTTAAATTTGATAGTTTCCAGAACTTTCAATCTTTTAATAGATGAGGATTTGTTTAGAATTTTAAAATCAATAATGACTTTATTCAACAGTTTAGATACTTTGAAATTTCTTTCAAATTTCAGAAAGCCACAAAGTAATTTTTTTTTTTTTTTTTTTTTTTTTTTTTACAGATAAATTTTTAATTGAAATTTCAACAAAGATATTGTTTATTGCTAAAGGATAGGTGAATGCTAGTAGATAATTTTGAAGGCGAATGTTATAAGAAAACTAATTTCTAGTAAAATATAAGATATTAAAATGATAAAGCTACTTTTTTTTTTTTTTTTTTTTTTTTTAAGTCACTGTAATTTAGAAACTTTTTACTGTTAAGAATGACAGCCACAATAATGTAGCACTTGCCCATCGTTAACAAGTAACATGTTTTAGTTGTTAATTTTAAATAGACATTAAAAAAATGTTTAATGATATTCCATATAATTTGTCTTCTGTAGATTTCCTTATTTTTTTGTTACCCCCCACCCCTCCATATTTAGATTTACGGCAATACTTTCATACCAGATACTTATTGAAACACCATCTTTTTTTTCTCTTTGTTTATACATAATTGGTATGTGCCATACTGTGGGCTAAATGACTTTATTAACATGAAAAATTCTTTCTTTTTTTTTTTTTTTTTTTTTTTTACTTTGGTGTTGAGTTTAGTAGCCATTAACAATAGATCTTTTTATGTTTATTGTAAAATTAAAAACTACATATATATATAATGTTAGAAATTTTAATTTTTTTTTTCTTCTGTTTTTGCAGAAATGGAAACGCAGATTTTTTGTTCTGTTTAAACCAGCTCGTAGTCTCCCTGGACAATTTGTCCTGAACTATTATGGTGATGACCAGTGCCGGAAACGCAAAGGTTACATAGACCTTGATCAGTGTGAACAGATTATTGAATCCTTGGATGTCGGGGAATTTCAATTTGTATTGTCCATCAAGACTATCCACAAGGGAAGAGAAAGGGTTTATTTCTTAGCCACGGACACCGAGGAAGATATGACCACTTGGGTACAAAATTTGTGCCATGCCTGTGGCATGAAGCAAGAAGAAAACCGTAAGTTTTTTCTCTTCACTCTTTTAATCTATATATTACCGAAACTCTTTTAATCTATATATTACCGAAACTCGGATACTATTATCTTGCTTGTCACTTTGCACACTTCATCTGAAGCAGTAAGAGAAATAGAATGATGCAAATAAGAGCGAAAGGGAGAGGGTCTATTATGACATCACAATGTAAACCTGTAGTTCAACACGGTCAGTTATGCTGTGCTAAGCAGAGCCAAACGAAAATAATGTTAAAGTATTTGTAAACCTAGATAAATGTATGTACAGATGTTTTGAATTAAGTTTTCTATCCTCTTAAAAACATTTATATATATATATATATATATATATATATATTAAATATTTATGAAAATCTTCTATAAAATTACGAAAATGTTTTCATAAATATCTGGAAAAGTCCGAAAACTAAGGTAGAAGGTCCAGTTAACAGGGTAATATTCCTAATATCTTGCATTTTATTTATATAGATGTCGTGTTCATTTGTTTGTGTTTGCAAAACGTTTAAAAAGATGCACCCAAAGAAGGTCAAAGGTTACATCAACCAAAACGTTGTGTAAATAACAATCAAGATAAGAATAGTAGTTTGAATAGTTCAAAAGAATAAGAATGAAAATAATATTTCAAACTATGCGTGACAGATTAACCACCAACACTTTGATAGATTTACAATGGCACATCTAACAAAAAAGAAAAAAAAATTTTTTAAATGATGTTCTATACAAGATGTATACCATTTATCAAGCGTATATGAGGCTAGAATAGTTAGGTACTTAATGCTAGTGAATGAGTCTGTGAGATGAGCTTGCAAACCATCATTATATGGTGAGGTGTTTGTTGCCGTCATTATATTGTATATTCGCTAAAAAAGAAATTGGTTGAATGGCTGTCATCGGGCATAATGGAGAGCGTAAAGCATTTTCATTTTGTTTATTGTTATTTTAGTTTTTTATTGTTCTATCTAATGGAGTAAGTTCAGGGAACTTCTGCCATTACTAACCAGCAGTGTTATCACTGTTGACTAAAGAAAGAGTTTATCAGACATGTGGATGAAGTGTGATGATGTACGGAAGTGAAACCTGGTTAGTGAGGGTTGAGGACATAGGTTACATGGAGAGAAATTATATGAAAATAATACGATGAATGTGAAATGTGAGTCTTAAAGACAGCCTTAGGTCTGATGACCGTAAAGATTAAATCTGGACAGTATAAGGAGATGTGTGCAGAAGAGTAGACTACAATGGTATGGCCACGTTGAAGGAATGGATGAGAGTTCTTGGGTCAGTAGATGTAGAACAGTTAAGATGGCAGGTTCAGTTCATAGGGGAATGCCAAGGAAAACATGGGAGGAAGTGATAAAAATGGACTTGTCAGAAAAGGGAATAAATAAAGCCTTGGACAGATAGGTTAGTTTGGAAGTGAATTTCTTAAAGCCGTTCAATGCATACCAGTATGTAAATCACATTAAACTGAATATGATGATAATGATATTGAAATATAAACAATATCTGTAATAATTTATTAATTTTGCACCCCCCCCTTTTTTCTTTCTTTTTTTTTGCAGCTCCAGATCTCCCTCAACCTCCCCGACCACCAATGCGGTCAGATTCTGTTCGTCGCTATCCACAAGGGAACAATACCGTCACAGCGCAGCCCAACAAATACCAATGTTCTCAGAAAGTACCTGTCAGCCAACCAGATTCTCCGTACCTTTTTATATCGCAATGTCGCTCAGGCGACAATCGCCGGCAGAGTGTTGACAGTATGCCCGAGGAACTTGCACCACCACCACCTCCAGTAAAACCCAACCAGTCGGAGGTTAGTAATGATGATCACTACGACCATCCTAAATCGCACGATTCGAACAACAGTGAAGACGATGGAGTATATAAAATGCCCCCGAGTCGGAACTTACCCTGGAATAATGGAGACGTGACTATGTATGATGTCCCACCGCCGGCTCGTAATGGTTTTAGTAGGGAACGATATTCTTCAGAAAGATCTTCTTCAGACATGAAAGATGTTTTCTATGATGTTCCACCTCGGAAAATAGATTTATGTTACGACACTCCACGGGTAAGGACACTGTCTGACGACCTAAAACCCCCTGTGCGACCCCAACGACACATACCGAACTCTGAGGCTTACCAAAACTTACCTTTCAACAGTAAATGCTACAGTACTTCCTCTTCACCTTCGTCGACTTCAAGTTTACGGGGTTATCCATCACGACCAATCAGTCACAATAGAAAAGCCAATACAATGGAACGTGAAAGCATTAATCTAGGTTTGTGCTTGCCCCCTCCACCCGTCTGTGGGTCGAGGGATGATCAGCCTTCACATGGATATGTAAATGCACCTGTTGTTGGTCCAAACTCGGGGTCCCTTAGTCCCGATAACCAGGATGATATCTATGTACCTATGGAGGGTCCAACTTCGGAAGCTAGCTCGTCCCGTACTGGGAGGACAGGAGGAGACAAAGTTGCTTACACAGACATGACTGAGTGTGTTGGTACAAATGAAAGTGTTTACACGGATATGTCCAAACCAGGCCCTTGCATTAGCAAGGACTCGTTATGGTCAACGCAAACTCAAGCAGGTCAGTTGTTTTTGTTTTTCTTATCTTTTTTTTTTTTTTATCTTTTTTTATCTTTTTTTTTCTTTTTTTTTTCTTTTTTTTTCTTTTTAAAAAATTTTTTTTCTTCCTCGTTTAAAAAAAACAAAAACTTTTAAATTTTCATTTTTAGGTTTGGTATAGTTTGTTTAACAGTACTTTTGTGAAAACGAAATCCACGTCGGATTTAAGACCTGATTTGTGTGTGTTTAGTTTTAATATCTATTTTGATTTTGTATTCTTTGTTGTGCATATGTGGACAGGAATTTGGTGTGTATTAGTATACATTTGATATTATCAAAAGCGTGTTTGTTTAGCTATTTGGGAATTGGGAGTTTTGTCTGATACTAACTGAATCCCAGTCTAAAAGCTAATTTTGTTTTGCCTATGTATTCACTATTTAGACATTTTGTACAAATATAATATAGAACAGTGAGATTATCACTGGTAAGGTTTGACGGTTGAAGGGTGAATTTATCATTAAATGTTGACAAACTAAACATTTAGGTTTATTACAGCTGCCTTGTGTTTTGGATGTGAGTCAAATAAAAAAAATAAAAATTTTTTAGTATTAATAGGTAGTTTCTTAAAAATGGAATTATTTCTGGGATCTAATTGAAGTTGTGGGTAAGTTTGTATGCATGTTGGCCATGGGTGAAAACCATGGAAATGCGACGATTTGTAGTGTTATTCTTATATTTAAAGAGTTGTCTGCTATCTGTGGTTGTCAGGAGACTATTTTTAAAATGTGAAAAAATTTATTTTTAGTTAAGAAATGCATTTTAAATTACAACAAACACATACGTGGATTTATCATATATAACTCACATAAGTTAAGTTAATGTTATATATATATATATGTATATATATAACATTAACACTATTAACATTAACTTATGTGTGAGTTATATATGATAAATTCACGTATGTGTTTGTTGCTAAAAATTAATATTGACTTGAAACAGCTAGATATACTCTTTATTTGAAATACGATTTGAAAATAATTTAAATCATTATAAAGAGTATATCCAGCTGTTTCAAGTCAATATTAATTTTTAGTAATACAGTGCAACATAAAAATTGTTCAAACAGCAACTCTCTTCAGAATATATATATATATATATATATATATATACACTAGTATATACAATTCATCAAAAATGCAAAAAAAAAATTATGCCTCGTTAAAATATTCATATGAAATCATAGAATTACATCAGCAATTTAATTTTTAATTTATAAATTATCGTTTCCAATGACCTAACGAAGAAAAAAACACCTATCGTTGACTTTTTATTATTATAGAATGAAGGATTTATTTTTTTAATTTACTTCAGGTGATGGTGGTATGTCTAAGGTGCTTGACTGACTTGCTATTTGCTTTCTCGCTTCCCCTACTTGAAATGGTGTTGTCCATGGGCTAGAAAAGACACTTGTTTTACTAGCTAACTTTTGCATGACATTTATTTATATGCAAATACACATTGGTCTTTATAATAGTGAAGGATATTAGTTATATTGCTATAAGGGGAAGTGCTCAATATTGGTAGTAAAGCTTATGTAGATTTAAATTTAGAGACTTAATGGTGCATGGTAACCGATAGTTATGTTTACCATCTCAAAATTTTAATTTGATCACGTGTGCAATTGCTAGGTTAGAAGAAGTTCTTGATAATCACACGATGAATTCTCCTATTCGAGACTTTCTTTCTCTTTGTTTTACCCTTTGTAAATGATCCTGCATTTATAATGATTGAATCAGTAACATTTCAAAGAAACAGACCCAGAAAATTACTCTGTTTCGTTGACTGTTTTTTGTTTTTTCTCTCTCATAATTTTCAACTTTGTCTGCAGCAAACAATCATGTGTAATGCCACAACATTTCAGATAATTTAGCAGGAGAGTTTAATTTTCTAGCACTCAGCCGTGGCCAGGACACAAAAGTAAATTATAGAATCGCTTAGTACTCAGAACCACATCTCACCACATCTCACCACATTGGTTATGGAGCTAGTTGTCCAAACATTTGACTCTGACTTCTGAAATTATTAAAAGTCCAACTCCAGCCTAAGAAATGTTCTGCCTCCAATTATATATATATATATATATATATATATATAATATTACTAGAAGAATACCCGTCCCAGGACAGGTAAAATTTATTGTCAAAACAATACTTTTGCACTGCTTTTATGGTCCCCCTATGAAAATTTAAATAAAGATATAATGCTACTAAACCTTAGGTCTAGAATACTTATTTCCAATTTTGATTCAAGAAAATGTCTAAAATGTAAGGCTTAAGCTTAAGAGTTTTAATAAAAAATTGAAATAATTCATAGGATTTTGCTTAATTGGTGTCTCATGACTATGGATCAACTTTAATGCAAACCTGGAACATTTGAATTTCGAAATGAGTTTGTTCCGATTTTATGCCTCCTAAAACCCTTTAAAATGCTCCAAAGAAAGTGAAATTTGAAATATTTATTAATTGATGTCTAATAATACCTAGTGTTAAAATTTCATAAAAATCGGAGGTATCTGAATCTTCACAAAGACTGCCATTCTCTTTTTACCCCCGTTACATAAAACTAAATTAAACTAAATATAGCTCACATTAGCCACCCTAGTAGCTGTGTTCCAAAATTCATAATGATCGGTTTATTAGTTCACTAGTGAATCCTATACATAGAAATATATAAACATATACACATACATAACTTGAAATAAAAAGATTTAGTGTTTTGATTTTAGAGTCAGTGTTTTTCAAGGCTGTGTGAATTCAACGATTTTGTTTTTGTTTTGTTTTGATGAATATAATTAAATAATTCAGTGATACATGATGAAAAATGTCCAAAACAAATCATTAAGTGGTGATCAGTTTTTAAATTTATGAATCATTTTCATGTATTATTTTTTCTTTTGAGTCTGCCAATTTGCACTGACTCGAATTCCTAAAGCAATGAATTTGCTCAAACTCCAATAACCATTGTGGCCAAGACTTTAAAATAAATTTCAAACAGCTTATTGCCAGGCAGCATCTCTTATAATTATGCTAAAACAAATACATTCATCGTCAATACTTAATGTTCTACTATTTTAATTTTTTATCTTGTGCTGAAGTTAAACGTTTCATAACTGATTTCTGTCTGTTTCCATTTCGCTTTTGTGGCTGCTAGGACAAAGTCATCACCAACTGATCTCTCTTAATCACCTGTCTTAAGGGGTCTAACGCACGGCTTCGGACCATTAACGCCAATCTGGAACACACTTTGGAGTGTTTCGGATTACTAATGGCAGGTGATGTGGTCGTACCAGTTCCGAAGTCATTGTGTAATGCAATTTCCTATGGAAGCATTTACAGTGAGACCAACAATTTTCTCCATCCGTTGCGCTGCAGCTAGGATCGTGTCAATTTTGACGTTTCGTCGTTGACCACATCTCGCAGCAATACAAGAGTACAGGTCGGACATGCGTGTTATACGCTGCCTATCTCGCATATGATGGGACTATTACACACTGAGATTGGTCAATTTTGATCTTCAAGAAGTTTTTGTGAAGAGCCAAACTTTAAACTTGACTCTTTGTTGTTTAAAGTACAAATCAAATCTTTTTGGATGATTTAATATCGAAACCCAACACTTAATGTAAAGCGGGGGGGGGGGGGGGGATTCACACATTTTCCAACAGTATTACGGCATAAATAGCTGCAGTAGATCTGATAGGATTTGAACTCTGTATCGACGATTCCATAGTCAACAACTCTATCCATCGTACCAATCACATACGCCCAATTGATTGCGCCATATTTTGCCTTTGTACTTTGGTAGGTACATAGTAAGTACTTTTTTTTTTATATCAATTCTTATTTCTTCTGTTCATATATAAACCATAGATACATTAAAAGATATGTCTTTAATGTATTCTTTAATTCTTCCTCTTCTGTTACTGAAAGGGAGAATTCATTTGTGACATAATCCTCTCTGCTTGGGTGGCGAAAGCGTATTGGTAGATAGTTAAGGACCTGAGCAACAAGCTTCAAGGAGAACTTGGCTGAACTCATAGGTCTACAGGTAGTACACATTCGAGAGTGGAATCGCAATTGCTTAGCAATCTTGTGCGAATTTGCTCAGAACCGCCATGCATGAGTTGACATGGTTCGGGGTGTGATGCAGGCCATAGAAGAAACCAGATCAATCCAGCCAGGGTGAACGCTATTACAACATTTGAGTTGATCCACATAGGGAACCAATTTTGTGCTATAATGGAATCATGAAATAATGAATCTGAAATAGAATTCGATTTTTAAAATTTCAGAACTTAAATGACTGTCTCGTAGATGTTGTTAAATATTGTAATACAAACATAATGTAGTTAATTTCTTAAAATTCTTTACAAATATTTTGTCATTCATTTCCCTTTTTAAGATGTGAGAACAAAATTAAGAATAAAAGTTTTCTTCATTTTTTTTTTTTTTTCGAAAGAAAAAAAAAATACAAAAATGTAGTCGATTTTCTGAGAAAAATGTTGGCTAGTTTTTTCTGACAAAAAAAAGAGGTTAAGATCAAAGTCAATAATTATTTTTTTAATTATGATATTTAATGTGTTAACCAAAGATGTCAAGTTCAATCCTTGGGATGAGCGTTAATATTTACAACTTTCATAATAGTCATTGAAAGGTAGAAAAATATAGTTAACATTATCATGTACAGTTTTGTTTCAAAGTAATATTGATTCGGGATGTAGTGCATGTCAGTGAAGAACTGACTCACCCCAACCAGGGTGACGCAATTACAACAACAAAGTAAGATTTATATTATGTTTGATAGACATAGAAAAGTTTAAAAACATTTTTTACAGTAAAAGAATTTTAGAAATCAAAATTTCATGTTTTTGATTTATTTATCTGGTAATAAAAGATTTTTTAAATATATATATATATATATATATATATATATATATATATATATATATATATATATACTTGGCTCGTATTTCAGCTGTTATAGATTCAATGGCAATAAAAATACAGCTTTTGAAAAGATACAATTATGGAAAAAAACATTTCTGGTTCTGTTTATACTTGTACTTTGGACATGCAGCTTAGATTTTCTTCAATTTTTATTTTTTATTTTAAAACCAAGGACTTGATTGTTATTGCTTTATTACCTTGGGTGGGGGTTGGCTTGTTTGTAGATGAGAAAACAGCATCATTCTTTACTTAGCCCCCCCCCCCCCCTCTTTATTTTTCCTGTTATGGGGACACTTAATAATAGTGAATTACTAAATATTTCTTTTTGGGTACAATACAATTGAAACGGGATCAGTGGTAGAGATTGATAATCTTGTTCTGAATTTGGTTAACATTCTGTTAATCAATATTCTTGTGAGTTGATTAATGGTAATCTGATTGTAATGGATCTTTTGTGTCTGTAAATAACAAATAAAATGTTATATTTCTCAACGGTGTTAAGTCATATTCAATTTAAGAACTTTAAAAAAATATTATTTTAAACATTGAGAATTCTTTTAATATGGTTGTACAATGTTAGATTTAATTATCATTAGTACATATATATATTTATATAAAAAAAGTAGTTTTGTTTATTTAGCTTTTCTGCAAGTGCACTCTTGCTTATAAAAATGCCTTAGCAGCCCTGTCAGCATTCCCCGGTAGGAGTGCCTCAGGTGATTAGCAATAAACTAACACCTCAGAGAGAGGGTAAAGCCTGGGAGGGTGGATCTCTTAGGACTGAATAGAACCATACCTCAGCCCGACAGCAACAAAGCCTCTGTCGGACTGATTGTGGGGGACGTATCCCCAACTGGTACGAACAACACCTACTCAGGCTGGGTATTTACTTTCTTTCCCCCGCAGAAAGATGTGGCACAAGGCCGGAAGGTGAGAAGAATCAAGCCAGCCAGTTGGCATTCCCCGATCAGGGCACCTCAAACAGTCAGCAATAAGCTAACTTCACCCCAAAGAGGGTAGCCAAGGACTAATACCTCAGCCCAACAGATAACAGTCAAGAATTTCGATGGTCTTTTATCTTCCAGGGTCTCTGAGCAACTGAAGTATATATTTATTCTCTTACAGACAATCGACCATTTTTTTAATTTGCATATTAAACATAAATAGTAAACATAAATAAAAATATAAATTAATCATTATTTTCTGTTTATTTTAAACTGGCCTATTGTAAAAGGTTGTTAGAAAAAACATTTTTCATCATATTTTTATCATAATTTAATTATTTTAGTAAAATTTATATTGGACTTTTTACTTCTGGTCAATGGGAAGGTGGATGAACAGAAGTGGTAAAGAAAGGTAAATAGGGAGCGGGAAGGGCGATATTGTTTCTTAAAATAGAATTGATGTAAAAAAGACACAAAACCACATAAGAAATGTAATAATTTAAAAGCATATTTAAAATATACATAATAAATATTTGTTATTGTTATTGTTTATTATCTATGTACGTATACGTTTCGTTCTTTATAATCGGGACTCATCAGCATAGAGATATGACTATTCACTACCCCGGATAACGAGTATTTTGCAACTCAAATCCTGACACCCGAACCACTCTGCCAATGTTGAACAGCGAATAAACGGTGATAATTTTAACGCTTCATGTCACGGCTTGAGATATATATATATATATATTACCATTTCTGTGAGATGTATTTTTACAGTCCGTTTCATTTGCCATGAGCCAAACAACATTTTTATGTCAATATCGTCTCTGCAACACAATCATATATGCTCTGTTGTTACTGATTGACAATCATCGAGCTGAATCTTTTAAAGAGACTGCAAAATAAAAAAGGCACTGATAGTATATGCTAATACATATATTGTCATTAATAATTATATGTATGTGTATATATATATATAAATTTGTTCTCAATCAATCTGAGTAAAATGATGTGATTAACAAAATGGAATGAGTTTATAAAACATCTGTTCAAAATTAATTTATATTCTATTAAATCGACTGGAGTGAAAACAAAATATTGAACATGATTATAAAAACTAATTTATTGAGTCTTTTCAACTTTTAGAATTTTATAATCTTCAAGGATGCCATGAAAGTCTTTTGTTTTATTTGAAAATAGTCTTTTCTTGCTTTCAGATTTGAACCTTTTGGTTACTGTACACCAAAGAATGCATTAAAAACAAACTCTCTTGAATTTTTAGTTATTTTTCTTTTTTAATATTTTATTTACTTATTTATTTAAAAGAAAAACAAAACAATTATAAAAAACCTTTTCTCAATATGTTTATTTAACAGCTGCATTGACAAAATCAATGTGACTTCATTTCTTTTAAATATTTTTCTTTTGTAGGTTGACTGATTCATAAATGTTACTTTCCAATGTTAATAGAAATCAGCCCAGTGTATTGATTTGTCAGCAAATCTCAGGAATAGTTTAATCTGCAGTGGAAAGCAAATTTACCTTCATGTGCTAAATTGATGAAATGCACTTATTTATGTCTCTTTGGGCATCTCTTATTTTAATCAGTAATCACATTTCAATGACAAATTACATATGGCTGTCAAACTATGTTTTGAGTGCAACTCAGCTAGTGGGCAGTGTATGCAATTGATTTTCTCTGATCAGCTTGTCTATGGCATTGAATGAGTTTAACACCTCAAATTAGTGGTGTGACACCAATGAACAGGTTTTTGTTAAGTGTTTTCCTTCTCCTAAAATAGTTGCCCCATAGGAGGTTCTCAAGTTCTTGGCCTTTTGGCCAAGATCAAAGTGTAGTATCTGTTCCGATGGATACTGCACCCCATAGACTGGTATCGTCTTGGCCTTCGGGGCTTGATTCCGCCGGTCTATGGGTTTGTCCTGTGCAGTTCTAGGCGGTCCACCCTCCCAGGCTTCGCCTCCCCTCTTTGGGGAGGAGTAAATTTATTGCTTACTGCCTGGGGCGCCCCTACCGGGGAATGCCAACAGGACTGCTCAGGCAATTTTTAATGGCCAGAGTGCTCACCTTCTCGGGCGCTGGCTTTTCAAGTCCCACTTTACCGACCCGACCTTGGGTCACATCTTACCTTGTGAGAGTAAGATAAAACTGGCCTTGTGCCTAACCTCCTGGAGAGGAGGTAAATAAATACTCATTTATTCATGGCTTGGAGAAGAGGTGTATTTATACTTTTCTTATGGGCATTAGTGAATTTTTTTTTTTTTTATATATACTTCCGGTTGAATTATTAACAAAACATTTTTTTAGTTTGTAACTTTGCCTTTGCAAAAAAATTTTTATTATAAAAAGGTTTTATTTAAAAATAGTTTTACTAATAGCTTAAATATATAAATATTTTTTACAGGCACGTTTTGCACAGGTTTAATGAAAGAAAACAAAGTTTTATTTACAAAATATTTTTTTGTAAACTTTGAATTAAAAAATTTTTTTAATAAATTTCCAGAGTTTTATTTACGAAATATATAAACAAACACAACAAACAAATATTAAAAAATTACATGTTGTGCAGAGATGTTTTATAAAAATATTTAAAAAGAATTGTTTTTTTTTAATATTGGATTTTTTGCTATAAAAATATTTAATTTTTGATAAGCAATAAAACCGGAAGTCAAGAGTAAAAGAAAAAAATGGTGTTAAGACAAAATGTCTCCTTTTGGTTGTTGTTTATTCTGGGGTGCCTCAAATTCATTTGATCCAATTGAAATTATCAAGTTAGAAATGTTTTAATTTTGTAGAGTTAAGCTTGTATTAGGGGGGTCTTACAAGGATTGAAAATTATACAAACTAATCTATTTAATTTTCTGTCTTTTACTTATGGTTTAAGTCTCATTAAAATCAGGGATTTAAAAAAAAATCAGTGGATGTGTGAGTGTAGAGGAGGTTGTGCTCTCTCAGGTTCACTCCCTGTAAACGGTGAAAGAAACAAAGTACCAATTATCTAAATCAATTAAACCCCCAATGCTATATCAAAAACTGTTAAAATATGACTAAAATGAAAGTGTTAATGTCATTATAGTTTTTTAAAAATCAAAAGAAAAACGGCATTGATTTATTTTAAAGCTTAATATTTTACTGTTCAAAGTTACTTCTTTTTCCTCCCTCTTTTTTTGTTTTGTATCTTTTAATTTTGTTTTCTATTTACTCATGCAGTCGTTTGATCTCCCCTCCCTCTCTCCTGATGGATTTTGACCTTGGTGTTGCACGGTCTCTCACCTTACTATACTTTCTATTTCTTTTCTTTTTCTTCTTTCGCTTACTGTCTGCTTGAAAGGTTTGTGACCTGCAACTTAGGAGGTTATTTACCACTTGATGTTATTATACAATATCGTATTTTTATGTTGTATTTATATTATTTTCAAAGCATTCAATATTTTCTTAGAAAACATTACAGATGTGGTTAAATCCCAACAAGAAGGCAAACAACGACTCGCTATGTTTAAACCAATTAACATTATCAAGTAAAAGAGAAAAAAAAAAAATGTTTGCATATAAAATTTTTCAGTTTTCTAAAAATGAATCTTTCATAGAACTGATTTTTTATTTTATTTTATTCTTATTTTATTGAAAGATTTCATCTCTCCGTTTATTTAGTTTCCTGTAGATGTAGATATCTACTTCCTATTTTCCTATTGTAGGCAGTTCTCAAAATAGCTTAAATGATTCCTTATGATAAATTTATTTGAAAGCAAAGAAAACTTTCCATATGCAGAATTCATAGAAACGTGTGTGATTTTGGGTCCACTGACATTTAATGTCTGTTTAAAGAGAAAGTTGGGAAAGAAGTTTATTTTTAACTTCTGATTGTCATTAAATAATAAGATTAGATCATTGACTATTATATAAATGAATAATCATTGGTGTTGTCGGAGGTGCGGGTGGGTTCAGAGATTGCATTTTACCATTTCCTATTTCTTCTTCGTTTAATGTCTTTCCACATCAGATGTGGATTGCATGTTCGGCATGGTGATACGAAGTGACTTTCTCCATGAAATTCTATCATTAACGTTGGTTTCAATGTGCCATTACTTGAGGTCATCTTTGACCGAGTCATTACAAGTCTTCCTCTGCCCGCCTTTTTCTCAATTGAGATGTGTGTACATCTGTTTATCCAATCTGAGCTTTGATCAACATGTTCATACCACCGTAGGCGGTTGCAACTCAGAGCTGACTCCAGTCTGTTAGTGGATAAATGCTTAACATTTTGGGTGAAAAGACTTTCTGACCAATTTGTTTCTGGGGGTTGCGATTCTTGTTTTCTTGTTTTTTTTTTTTTAGGTAATGCTAAGACACACACACACATCCCACTTGTGTGTGTGTGTGTGTGTGTGTGTGTGTATAATGTCTGTTTATATGCACTTAATGCATTTCCACATTTTTCTACATATTTGGGTCATTTGTAGCAAATTTATTAGAACAAACAATGACCTACTTGACCTCATTTCACACACCCGGCTTGCAGGTGCAAATCTATATAATTGGGCAGGAGACCAAGACTTTGTGAAAAAAAAAAACAAAGTTGCATGCAGGAAACTTTTTTATGGTAATGTCTAATTTTCATGCAACAAAAAGCAAAAGATTTGTCTTAACATCGTCGTTCAGAAAGTGTTTCAGCAGACATTACAGAATTGGTGCACAGTAAGTGTAGGAAACTGTTGTATATTAGATTTTCTCGTATTGAAGGCAAATTTTCTTTTAATCGCAGCTTTTGAACCATAAGACCATCAGAGGCAAAAGGTTTCAACTACTTGAACTACTGTAAAACGATTTTTTGTGATACAAAGATTTGCTGTCTGCTGCTTAAAACTAATACAAGTTGGATGAGAAGAACAAAGTTGTTTGTTTTTTTTTGTTTTTTATAGCAGTTTTCAAATTTTTTGGTTTTATAAATGGACCCTCATAATCATATAATATATTTTTAAAGTACATTACTCAGGATACTTGGATAAGTAAATTTAATTTTGATTAAATAGAGTACAATAATATTGTGGTGTCTGCTTCACATCGGACGCCCATAAAGAAGAAATATCTAAGAAACTCTTAAAAATTTTGAAGATATACCTCCATAACTATATACATTGTGTTCGAGACAAATTTGACAATTTTGGGAAAGGGTCATCAAATGTTGTCCAATATAATTGATGTATTCTCAAAATTCAAAGTGCATTTCTTAGATCTTTTGCCGAATAGTTAAAGTGAAAATGCTAGCCTGAGCCTCCACTACAGGAGGTGGAGCACACAGCCTTCACTGTATCCTTCAAGACACACCTGAATACTAATTTAATCCTGGCAATCAACGTGTCCTTGGTGTTTTTATTCAACTGTGCTCTGCATAGTTGAGACTGGTGAAATCATGGAAGTTCTCAGACAGCCACACGAAGATGTGACATGAAGCCAAGTCTTGCTGCCACACGTATTGCCTTCTTGCAGCCACCCTCTCCTCCTAGCGCTTGACAACAGTGGACAGCAACTCAATATACCATCTGAATTGAGTCTGAGTGCCTTTTTGAAGATGTAGAGTGACATGACGTAGCCATCGTTTGACACACACGCAAAAAAAAAAACATCAGTTTGAGAGAATTTGGTCTTTATGATCCACAAGACTTTGTGCAGCCTGTAGGCTAGCCACCTGTTGTTCTGTGCATTGAGCAACTGACCTTGAGAATAATGCGAGCATCCCCTAGTCAACTGTGTGTTTAACCTTGTTGAGGTGTTTCTTAGCTTTCGTAAGACTGTTCTCTTGGGCCTTGGCGGTGAGTAGTGAAGATCTTCGTTCAATGCTTTTTTCATAGTTGCCACTCTAAGACTCATCTCTTTTTGCAACGTTTGCATTATCTAGCCTGGATGTTGCCATGCTTATTTTATTTTTTTGTAGTTTCTCGACGAATTTCATTATGCAGACAGTCAGAATGCCTGCTATGATCATTTCTGCTTGCCACTGCTTCCACATCTGTCGCAATTCACCGATTCACATCTCACGCTCTTCAAAATATTCAAAGAGTACTGAGCTGCAACTAAGATTTCAGAATTTAAAAATCCTGGCTTATGATGCAGATCACTCCCTTCCAATATTCCAGTCGTTCATGGTCTCCGTCTCTCAAACCCACCACTAGTACACAACAACAGCTATCTGTTGCACTTTACCACTATTAAATACCGCAAATGGTTCTGAAATGAAAATTTCAAAGAATTATCACATTTATTTTTAACACTGTGTATATTCCTAAACTACATAAAATGGAGTATTTGAATAAGTACACTTAATTTTTCTTATCAAAGGGAGTACAATAATATTGTGAGGTCTGTGTTCGCGCTTGATATCCATAAAAAGGAAAGACGAATTTTATGTTATTTTATTTGATTTATAACGTATAAATTATAGAAATGGAAAAAAAAATTGAAATTTGGGTACTTTGTTACTTTGGGACCCGTGCTAAAAGTCCTTTGGCATTGGTGCTTTCTGGGTGTTTACGTTAAACGCCAGAGAGTGCCGAATGAAAAATCCGTTGACTTACCTGCGTGTTACAAGCGTGACAAAACAAGCCAAAAAATTTCGAAATTATTTAATTTTCTAACGAAGTTTCATCTAAGTGTTTAAATTAAAAAGTTTTTTTTTTTTTTTTACTTTCTTTTTCTTAAACATTTGTACTAAAGAAAGTTTTTTTTTTTTTTTTGTTAACGAAGAAAAAACAGTGATAATAACAGTGAAAAAAGTTAATCAAGTTTGCAAGTTCAGCGTTTCATTCAGTTTGACTGTTTAGATGTCGTCTGTGGGTATTCCGGTGTTTACCATAAACCGCCGGAAAGCACCTACGCCAAGGGACTTTTAGCGTGGGTCCCAAAGTACCAAAATTTTAATGAAGTTTAGGATATACATGGGTTTTCATTGATTTCTTGGAGATGTCTAATGGACTTAAAGGCTTTAAAATTTAGTGAAAATGATTTCAATAAATGTCACTAGACTGAAACACCTCACTCAATCAATGCGGAGTACCCTCTCCAAATTGCTGATCATAAAATTGTTATCTGGCATAGGCCAGCACATAATGTTCCTCCTTCAACCTGGTTATTGTAAAAAAGAAATATTCGTTTGCTTGGGGTCCCGATGGGTCAATTTAGTGTATGTAGGAGTCAGAAAAAGTTCCTTTCTTTCATTCTTACTGGTAAATGTTTGAAAAACAACACTGGAAGTAATTTCTATTGTATTTAAGCAGTTTCAAAAGTTTGCACAATGAATTAGAAAGAGAAGGAGAGTTGTGTTTAAAAAGTAACACAACTGACTGAGAAAGGTTTTAAAAGAAAGATGTTATTCACACTTAAAAACAAATGTCTATTTTTTTTCTCCAGGATTGCAGGTAATCCTGCTAGTATGTGCATGCAAAAATGTTGAGTTTGGAATAAAACTTGAAAGTGTATATAAAGTTCTTATTTACTTGCCTCCCCATCAGGGCAGAGTTAGACACAAGGTAGTTTTTTTTAATTTGGGGAAAATCTATCTCCTTGAAAAGGGGCACTCTGGATTGAGACAAAAATTTAAATTGCCCCAGTCTAGAAGGATTTCTTCTTCACTGACCGAGGACAGAAAAGATGGAGTGTAGTATCAGAACAGGTACTACACTTTGAAATATTTATTTGCAGAAACTATTTAAAAAAATTACATTTAAAACAAATGAGGCACAAGGCCATCAAAAGTGTGGAGATAATGGGTGTTGTTGGCCATCCTTGGTCTATAGTGATAACAATGTCTGTCCTACTCTTAACTAGAATCATCTCGGTCACCACAATACCACATTTACACTGGGGGCCGTTCTACTTAAGATATCCCCAAATTGATTGGAAATATTATTTTTTCATAAATCTACATATACAAAGATTTCATTGGAATAAAACGGGAAGTGGGGAAAAGAACAAAAAAAAACAAAAAAACTACACTTTGATCTCAGCCAAACGGCCAAAGTGTATATAAAGTCTTTTACATTGAAATACTTGTTCTCATTATGGTTATATCATTTCAATACACACCATTAATTTCATTGAAACTAATGGTTTTGTTTTCAAGTCATTTTGAATTGTGGGAAAATAACATTTTGTTTATCTTGATTTCACATTTTTCAGATGCTTTGCAATCCAATTACTCTAAAAATATAAACCACTTTGGGGATTCTTTTGTTTGTAAAAATTCTTTTGTAACTCTAGAACTGGTAAAAAAAATAAAATGACAAAAGTAAAATGTACATGAATATAAACTAGCAAATGAATACAGATAAAAAATATAAATAATTCAAAATGGTAGAAACGGTTTCTCACTCATAAAAGTGGACAGTTGTAGAGACATACATACATTTACATAAATTGCTTGAGTTTTATGACTATTAGTTATAATAGTCATAAAGACCCAGTGTTGTCCGGGATTGAATGAGAAATGTCCTTTTGCCCCTTGTCTATAACACCATATTACCTTTTTTTTTTACTCTTATTTTTTACATTTTATCATTTTCAATTTTTAGAGCGGGGCCCCAAGGATGTACTCAGCACTGATTAGGTGGAAGGAGGGGAAGGGTGTAAATAAAGTGATATTAATTAAAATAAATTTTGTAAAATTTATAGTTTTTAACCCCCTTGAAACAACCCAGACACTCCCTGGAAATCAATGGGAATCCCTGTGCATTCCAGCTCCAAGCTCTGAATCCATTATTAACGTTTCAATTATTTTTTAGTTTTTATAATTTTCAACATATAAATAAAGTAAAATGAATTTCCTTTTTATGAATGTTAAGTGCAAACAAAGACTTTGCAATAATGTTGAAACCCTTTGATCAAAATGAAATATACTTATTCTAGTACCCTGGATAATGAAGTTTCAGAATGTATGATTATGGGGGGAAAGGAGGAGGTCTATTTTCAAAACTCTAGGAGGAGTTTGTGGACAAACAAACAGACAGACAGGAACTGCAACTTGTGCGTGTTTCTCGGCTAAAAATGATAACATTTGACAAATAAAAAATAGCCTTCTGGAAAATCATTGGTTTTATTATAATTTAAATTTTTATCTTTTGAGTTGTCTTCCGTTCTTTATATTCAAAAATGTATGAATATGAAACTTAGTTGAAATATCCAGTTTTTTATATGTGCAATGTTCAGTCTTTGTTTCAACATACAAGTTGGTACATACGAAATCTTTCTACTGAACAGCAACGAAAACCCTTGTCTTTTTAAAAAAAATTTTTTTATTTTAAGTCAACGTATGTATGTTTATCTCATTATGAATTACTGTTAAGAACAAATGGTTCCTTCAGCCAACAAAGTTTTGTTTTAAAATTAAATTCATCTCCATCTTTGTGTGTCTGTGTGTCTCGTGTTAGCAGAAAAGTCATGAGTTTCTCTTAGCATGTTTGGACTGTAAAACATCGTTCAAATCGAAAGTGAGGTCTCATATATATATATATATATATATATATATATATATATACACACACACACATAAGAAATGTAATTGTATCTATTTAATAATTTTGCTTGTCCATCCGTTAATTGGTTAGCATGACCGTAACACTGCCAATATGCATGCGCTAAATCAAAGGGATGTAATTATCCAAACTCGATGTAGCAGTATTAAGCAGACAAGTGATTTTTTTTTTTTTTTTTTTTTTTCAAAATTAATAATTTAATTCAAAATTTTAGTCAAGAATGTCATTAATCAAATTTCTTAGTAGAAAAATGTGTAAAATAAAGCTAAAAATGAATATTTCAGTTTTATTTTATAGTAAAAGTACAAATATCATCTAAGAAAGCAACCGTGGGATTTTCATTGATGGGGGGGGGTATGCTAGTATGGATTAATTTTCCTATTGTTAATCCTCATTTTTGTTTTCTCTCTCGGAGAAAAGAATGGAAATTTTATTTTGCTTGTTTTGTCAGGAGACATTTTTGTTGAATTTTATTGTTTTAAAATGACTTTATTAAAAACATTTCTTCAGGTTTTTTTTTGTCATTGTTAGGTTGCATCATGTTTTTTGTTTTTCTATTTCATTCGATTTATTTATTCATTTTAATTAAACATTTTTTTTTTTTTTTTTTTTTAAAGATACATACAGTATTTTTGGAACAGAGAAAACCCGAAGCTTTAAGAAAGTTCCGAGTAATGATTGTACGACATTGCAAATTACGTAAGTAACCAGAATTTATTTTGTATTTTTATCGTAAGTTGGGTTAGATATTTTTAATTAAAAAAAATATATTTATCCACGTGTAGTAAAAACAGAGCTCAACATTTTTTCCCTCCAAATAGAGCATGTGTAATAATACACTTGTTACCTTCATTTTGTACACAAGTTATCACCTTCTTCCACACCCATTTAAAAAAAAAAATGAGATCATCCAATGAAGTATCCATATAGTAATAAGCTTGTTTTTACATTATTACAACCTATTTATAATCCTGGAGATTCCCATAATTTATATTTGATGTTGTTAATTTTTTCTTCAGTTTCCAGGAAGTTAATATTTGTTTATCTTTTAGAATCGTATTTTTAAACATAAATATGCTAAATATACCCTAGAAAAATTTTAAATATATAGAGAAAATATCTAATCCCTTTTCTGTAGAATATAGATACGTCTATAACAGGCAAAAATATTAATGCGTTGACGATGAACAAAAACAAAAAGCAACTTGGTGGACACAGATGGGCGAGAAATAATAATACTGTGTAATTTACATAGTTATAACACTAGTTATTAATACTAGCAAAGGATGACATAAAAAGCAAACTGTTGAGTATTTAGCATTTAAATTATTTTATTAGTATATCACTGACCCCCCCTCCCCCCCCCCCCCCACTCCACCCCCACATACACACAAATAAAAAGGTAATCTCTGGGAAGATGGTATCATGACTACAGAACAGATATTCAGGAGGTGAGATCTCAACTTTTTAGTGGACCCCCCCCCCCCTCCGGTTTGGAAGGCCGTTGGGGGTGGGGGGCTCAGGTTGGGAAGTTCATCTTGAATTCAGATATTTCTTTTGCCATTGCCTGCACACATCTCTGAATATTACACTATTACACTAAACCCCCCCCCCCCTGCCTTCCAAATAAAAACGCCTTACAGGATGGTATGATGAACATATATCTCCCCACACACACACCTCACCCCACAAGAGAAGATAATGCCTGGGAAGATGGTGTCACGGCAACAGAATAGATACTATACTCCCCCCTCCCCTAAATTGAGCATTGAAAGAACGTACATAAGTCTGAAATATTACAGTAAAACTGAATTAAACATTAAAAATAGTACAATATAATAGAAGTGATAGTATAGCTTCAGACAGATACCAAATCTCCATTAGTAATAGATTTTTTACTTTGAACTTGTTTAGCTATTGAAGACCAAGTTTAAGCCAGTGTAATCAGGTGTCTGTGCTCGTGGTTTCTGTCTACCAATCATTGATGCTATTGCTAATAGTTCTATTCACTCTTAAAACAAATGAAACAAGTTATGGGGAATAAACAAGTTATGGGGAATAAACAAGTTATGGGGAATAAACAAGTTATGGGGAATAAACAAGTTATGGGGAATAAACAAAATGATATGCAAAAAAGTGACCAATAAATTTTTTAATAAAAAAAAAAATTAAAAAATTCTACAGGACAATTGCTTTTCAAACAAACCAATGCAATAGGCCAGCATAAAATAAAACTTGATTAATTTTTATTTTATTGTTACATATGCAAATTAGATAAAGAATTTGAATAGTACAAGAATAAGTAGATAAATATAAGTATAGTCTATGTATGCAGACAGTTGAGCTTTATATTAAAGTGATATTGATATCAGCCTCAGGTCTCTGTGGCGTCTCCATTCGTGGAGGAGTAATGCAGAGCAGAGACAGTTTTTGACAACGGCCCTTGGTGTTGAAAGGCGCCAGGCACACCACGATAAAAACTATCCAGTGTCATATGTCACCCTCATGGGGAGGTGGGTAAATACCCACACACTAGAGTTTTATAAACATAATAGAAGATATGTCTTTTTGTTAACTTTGTGTTTGGTACCGAACCGAATATTTGTATGTCTGAAAGTCTTGAAGCTGCAAATTTATCACATTATTTTTCTTCTAACCTTAACCTTAACCCTCTACTCCTTAATGTTTTTGCAAGTAATAATAGTCAAGGAGTTATAATGGATGCATTGTGGGTGGCTGTTCTGGAAAATTCAGTCATAGTTGATTAGTAACTCTGATTAAATACTTGCAGCGTGTGTGTGTTGGTGTGTGTGTGTGTGTGTTGGTGATTCACGGGCAAGTGCCAATTTATCTGATTTAAAACTGGATTATTTCCTGAGTGGGTGTCTCAGACATGCTGCCACTTCTGGTGTCAGTCACTGCAGACTGTTTTAGTTCATTCCCCTCCTCCCTCCCATTAATATCTGCCCCTGGTAAAATTACTTCACTGGTTTCTTAAAAAGAAACAAACAAAAAAACTGTTCACTGGGAGGAAGTTGACTAAAAGTTAACCTTTTAAAGATCTGCAAAAGTTGAAACAAAGAGTCTTGTGACTTTTTCCTACTCCCCCCAAGGAGGTCGGGTAGATTTCGACAGGGTAAAGCCGTTGTCATTAGAGACACTGAAGTAGGAGCTCCTTCTTTCGAAATGGCAAATGGGACTTGTCCGACTGATAATAATTTTAACATTGCTCCCTGTGGAGCTTCGTTATGTAAAACTTGTGATATTCTAATAACATCTAAAGAATATCAATCTAATGTAACTAAAAGAATCTATCCGGTCCTAAATCATTCGGGGGAGGATTTGTCATGTAGGTCACAAAATTTACTTTACTTATCGTGTAAAAATTGTAATTTACAATATGTAGGCGAAACAGTGCTTCCTTTAAATAGACGTATGAATTTACATAAAACTAGTAATAAAGGCTGTGTCCATGTTATAAACCACTTTAAAGAAAAAACCTGTAGAAAATCTTTTTCAATACAGATTATTGAAAAATTTGAAGATAATGGATATGATAGTTTTGGTAAGGTAGATAATAATACACTTAAAATGCGTCAAAATAAAGATGAAATAATTAAGAAAATGCGAGTAATTTATCCATATGGTCTAAATGTAAAAGTAAAAAAAGATAATTTACAAGACGAATTAGAAAATGTAGGGCAATTATATCCAGCTTTGCCTCGCTATGGTACTAGAGATAGAACACATGTAAATAGAAACAATAGAGAATCTGCCATTTCATGCGAGGAATTTTGGAAAAAAACTAAAGAGATTATCATGACTAATATTTCCGAGTCTTTTAATTACATTAGAAAACTTCTTAATAAAACAAAGAAAAAGGTATTAAAAGACATAGCATCTAAGATATTATTAAATCCGGATATGATATATAGGAAAGAAGAACTTCTTCAATGGTATGAGTATATCATGGATATTATCGATACAAAATTATACAAGCCACCTGTTGAGGGTATAAAAAATAAACCTCGAAATGTTTGTGTAGTCCTGTATGAAAATAAAGGATTTGATGATATAAATCTGCCTAAAATATTTAATAATCCAGAAATCATTCAGTCACTGCCCAATGAACTTAAAAAAGAGGAACAGAAACCAATAGTAACATATAAACTAGGGCAAATTATACGGAATAAGGTTTTTAACTAAAAAGAAACTGTAGAGAATTTAAATATTAATAATAATGATAAAATGTATATACCATCATGTCAATGTGAATCCTCCCCTTTATGTAATACTGACATAGGGCATATAATTACCGGTAATCTAGTGATAGTTAAACATTCTAAATTAAGAAAACTCCTAAGTAAAGGCCTAAACTATAGAGAACCTAAATGTTTAAATTATGCGAAATGTGTTAAGGAAATAAATAAAGCATTAGATAATTTCACTGCATCCATGGCAAAAAAACATAAGCTATTACACTCTATATTTCACGCATGGAAAAATAATGTACTTAGATTCGTAAATAAAAAAGTAGAATGTTTAAAAGAATTTAAACACTCTAAAAAAAAACGAATCCCCTCCTTAGAAATCCACAAATAGCTATGGAGCTTGAAATGCTTCAAAATAGGTTTGTAATAGTTCCTATTGATAAGGCGACAAATAATATAGCTTTTATCTGTAAAAAATATTATATACAACGCTTATTGCTAGAAGTAGGAATAATAGGTGAAGCTTCAGATACATTATAAATTAAGTAATAGTAAAGGCGATAATATTATTATAAACAATACTGTTATTTGTGAAAAATTAGGATTAAAATTAGAAGAAAAGTACAAAAAACTTCCATTGTATTGGATACCTAAAATGCATAAAACACCAGTTGGCGCCCGTTTCATTGTTGCCTAAAAAATGTGCATCGCTAAACCTTTAAGTAAGGCTGTATCTAAAGTCTTTAAATTAATTATAAATCAAATAAATAATTTCCATAAAAAAAGTAAATTCTATAGTAATATAAACCTATTTTGGGTGGTAAATAATTCAGATCTAGTAAAAGAAAAATTAGATCGTATTAATTCTCGTAAACAGGCTAAATCAATCTCGACATATGATTTTAGTACATTATATACAAAAATACCACATAAAGAACTTATTAAAGAATTAAGTAATACTGTAGATTTAGCTTTTGCAGGAGGAAAAGGTAAATACATAGACTTTGCAAAATCTAAAGCCTTTTGGTGTAAAACTAAAAATGGTAAGATGAGTGTGTCCAAAACTGGTCTGATAATGCTTATAAGTCACCTTATAAAAGAGAGTTACTTTCAAATAGGGAATAAATTATTGCTCCAAACAATAGGTATTCCAATGGGTTTGGATCCGTCTCCATTTTGGGCAAATCTATATTTACATAGACTTGAATATATGTATATATCATCATTAATAAAAAATATATCTAGAGCGTATAGTTATCATGGATGTAGGCGATATATTGATGACCTTGTTTGCATTAATGATAGCGATGAGTTTGCAAATACTAAACATTTAATATATCCTAAAGAGTTAAAATTAAACTGAACATAAGGGAACACAAGTTACTTTTCTTGATTTGGATATAAAAATTGAAGATAAAATATTTATCTATAAACTGTTTGATAAAAGAAATTCATTTCCTTTTCGTATCATGCGGATGCCACATAAAAATAGTACCTGCCCTGTGTATATATATTTTACGGGAGTATTATGTCAGAATATCTGAGGATTGCTCGTGTTACCTTAAAATTGGTAGATTTTATGCCCCCAATTTCTGACCTAATAATAAGAATGATTAAACAAGGTGGCGATCAAAATAAAATATTTAGACAATTAAATAAGGCAATTACTCGCCATCCTGATGCTTTTAAGTCTTATCAAATTAATCAAAATAAATTGAGAGAGCAAATCCAAAGCTATCTAAATAAAAATAATGTAGAATATGTATAAGCGTATATATAACACATATACTAATTATATATAAAAAAAAATAGTTACGTGTAATAAACAGTAGAAAGGGATAAAGAAAGAAATGTTAAAAAAGAAGAGAAAAAATCGGCAGTTAAGCTTATGAACGCTGATTGGAAACGCTGTGAGTTAAAAAAGAAGAGAAAAAATCGGCAGTTAAGCTTATGAACGCTGATTGGAAACGCTGTGAGTTAAAAAAGAAGAGAAAAAATCGGCAGTTAAGCTTATGAACGCTGTGAGTGGGCAAAGAAGATTAGTATTTATTTAAAATTGATGACAAGGAATTAAACAACAAAGGATGAGGAGGGGGAGAAAAAAGGACTAAAAGTATATATATGTATATATATAATTAAACAAATTTTTTTAAATATTTTGATACGTTGATATTTTTTATATTTTTTATATAAAACTAAAACTAAAAATACAATATAAGGTGACCTAAAAAGTAGTGTAATGGATTCGTCTTAACACTTTAAAATGCAGCAACATTTTTGTAAGTAACGGATAAATTATATTAGACAGACGAATAACTCAGGTGAGGAGGACTTTTTTTTGTCTTTTTTTTTTTTTTAACTAATATAAGTTAGGAAAACATTTATACGGAACAAAACTTAGATTTAGTATATGGAACGTTTTTGTCTTTTAAGGGAAGTGGGGTATGATCAACTATGCTGGGAAGCCATAAAATTAAATACTGTCTTGTTTTTAAATTCTCGAAATAGTTTTTCATGGTAAACAACTGATGATCCCTTAAATAATGTTAGAAGCAAACTAATATAATAACTGTAAACATTAAATTGACTTACATGAGTTTTTCCACTGAACGACTTGGGACTTAAGGGTTTTTTTTGGTTTTTTATATAGTTTTAATGGTTGAGAAACTTCCGAGACTATATATATATATATATATATATATATATAATATATATATATATATATATAATATATATATATATATTGGTGTCTATACCCAGTGCTTATGAAGAGGACTGATATTAATAAAGATATATTGTCTCAGAAACGATTGTATCCAAAAACTGTTATGTTGAATTCTGGGAGCACAAATAAATGATCATGTAATAAAGTTTACACAAGATCTATGTTAAATTCTTGGTTTTGTTTGGTAGAAAGAAATCCAACAGAGTGCTCGATTATTTAATAATAAGAGTATAATATTTATTGAATAATGTTACAGAAGATCAAATCACTGATTGTCCAACATTCAAACTCACCTCACATTCACAGGTAACTTGAATTGGAACAAATACATAAAAGATACTACCAAGTCTGCTGCAAGAAAGGTGGTCTCCCTCTACCGGGCTAAAAAAAACTTCTCACACCTGCCAGTATCCTAGATTTCTACAAGGAGCATTGTTGACAACATCTGGACTAGTGCACCAACCACTAGTCTCTCCCTCTTAGACAGGGTGCAAAAAAAGAGCCTCTAATCTAATACACAAAAGGTGTAAATTTTTTTTTTTATATATGTATGCAACTTATTTGGCTTAGACTGCCAATGCCAACATTTGAATCTACTGGTTTTCTCAAAGCCCAAAATACTAACCGGTTAATACTTTAAGCGATAAGAAAATCAGTTGATTGAAATGCTGGCATTGTCAGTGTAAGTACCATAACTTTAATATACTTGCTCTACTAATAATTTTTGTGCAAAGCACTATCGGATTATATATATATACACACACACACCACGATACCAACATAAAAAGATAACAAATTCTTGAAGCCATTTACATTAAAACTAGACATCCCCCACTTAATGATATTAATTACAAAACCAGTCACAAAATTTTTAAGTGTCTAGCGTAGTAATTAACATTAACACATTCTTAGCTATCATCTGTTTGAATTTTGCATGCGCATTGCACGTAATCACATGCAACATCTCATTACTACAGACGCTCATTTTAAAGTCGTAAATTACTAGCTGTTAAAAAAACTCACCAGTAAAAGACATAGCTGTAACACGCTAAGATTACCCCTGCATGATGATTTGCTGAATAAATCTGAAGTACTTTCAAAATAAGAAAGAAAAATGGAACCAGAAACCCACGGAACTTATATACACCAATTTGACCGAAACACTAAATGGACTATTCAAAAAATGTAATTAAAATTTTTTTTTTTTAATTTCACCAAACAAAAACCCGCCATGTTATTTAATAACATGCGTGTTTCCAGAAATTATGCTTTCATTTTGTCTTTTAAAAAAATTTAAATTTTATTCGTGTTACCGGCTTCTCCCAAATAAGCATCCCAAAAAGAATGTGGCTGCCATTTTTACTTGCCACTAATTATCTACTCTAACTCCTATCCGTAACACCGGTGCCTAATTTTTCATGGAATAATAATAGCAGGAACATCGTTGGTGTTTCACTTTTTTACGATACTGCTCTCCTCTTTTAACTCGCATACATTTTTGATTAAAATAATGACTGGTCCCAGTTTTATTCATTCTTTTGGTCATTCAGACTGTCTATTCTATATACTTTTTTACACATTCGGGATTAGTGGATTGAATTAACGAACATCTTGCTGAGTACGTCAATCGAGTCGCAATATTTGTACTTCACTTTCTAATCGTATTCTTTCATGTTTTTTTTTTCTGGTGGCAATAATCCTCCCGCTACCGTATTTCAATGTTGAGGCCGGCATTTCTCAAAAATTCGGCAACTAAGTTTTGCTGTATTTTTTTGTTTTATTTACTCATTCATGGAGTATTCAAGATTAAAACAAAACAATAAAATATCAATGACTAAGTTTTGATTATCACTTTGACGTAAGATGTTTTTTTTACTTATGACGTATTCCAAATTACATAATTATCTAACTTTTCACATTATCCGTACTTCGCTTTCTAATCATATTTTTTGGTGTTCTTTTCCTTTAAAACATCATAGAATCACCAATGTTGGGGCTTTGGATTTATTGATTAAATATATTTTCCCGGGCAATGCCAGGACACTGGTCCCGCTAGTATGTATATATATATATATATATATATATATACTTACATCAATACTGCCATGGTTTTGATTTAATGGCCTTTTCTGAGCTAAATGCCCTAACGCAAGAAAATAATCTTATTTAAAATATTCACCTATGAAGAAAAACAACCCAAATTTATTTCTAAATATTCAACAAGCTAAAGAAATGTGTGGGAGGTTTATGGGCGAGAAACAAGTCGACTGCAGATGATGACCGAGAAAGTGACACATTCACACACATATAGAAGACAATATATAGTTATACACACTCATACATAATTTTAAAAAATACTCACATTATACAGTATTAAAATCTGAACAATAAAAATGATATTTTCTGTTTTTAATATAAAAGAATAAAATATTTTATTGAATAAGATGGACAAGGGCAGTAAGACACAAGGTCGGCTTTTAATGTGGGGAAAATGCCGCTCCCCAAAAAGGTGCATTCTGGATTGGGACAAAAATACAAATTGCCTCAGTCTAGAAGGATTTCTTCTTCACTGACCAAGAACAGAAAAGATGAAGTGTAGTATCAGAACAGATACTACACTTTGCTTGATGGCTTATGTATCATCTATCAGCCGAAAGTGCTAGCATATTTAAAATAATGCTTCAACAATTCTTAGCAGATATTCATGTATTAACAGATTGAAAATCTTGGAAGCAAATTTGTAACAAAATTAGTTATAATTTAGATTTTTGAACCCTTAAATGTTTATAACAGAGTTAAGGAGGTTTTTGAAGATGTTGGACTCATAAGAATAATAGGAGTCAATCAGATTGTTTCTGGATTTTTCGGGAATAAACAGTCTGAATATTGGAAGACTTTAAAATCAGGAGTCTGAATAAGATATTTTGCAATTTTAGGAGTCTGAGTGATCATTTTTGGAATCGTCTGAATTCAACCATATACCTTCTGCCTCCACAACTATGGTTTATAATGAACTTTAAAACTTGAAGAGTCTGTAAGCATTATATGGTCATATCTGTGTGATTTGAATTATGTCATGCAATCTTCTCAAATTCAAATATTTCTTTTTCCATTCAGCGTTAAAGAGGTCTTTCATTTGTGATTTCGGTATTTGATTGGACTCTATGATAATCATCATCGTCATCTTTGGTTTAACGTCAGTTAATGTTCTTATTGTTCTTCTAATTAAAATCTCTACTGTTAAAAACTGCATATGTAAACACACTTGTCTACTCACTAGTGAAAAACAGTATTTTTTTTTTCTGTCACTTTCTTAAAATGAAGAGAGAGAGAGAGAGGGGCTTCCCTTCTCCCAGTCTCCTTTCACTGGTGACCAATAGACAGACTTGAATGTTTTAACAGAAAAAATGTTCCCAATTGACCAAAATTTCTCCCCTCCCCTTTTTTAGCACTCTTTTCTCTTTCTCTCTCGACCCCTCCCCACTCTGTTGTGTGTGTGCCACTGACCTAGTTTTGTGCAGTCTCCCTAGTTGACTCCCCAGTCCACCCATCTAACTCTTGCTGTCTTCAGCTGAACATTCCACAAATGCACAATGTCATGTCGAATGAGGTCACCCACCAAATTCCTCAAATTCAAATATACATTGTTTTCCCTACTCCCAAATCTGAGTTTTTAAATTTTCTTTTTCATGACCAAGATTTCAAACTCTGTCTGTCTCTTTTTCTCTCTCTTAACTCGAGTAACTCTGTTCTCTTTGGGGGATTGAACATAAAAGAAATTTAAAATATATGGAAATTATTAAAGGGGACATTTTTATAACTCAAAACAAAAATGTAAATTTAAAACAAGTTTTTATGTTATAAAAAGTGACCTTTGTTGGATTTTGCACTATTTAAATGAATGAAATGTTTTTTTTTTTATTTTTTTTATTTTAGACAAAAACAATTTCATTTATTAAAAGAAAACATTTAAATCTTATTTATTTGTGATAAGTATATTTTTCCCCCATTATTTGACTATGAATCTTAAATTTTAATCTTTAAAATCTGATGAACAATTTCTTGTACATAAAATTTCAAATAATTATTGGGGAGGGGGGAGAATCTTCATCAAAAAATGAATTTAACTCCAAATGAGAGTATGGAGTTATTTTGTAATGATTAAGAGTGTGTGTGTGCGTGTATGTTTACATGCACACATGCAACACCTAGATTTTAAAGTTAAAACATAGTACTATATATATATATATATATATATATATATATATATATATTTTTTTCATTTATTAATTTTCCAACGAATGTTAAGTCTGCAATATCTTGGATTTAGTTAGTTTGTCTGGGGATTTAAACTGCATTTTACATTTATTTTTTTTTTCATGACTCAAAGCTTCTTTAGACTATATATTGGGTATTTAGATCTGTATGGCTAGGTTTCCTTCCTCTTATCTAATTACTTTTCTGGTACCAAAGGTACTTAAGCTTTATTTTTTATTTATTTTTTAATGCAACTTTAATTCCTATATAATTTTATTGCTAGCTACCATATTGCAGAATGGTTCTTGGATGTAGTGTTTAGATAGTATTATTATTTTTATTTTTATATATATTTTTTTATTATTGTTTTAATTAATGTTATTTGATATGCAAATTACTATATCATACGGTAGTCTTAAGGGTAACATATTATTATTATTATTTTCTTATTATTATTATTTTATCATTATTCTTATTTATTTATGTATATATTAGTGATATTTTAAGCTGAATTATTTCGACACTTGATTATTGGGGAAATGGTCGTATAATCAGTACCATTGGAGAGCCATGAATATTATAACTGTCCTGTTTTTAAATCTCCGAAACAGTTACATGGTAAACAGCTGATGATCCCGTGTTAATATTAGACGCTTAAGGTCTCCCGTTTTTGTTTCACTCTTAGATAATTAACCCCCCTTTTTTCTTTTTTTTTCTTTTTTTTTTACTTAAATTTTTCATTTATTAATTTTCCAACGAATGTTAAGTCTGCAATATCTTGGATTTAGTTAGTTTGTCTGGGGATTTAAACTGCATTTTACATTTTTTTTTTTTTTTTTTTTTTTTTTTTTTTTATGACTCAAAGCTTCTTTAGACTATATATATAGCACTATATATAATGCAAATCTGAATTAGTTGAATTTTCAAATGAGAGGCTGTGCCCGTATACTCTTTAAAAACTCTTTAAAATACTCCAGTGAAATTTGGTAAATATTTATTAATTGATGTCTAATATCTATTGTTCAAATTTTACAAAAATCAGGTATCTGAATTTTCATGAAGGGCTTCCACCCCCTCATTTCCACCTTTGCATAAAACTAGATTAAAGTAAATATAGTTTGTATTACCCACCCTTACGCCTATCAGCTGTGTTCCAAAATTCATGATGATCGGTTAATTAGTTTAGAAGTGAATCCTATACATAGAAATATATAAACATATACACATATCTAACTTTAAAGAGATGTTTCGGATGTAGTTTTACAATCCCATGAACATTACTATGTTTATAAAATAGTGCTCAATAACAAGTAAAGCCGTTCATTTATTTCAATTTATAGAAACTTATCTGTCGACACACATACAAATATGTTTCGACTAAGTCCAAAAAGCAAAGTCTCATCAGGCAAGTATTCTATGATAAAATCAATATGGGTAGATGCAGCATTTTTCTTGGCTAACGCTTCTACCAAAGAAAACCTTATTTACATAATTGGTCCCCCGATTTATAAAATCGGGCGACCTATGTTTTGAGGCATTTCTGTCTGTCCGTCCGTCCGGATTTTTCTCCGCAACCATCCATTGAATTTCTCTGAAATTTTGCATGAAGTTGTAACTTTGGTCAGGTTAGAAAGTGACATTCTCCGATTTTTGAAAAAAAATCTGATTAGCCCCCCAGGGGGTCAAAAGGCCCCGAAATGGCAAAAAATGACATTTTTTGCCCCATAACTTTTCATCCATCCATTCAATTTCTCTGAAACTTGGCCAAAATGTGGAAGCAATTGTTCCTAATAGAAAATAAGTATCGCTGACCATGGAAAAAATCTGGTTCGCACCCCTCAGGGTGTCAAAAGCCTCCAAAATGGCAAAAAATGACCCTTTTCTCCCATAACGTTTGATCCATCCATTCAATTTTTTTGAAACTTGGCCAAAATGTAGAGGCAATTGTTCTGCATATAAAATGAGCATCCTTGACCTCAGAAAATTTTACTCCATGGAGAGTGTCTGATGTGATCTCTGATGGGTTCCCAATCAGCCCGTTTGTAGTATCTCATCATTTTGAGTAACGGCTCTTCACTTGGGCGTCGAAAGTTTAGGGTGATATCACAAGGTAATCAGTGTTACCTAGTGGTCTATGAGCATCCATCACACAAATCTCGGGCAGTGTAGTCAAGAATAGGCTGAGAAGTGAGACTTGCTGATTTTCAGTCTGGGAGGCGGGGCCGGAAAGTGAGTCTGTGAAAGGGAATGTGCAATAGAGAAACTGTTCTGTTACCAGCTGCGTCTGTATAGCTCGATAAACCAAGCCACTTCCTATGGTGAACATTAACATCTCCAAATACTTGTATTTGGATGCTTCGATCTAACAAGAGTACTGCATCGATACTATCAGACATGGTTGAGCAGAGTACAGTCTTGAGTCAAATGAGAACGGTAGATGAAATATAAGTAATGAACGCTGTGTAGCAATGTTAATCTAAAGGCCTGATCATTTTATTCTAGACTATTCTCTCTCGTCAAGTGTTACGCATATAAACTCAGAGTCCGTGCATATGTTCGTCAGAGTTCGAACGGCATAGTGGGAGGTATCCAGTCATATCAAAACGATTCGACGAATGTAGGTTAGTTTCGCTTAGTGCTAGGTTATCTGGAGAGTTTATTAGGAGAATGGAGTCTACATCATCAAAGTTAGTTCTAAGCCTTCGGATATTTGTGAACGCGAGAATTAAGAGAGAAGACAATTTGTTTTTAGATGGGTGTCTGGTTTGAACTTTTTAATTTTAGTTTTTATTGTCATTATTTTTGTTTTTGGATAGAGTGGGTTGAGTAAAGTGGGTGTTTGTTGGGTGCCAGTAAGCTCACACAAGTAAACTATTAGCTGAGTCTTTATCTATGGGGTTGTGACCTTCTATGTGTGACATGGAACTACAGTTATCCCAATATTATACATCTGTTGATAGAGCAGCTGCTCTTAGCGCTACCTTAGAGTTAGGGCTCCTGTACTACCAGTCAGAAACTGTCAACCCTATACACTCAACCTGTTAGAACAAGGGCGACCCAAACTATTCACATGAAACTAAGTGATAAGAAATTGTCCCAAAGTTGCTCAGATAGAAAAATAAAGATGGATAGGATAGTGTTCATTGTCCTAGTCAAGAAACAAAGCAAAGCACTGGGTGCCTTTGAAGTGTCCCTGTAAAGGTACCTCTATGCCTGACTAATAGGCTCTGCACTCTTTCTTTGTCTATTTACTCCTTCAGCAAGTGTAGGTTTGCAAACCAGATACGCTTTTGCTAAAAAATGTAAATAAAATAGAGGAAACTTAAGGTGCTGTACTTTGCCCAATACTAATATGATCAACATGTGGGAACGAAGCAAAGATGTTAAACTTTGGTCTCAATGGTTATGATTTTGATTCTCAATGACTGTCTGCTGGTGGGTCTAAGCCACATTCATGAGTTGTAATAACAACGAAACAGCTGTCTGTGGATGACTAGCTCTAAGTTTTATATATATAAACTTCTGTTTTTCTTCAAATCACTCATACTGAGAAAGTCTTTAAGTAAAGATAAAACGTTGGTGCGCATAAACAATTTTCGTTTTTTTTTGGGGGGGGGGGGTTCCTATATAATGGGAAAAGAAAAAATTATATATTTAACCATGCGTCAAAAAAAAAAAGAAAAAATCCCCAAAATACTAAATGGATTTAATAAACAAAACGATGAGTTACAGTGATCTGTAATTAATTTAACAATTATAATAAACCTTTCAACCACCGATTGCCATGGCTGATAGTATGCTTCCCGAGAATCCAATGTTCAAACTTCTCAGCCTAACGTTCACAGGCAACATGAATTGGAATAAATACATAGCAGATACTGCCAAGTCTGCTGCAAAGAAGGTGGGATCCCACTACAGTCCTAGAAAACTTCTCACACCTGCTAGTATCTTATATCTCTATAAAGCCACCATTCGCCCATGCATGGAGCATTGTTGCCACATCTGAGTTGGACAAGGTGCAAAAAAAGTTTCTAACCTAATAGGTCCTGTACTGTCTACCAAATTCCAGCTCCTGTCCCATCACCTCAATGTTATATCACTGTGCTCGTGTTACAATGTGCTCCGATGAACTTAATGCACTTGTAATCCTTCAAGGTAAATATCCCTGACCAACCCGACTAACAGCAAAATCCCACCTCTTCACTGTAGAGGTCCCTAGATGCCGGCAAACATTTACTCTAATAGCTTCTTTCCTCGGACCACTTGTCTTTGGAATTCCCTCCCTGCTTACTGTTTCTTTGACTGTACCAACATGCAAAAATTTAAATGTAATGTTAACAAACATTTTGCTGCACAACTCCCCACTTAAGATGCCCCCTTTAAATCTGGTCATTAATTATAGTAGCCCCTTTTGTCTCAGTGGCAATATGCTTTGTTTGGGGTGAATAAAAGTTTTTAAAAATCAAAAAAAAATCTATTTCCTACAATAATATATTTATATTAGCGGAACCCGTCGCCCGGCGTTGCACGGAAGAAAGTACTACCTATTGCATGACGTCGAATAAAAAAAAAAACGGCCTATTGATCTCTCTTCCCCCCCCCCCCCTCTACCGTGTTGGCGAATGTTATAAATTAAAAAGAATAAAGTGGTAGAATAGAATGGGATCGACCGCTAAAACTGGCGATCATGAAACCTGCCTTCCTAACGACTGCCCCACGGCTTCGAGTTAAAAATACATGTAAAAATAGGTCAATTAAGCTAAGCTTGATTATGGGCATGCGTGTTATGTTAAGATTCAACAATGACACGGTTTAGGTCATTTGAAGTTGATGAAAATGATTGGATTTGGGCAAGTTTTCTGTAATATGTGTGTTAAAGGTGTATGATTTTGAAAATGTAAATGTATCAGTATCTTGGCGCTTATTGAATTAAATAGGATGTCGATTCGATCAAGAAATTGTAGCCGCCATGTTGAATGAATAAATGTTGCAGAAACTGTGTCCGTTAATTTCATTCGCTTAATTCCGGAATGAATGTAAATGTAGAAGTCATAGGTAGAAGTAGAAATAACGTAATCTGATATTCGCGGAAAATCATCGGAGTGAACGGGAGCGGTCATTAAGTATTTGCGTATTGCTTTATATTATGTAGTAAATTAATACCAGGCAAATAATAAATAAGAACCGGTGTTTTGTGAAAATTAAACTGTGTGTATTAGTTCCCGGTGTGGATGAGTAGAGTGACAGTACAGAATTGTTAGGGAGAAAAGTTTTTGCTACCACCTATATGGAGTTGGTTTTTCGGAGAGACATTGATGGTGGGCCAAATGTAATATTTAGTGTTAGGTAGAAAAAAATAATAACAAATTTACTAAAAGACGCTCGAGTGAATAAGTGTAGTATAGTGGTGAGTTTAGTAGCCTGTGATGCATGTGGTTATTTTCCTATACTCCGAGAAGGTACAGGGGAAAACTCGTCTCTACGTTATATATATATATATATATATATTAATGTCCTTCACAGACAGCTTATTTGTCGTATCACGGCTCTTCAGTGTGGCTAAGCATAGCTAATGTATCCAAGCCGAGATTCGAAAACCGAACACCATATTACTGTCCACTGTGATCCACTTGTTTTCTACAACATTTTCAGAAAACAAACTCTATTTTAAAAAAAATTTTATGGTTATTTCATTTGTACTTGAATTATTTTTTACTTTAGAAAAATAAATATTCATCAATGAATGGTTATAATTACTGTATTAATAAAACTATCAAACAAGATCTTGCGTGTCTGTATTTCTCGCAATAATATAACTTTGATAAATATGCATAGAATTGTGTTTTTTCTTTTTCTTGTTTTTTGTTTACTAATAATGAATATTTATTGAATCAAAAATAAAATAAAGGGGAAACTAAAAACAAATTTTAGAAAATCCTATTTAAAAAAAATGTGAAGATGACTTAATTACTTTTCTCTAAAACCTGACAATATATCTCGACCCGAGTAATAGCAAGTAAATATTAGTTAAAAAAACAACAATTTTGAATAAATAATGATTTTAAGTAAAAGACTGAAGCAACAAAAATGTCCAACTCATCTGCCATTTTCAATTGTTTTTAGAATCGGTTTAGAAAGAAAATAGAATTTGCTGTGATTTGCTGAAAGGGAAAATGCTAAAATCAAAGAATCTTTTCATATATTTTCTTTCATGTTTTGTGGAAATACAGTTTCTAGTAAATTTGGATCAATTATACTTAAGGCACCTCAGAATCAGAAACAACCAAAAGGACACATTTTGGTTTGACGTATCACAGCTCTTCGGTGTGGCTAAACATAACTAATGTAGCCAACAAAATAATATGCATGCACACTTTCATTTTGCAGATTTTTTTACAAAACGTTTTTTTTGTAAACTTTAGAGATTTATATTAAAAAAAAAAAAAAATTTTTAATTAAAAAAGTTACAAACTTTTTGGTACTTATGCAGATTAGGACCCAAACTAGAATCGACTTGGCATCAGTTAGGGTTAGCTTAGGTCCTAATCTGCATAAGTACCAACTTTTTATTAACAAAAAGTGTAAACAAACAAAACAAATTTAAACAAAAAATCATTGAAATAAGTGGACGTTGTGCTGAGATGGTTTACAAAACTTTGTTTTGTAAACTTTGGAGGGCGTCCCTATTTACTTGTCTCCCCATGAGGGCAGAGTTAGACACGAGATTAGTTTTTAATGTAGGAAAAATCCAGCTCCCCCAAAAAAGGCAATCTAGATTGGGACAAAAATTTAAATTGCCTGAGTCTAGAAGAATTTCTCCTTCACTGACCGAGGACAGGAAAGATGAAGTGCAGTATCAGAAAAGATACTACACTTTGCTCCTAACCAAAAGGTCAAGGGCCGTTTTGAAAAAGGTATTATCTGTGTCTTTTTAATACAGTCCAGTATTTACTTAAATATTTTTGTAAAACATTAAATTTAGCAAAGATAAATTAATATTTTTTTTATTAAAATTTAAATATTTATTTATTTATTTTTTTTTTGATTTTGTTTAATAAAAAATTTATAACTTTTTTTTCAATCCAGTACCACTTTTTGGGGAGCTGTTTGATTTTTCCTACAGTAAAAACTGACCTTTTGTCTAACTCTGCTCTTGTGGGGAGGCAAGTAAATAGGCACACCATCTCTGCAATGTCTTTTTTATGTTTGTTTCATTTATTTATTATAAAAATGTTTTTTTAAATAAAAATGTATTTAAAAAATTTTATTTTATGCTTGTAAATAAATCTTGACAATATCTATTTATTTCAATGTTTGTTTAAATTTGTTTTGTTCGTTCATGTAATTTGTTTAATAAAAAAGTTACAAACTTTTTTATTAGAAACTTTTTTTAAAATTTTTTTTAAATTAAAAAAATTTTTTTTGTTGTTTTATTGAAGTCTCTAAAGTTAACAGAACAAAACATTTTGTAAAAAATTAGTGACGGCAAGTGCGTTGCTTATAATTCAACTGGAAGAAAACGAAACCGGTGTCAAGTGAAATGTGTTCTTTTGGTCGTTTCTAATTCTGGGGTGCCTCAAGTATAATTGATCTGAAGATTTTGTCAAAATATTTTATTTCTTAATTTTTTAAAACTTTATTTCAGGGGAATAATTCAACCAAAATTGCCACGTAAAAAACAAATACCAGTACACGATGGCTCTTCATCTTCAGAAGATGATGTTGAATCAACAGGGGTAAGGCTGAATCATTCTTTCTCCTCTTTTCCTCTTCCCCATCCTCTTTGCCTTCTCTCCACCACCACCCCCTCTCTATAACCAGGAATACCAAGAAAAGATATTAAGATATGAGTGTCTTCCACATCCTCCATATTCACCAGACACAGCACCTACAGATTTCTGTTTTGATCATTAGAACATTTAGTAACCAAATAAATTGAAATATTATTCATCAAAGTAGTAATTACGTTCAGCTCAAAAACTGGAATTGAAAATGTGCGTTTTCATTGGACTGCAGCCATTGAAGCTGAACGTAATTACTACTTTGATGAATAATATTTTAATATCATTTTATTTTTCTATTCTTTCTGACGTGATTACTTACTGAACACCCTAATATTGCATATGAGAAAAAAATCTAACAATTCGGAATACATTTTTTATTTGGCTGAAAGATGTTTTATCAGTTGCTAAATCAAGATTGGAAAAGTTTGTTAATTGACCCATAGGTCAGACTTGACCTTTTTGCCACTGTTTCCTTGGCAGATAAAGTGATTTATGGTCCAAGGGATCACTCATCCACTTTTCTTCTTCATCACTCATGATAAGCTTAGCTTTTTGATACTTTAGTCTCAATATCTCATTCAACATTCCCAAGGGAATTATTGTAAAAGGAAACATTAACAACAGAAAATTCAGTTGGGATTTCATAGTAATCTCTTCATGCCCACTTTTCCCCTCCGGTTGTAACCATTTGACTGCCCATTACATTCTTCACTGTTGCATCAATAAGTAGTTGTGATGCTAGCCATAGTAGTGATTTTATTTTTTTGTAATACCCCAATTTTTGTCAGCATAAATGGAAATAATTTTCCTCCATTATTGAAGTCTGGTATATTAAAAAAAACACAAGTAATCGATGTTAAAGAAATTGAAGTTTATATATCTAGATCATTCTTTCTTGCTGGTTAGATATTTTCTGATCAGTGTTAAATTTTGTCAACTCAACAATGTGTGTGTGTGTGTGTATACAATTCAATTCAAGAGATGAAAGATGAGAATAAAAAATTGTATAGATACAATTTTTATTAACACATCAGAAGTTCAAAGCAAGGAGTTTCATATCCTTAATCCATGGATTTTCAAAGACAAACTCTTTTCATCAAAGTCCTTGCTTTGAACTTCTGATGTTTTAATAAACGAAGTCCCGCGCACCATGAAGACCAAGTTCCCACAAACTGATCGTCTTTGGATGTGTTTCCAGCAAAGCCACATTATGTTGCTGCACATCTTCAAAAAATTAATTCAGATGGCTATATTGAGTTGCTGTCCACTTGTCAAAATGTGTGGCAGCAGAAGTCAACTCCGTGTCACACCTCTGGGAAAACGTAGAAGTGGCTGTCTGAGAACTTTCACGGCTTCATCTGGCCCTCCAACTCGCCTGATTGCAACCCGAATGGACTATTATGTGTGGAGTGCAGTTAAATAAACAAAACATCAACTGCACCACCTGATTGCCAGGATCAAACTGTTGCTCAGGCATCTCTTTTGAAGGACACCGTGAAGATTGCATGCTTCAGGTTCAGGTCCTCCCGTTTGGAGGCCATGGTTGAGGCTTAGTCCGGCTTTTTCAAGTGAGCTGTATTTGGCAAAAGATCCTGTAAAAGATACTTTGAATTTATTGGTCAAAATATGACATTTTTTCTTTCCTTTCCAAAAAGTATCAAATTTGTCTGTATCATACACTGAACTGATTATTTTTTTCCTCATAAATCATATATAGAGTATTTTTGGTACAGTTTTTTGTTCATTTTATGCTTGTTTAATGCTAACATTATGTTCATACATTCATAAATATAATAAGAATAATTTATTTATTGATTGTATTTCTTTATCATCTTTTTTTTTTTTTTTAATCAAGGGTTTGAAAAATATCTTGCAATTGGCTCCTCCTGCTCCAGGGAAAACAGATTGCGGAGAACTGAAATATTTAGACTTGCGTCTTGATGACAATGCAGACACACCCAGTGGTCCACCACCTTCCTGTGAATATCGAGAGATTGATTTTGTCAAGACGAACGCTTTAAGGAATGTAACAAATGCCAGGGGTCCTTAAATAATGTACATAGACATATATTAGAGAAAAAAAAAGAAAAAAAAAAACATGGAGAACATAAAATAAAGAAGTTTTTATGGCAAAAAAAAAAAAAAAAGTAATCAAATTCCAAAGCCTGAAACTTATGACAAATGATTATCTTTAAAGAATCCAAAAAGTATATATTTTTCTTTTTCTAAAATTTTTTTTCATTGACTTGTTGGAAATTCTTTTTCAATCCCATGAAAACTCTTGGCCATATTAAATACTTTTCTTTTCTCTCTTTCTCCTGCTGACATGATGGTACACCATAAACTGCGACTCACACAGAACACACACGTGCCCCCCACCCCCACCCCGATATGTGATAAAATGCCCAATTGATGACTAATTGATGATCATTTGATAGTTTCTTTTATTTTGGTCCATTCAACAAACGACAGTTTCCAGAACTTTTTACCTGCCATTTTCCGTTGGCAATTTGGTTTCTTCAACAATATAATGAAAATGCACGACGCCATGAACAATACTAAAACTGCTTATTTTATTACATGCTAATGGACAGTCAAAATAGTGCATCATTCAATGTTTCTATCATCACATCTAATTTCCAATACTTAATATATAATAGATTCATTGACTGTTAAAAACTAACTTATGAGTACATTACTCATAAGATCGACAAATCTCTAAAGTGTACATTGGTTGATTGAATGAGATTTGAAGTTGACAAATGAAACTTTGTACCTGCACTATGTATAAGACTGCCTTATTTTTATTTTTTTTGGTGGGGAGGGGGCACTTTTTTTTTGTCTGTGAAAGGGACACAAAAAATGTACTTCAACTTCAATCCCACTCCCTTCCAAATCATCTTTCTGCTCCTTTTTTTTTTTTCGTTTCATGTCTAATCGAATTTAAGGCTTTTGTAAAATTTTAGTAATTCATTACTAACTGAAACTTTTTAAATTAGTAATGCATTACTAATTGTTACTTTTTTTTAAAAATAGTAATGCATTACTAATTACTTTTTAAAAAAAATAGTAATGCATTACTAATTACTTTTTAAAAAAAATAGTAATGCATTACTAATTACTTTTTAAAAAAAATAGTAATGCATTACTAATTACTTTTTAAAAAAAATAGTAATGCATTACTAATTACTTTTTTTTTTAAATTAGTAATGCATTACTAATTATTTTTTTAAAATTAGTAATGCATTACTAATTGTTACTTTTTTTAAAATTAGCGATGAATTACTAATTGTTACTTTTTAAAAATTAGTAATGAATTACTAATTGTTACTTTTTTTAAAAATTAGTAATGCATTACTAATTGTTACTTTTTTTAAAAATTAGTAATGCATTACTAATTGTTACTTTTTTTAAAAATTAGTAATGAATTACTAATTGTTACTTTTTTTAAAATTAGTAATAAATTACTAATTGTTACTTTTTTCAAAAATTAGCAATGAATTACTAATTGTTACTTAAAAAAAATTAGTAATGAATTACTAATTAAAATAAGTAAACAAAAAAAAAGAATTTTTTAAATCTAAATTTTGTATATGTCTGATCTTTTGTTCTTTATTTTTTAAATTTTTTGATACATGACTTGAATGCATAAATGAAGCAAATTAGCTTTGAAACTGAAAATTCATCTGTTAAGAAATATTGCGTTTTTCCTTTCATAGTATTTTTTTTCCTTCCCTCATTCAATTGATTTGAGGTGAAGAACAAAGGTTGAATGATTCATGATTGAAAATGCATTATCAAATTTTTTTCATTGTTATAAATGAATTTTTTTTTTAATCTTTTTTTATACATGATTTCAAAACATCAAATTGTTTTGTTTTTTTTTGAAAAGCATAAATTGGATAAATTTCCATTTTAGTTTTTAATTTGAAAATCTGTGTGCAAAAAGTAAAACATTTTGCTTGTCAAAAATATAAGATGTTACCTGATTAAAAAGTTTTGTTACTTAGTAAATATTTCTGTTAAATTTCATTGAAATAATTTCGCTTATTGTTTAAAATAGAATTGCGGCTAAATTTTGGACTTGATTTATTGAATGAGAAAATTAATTTTGGCAGGGTTTATATCAATTTTTTTTTTTTTTTTTTTTTTTTTTTCACAATTTAGTTTTGATTCAGAAACCTTGTTTTTTAGGAGGGGGGGTGTTTGGTTTCATTGTTACTTTCATCTTTTAATATTTTTTTACATTTTTTTCCTTTTTCACATCACTACATTTCATCCATCCATTCAGTAGCTTGTTTTAAACTTTCCGATTTCTCTGCTCAGTTGTCTCTGAAATTTGTTTGTATAAATTTTTTTGGGGGGTGGGGATAAAAAAATTTAAACAATGACCACAGCCTGCCTTACTAAAAAAAAAAAAGGAAAATACTGACAATCTGCTGATCTGTCGTTACAAACATTTTCAGTTCACCCCCTCCCCATTTTTTTCTTCCATATTTTTTTGCCACTCAAAATTAAAGTATACGCCATTTTTTATAAATTTCATTTTTGTATAACTTCTTACTGAAAGAATTTTGATATCAGCAAGCACATGTATACAATGACACATTTTTTTTACTTGCCTTAAGTAATTATTGTAAACCTAATCTTATACAGAAACCTTTTTTCTATTAATTTTTTCTTTCTGAAATATTTAAGAAAAAAATCTTTCTGCATTGTATGTCATCTACAAAGAAGTCATATGTAACAATATAGTTTACTTTTAATCTATAAATACTTACATAGTGCCTAAGAAATCCCTTTTTTAATGTTATTGTCTTATACCTGAGAACTTTTGCTCATTCTTCTTCCTCTTTTGCTTACTCCTTCGTTCATTTTATATCTCTCCATCTCTACCGACATACTTACTTACATACTTACCTACATACTTACATAAGTCACTTTTATAATAAGAACTACAATATACAAATTCGAGTAAATCTCTTTGAAAATACCCTTTTCTTTGCGACTGAAGAATGCAATCTAAAATGTTATCTGCAAAATCAAGTTCTTTTTATCCATCCATTATTCCAACAGAATGTCCTGAAATAGACTGATAATGGCTTATAACTTATCAGTTACGAATTGAAAACTCGTTTGTGTAAATTCTTTATTTTTCTGTTTTATTTTATCAAACAAGTTTTGTGTGACTGATGTTGGCCTTAAAAAAGTTACTTTTTTACCAAAGCAATTTCCGTGTCCTCTTTTGTTTGTACGAATATTTCCTTTGCTCTAAAAGTCTAGGCCATTATTTGCAGAGATTTCTTGTTACTACCAGTTTCTTTTTTTAACTTTTTTTTAAATGCAGCAATTGGAAAATATTAACACACATGCTGTACATTGAAGGTGGTATTAATGTTCAAACGCTTGAAAGTCCATCCTTAGATATATATATATATATATATATATAGCAATAGATAATGTGAAAGAATAGAATAAGGTGCGAATCAAATTTTATTACAGTTCAATGTTCAGGCAAAGTTCTTTAAAGTCCTTAACTCATAAGTTTTCAAAGAAAATCTTCTCCTCAGAGGACTATTACCGCAATGACATTACGGCAGGTAATAAAAATTAAACTTTGAAAATATATAAAAAAAACATTAATGCTCTATCCAGTATATTGAGCTTTATTTTTATCCGGATGTTCACTAATTCTTTAATTAGTGAACATCCGGATAAAAATAAAGCTCAATATACTGGATAGAGCATTAATGTTTTTTTATATTAGTTGCCTCTTATATCTTTTGCTGTATTCACCTTATCTATATATATATATATATATATATATATATATATGGTAAAAAAGACAAAAATGGAAAACGTTAGAACTTAAAAAATTTCATAAAATACTTTTTTTATACATTAGGTAAGAGCAGTTAGCAGCTATGTGTGAAGTGCCTATAACACAACCACTAACTGCTCCTACACAGTGTATAAAAAAAGAAATCTCCTTTTTGGGGGGGGGGGGGGGGGGCATATAAAAAAAATCTCATTTTGCCTTTTAATGAAATTCTGAAAAAACAAAGTATCAGGCTCTAAAGTTTTCCTTTTTTTTTTTTAACGATATATTGTCTTTTGGCTATTTTCATATATATATATATATTTATATATATATATATATAAATGAAAACCTGCGATAGTTTTGGGTTGTACTGAATCTGCAATTTTGTTTTAGTTTTGTCTCCAATTGAAGCGATGATTCATTTTATTCCACTTGATCTTAATTGGCTATCCTGTCAATTTTTTTTTTTTTTTTAGTTTAAGATGGAAGAAGAAATCATTTGATAATCACTTGGAGGTAAATAAATAAATCTCCAACCACCGTGTTAAGGGGTTCATTGAGGTGTATCTGTGTTAAGGGGTTCATTGAGGTGTATCTGCGTTAACCTTGCAGTGTGTCTGCCTCGTCCAAAGATGATGTGAGGCCTTTTAATTTGTTTAAATGGTTCTGAAATCAGTTTTTCTGCTCTGTGGTTAAGCAAGTTTATTTCCTGCTAGAAAATAAAACGGGATTTGATCGTTTATAATAAAAAGTAAAAATGAAAACCGCATTGTCATTTGATGGTCAATATTTGATCATTTTATTTCAAAGAAAGTCTCCTGTATTTTCCTTTGTCCGTTTTTTCCCACTGATGTAATATCTCTTAATTCTATTGATGAGCCATTCATTGATTGCAAAGAGCATCCATTGACCTGAGCCAAGTGCTGCTAGTTCAGCATGATCATCTGTCCATTTTGAAGAATGTAAACGTTTGTCTTCCAACATTTGTTTTTATCATAAAAAAAAATTAAATTGCCATTCAGATATTTTTCTCGATCATAACTGTGACAAAAAGACACCTCTTTTTTTTTTGGGGGGGGGGGGGTCTTTTAATCTTCGCTAACATCTTCATCAGTGCATTTTCCAATTCTATATTTTTTATTTTTGGTAAAGGGAATGCTGAAATTTAGAACTTATTTAAAACAGAGCAACATTAGCCAAGCCAATGCAAAACTCTTTGATTTATTATCAAAATGGTGGGTAGACTAATAATTCTCGGTTTGAAATGAGAAGTTATATCAATAAATTAGTTCTTTTATTTCTGTCGACATTTGCTGGGGAAGAACTTTTTAAATTTAAAAGAAAAAAATTTTCATATAAGTTTTTGACTTTTTATGCTTATACAAACAATTATCCAATTTTGAGCCAAAAATAAGTCTGCTTTTTATTTGTCGACTAATGTTAATTTTTTTAAATCTATTTACCGTGTACATTTTTATGTAATTTTTAACTATAGTAATGAATTTAAGAACTTTTAATTTTATTAACTGTTTCAGTCGACACACTTTTTTTTAAAATATAAATTTTACTCTCACAATAGATTTGTTGACACCAAAACAAAAACTGACTTTAATGACATTTTGGTAAACTGTTTACCGTATTCAGACATGTAAAAGCTTTCTAAGATGTTAGTGTTAGTTTGGAGAATCTTGTATGTTTTCTTCAAGTTAATACAAACATTTTTGTAAGCAGAATAAAATAAAAATTCACTACAATCAATTAATTTAACATTAAGTATTTTTACAATCATTATTTATATCATGTCACTCACCCCCCTTCTCTTTCTTAATGTGTGCAGTCATTTCATGAATTAAATGCAAGTTTTTAATTTCATGATTTGAGAATTCCTGAGAAATATTTTTTTAATTGATAGTAACTAATGAATCAGTTTAATTTATTGTTTCTAAAAATATTTTCTGTAAAATAATTATTAAAATAAAAAAAACAAAACAATTTATTTCTAACAAAATGAATTATTGGAAAATCGACATAAAATTATTTTTCTAAAATGTCTGTTCCGTTATAAAAAAGAAAATAAGTAGATTTGTTCTTCTTTAACACTGGCCAATTTGCTCTGGAAAAACAAATTATACCAGAATTTTTATTTCTTTGATACTGATTGTAATAAAACAAACCTTGAACTTTCTGCCTTTTTAGTGCATTTAAAAACGATTCAAAACCTGGCATATTCCTTCTATTATCTCATTTTCTCACTATAAATCCAATCTTGTCTTCAAATTGAATAGCCTTTAATGGAATTAACTAGTTTAATTTTTTTTAATTGTTAAAATGTAGCTTTTAAAGTAAAGGCTCTTGTTTTTTACCCATGTAATATTGAGCACTTCATCTGTAGAGCCCGTCCACCATCAGTCATTCTGCCTCTCTTGATAATTTTTATAATTTAGGTACTTATCTAGACACAAAACGATCATAAAAATAGCCAAACGTTTACACGTTGGTTTATTAATAGATGAGCGTTCAATTATGATTAGGGTCCATGAATATATTGATCAGCATTTTTTTCTGGCCAGTTCACCGCATAAATTTTTTTTTTTTGTAGATTAACACCCGCTACTGAATCATCCCCTCTCTCTCCCAAAAATGAGATTCTACTTTTTTTTAAACGATTGCATGTTAACACCCTGAAAAACTGTGGAAAGAAAAAAAAAAATTCTTTTAAAAAAGAATTCAGTTCAATATGTAAATTTAACGTAAAATAATATCACATTTCCGAACTATTGTAGGTTTTTAGAGCAGTTAATCTATTTTTTTTTATATACCCTATGTCTGATTGACAAGGTTGTAAAACCACACGTAATCCCCATAAAAAAAAAAAAAACACCCAAAAAACGCACAGGATTTATCGTCCATAGTAAAAAAAATGTTTTACAAAATTGGTTAATGCCCTAAAATGCTAGCTAGAATAGCAAGGAAATCGGAGATCATTTTACTTTAAATTCATATGTAACCCCCCCCCCCCTCTCTAATTTCTAAAATAAATTTGTTTTTTTCTTTCCATCAAGTTTTTCAGGATGTTCACACGTAATCGCCTTAAAAAAATCTCATTGGGGGGGGGGGTGTTGCGGAATAATACCATTTGCGTAAATGAAGACATTTTTATTTTTTTTAATGTTGACGTAAAATTCATGTTGCAGCTAATTTCCATATTGCAAAAAAAACATCAAGATGGCCATGGATATCATAATTTGTTCAAAGAAAAGGTTGTTTAAAATTGAGACCCAAAAGTTTTTTGAAAAACTGGAAAAATTCTTTCAATTATTAACTTGAATAAAAAAAAAACTCACGTTAGCTTCAAAATGTAATAAAGGGAGTTAAGCTACTCTAATTCCTGTATTAGTTTGATTCCAGTTGCTTCCCTTAGATTTTTGCTTTAGGGAAAAGAAATTGTTGTTTTGCCTTTTGTGTGAAGCCATTTCTTTCCTTTCTCTATTTTACATACACCAACCGTAGTTGGCTTTTCTGTTTGTCCAGCTATTTTACTGACCAGAGGAATATTAATCTTCAGTGGGTGCTTCCCAAAGTTTCTTTTGGTTCATTCACAATTAACATTTTAATTGATTTTATAAAAGATTATCCGACTTTTATTTTTCCTATTCATTTGTAGAATTAAGCCGAACCAGTCAAGGATTTAAAATAAAAACTCATATTTGTTATAGTAATTTTTAGTTTGTATTTTTTTTTTATTATTGCAATAAATTGAACTGTTTAACATAAATAAAATTACAAATTAATTTAAAAAAGACTTTTTTTTTTTTTTTTATTAACATTATATTATCTTTTCAATAAGTTTTAAGTGAATACTGAAACTTAATTTTCTATTTTTTTTAAATGCCGGGGGGAGGGGGTCTCGTAAAATGTGATCATGTTATGTTTGCAATTAAAGAGATTCTCTTTTTTCAATTGTCAAACTTTTTAACAGATATTCAAATGGCGATTTTAGTTTTTCATGTGTTTTCAGTTCCAAGTAAAAAAACAAAAAAACTTTAATTTCTTTATTTTGAAACGAATGTATTATAATCATGGAAACGTCTCATGAATGTAACAAGTTTGTGATGAATCGACACAAATGTATAGACATTCTCATCAGACTTCTCCTTCGAAAAAAGTAAAGTTAGGAATGAAAGAACTTAAATATCTAAATTTTAAATGATGACACCCCCCACCACCACGGCATGAAAAAATGAATTCATCTTTTCTTCTCATTCACAAAAGTAACATGTCCTTAAATATGATTTCTTGGCTCTTAGAAATTCTACACAAATAAAAATAAACTTTGAATTCAATTGTTTAATTTGTCTGGCGATTCAACAATTTTGAAATATTGGTTAAATTTTTAACTTAAAGATTTTGACTTAAGCAAATCCAACTCGCAATGTTTTTTTTCCTACTAGAAACCCTTGTGATTTCTGGACCCTACCAAAAAGGCCTCCTCCTGACATTCATAAAACCATGACAACTGGAATCCCTCCCCCATTCATAAATGCCTTTCAATCTCATGAACTCAAATTTCCACCATTCATTTTTCTTTCTTTTTTTCTGCTATGATAGGATTTGAACAAACATTTTTTTTTTTCCTTTTTGAAACCATTGAATTTTTTTTTTTTTAATTTGTCATTTTCTTACAAGAATTTTTTTTCTCCTCAACATTGTCCAATTTAGAGAAAAGGATGGATGCGTGGAAACTTAAAAGTAAAAACTATATTTTCTGATATCCCTCCACCCCATTTGATAAGAAATTGAGGAAGAAAGCAAAAAATAAACTTTATTACAAGAATTTCAATTGTTTTTCATCCTTTAAAATATTTTTAAAATAGTGCAAGGATTAAAATAAAAAAAAAAAATTCCTTTGAAGTGGGGGTATATTGTTTTGTACACATTTTTTTTTTTTTTTTGGTCTGATTGATGTAAAGGGATAAAATCTGCAAAATGTTTTTGCAGTTCGAATGTAAAGAGAAAATGTAAATGACCATGAATTTCTCTTTTTAGGAAAGAAACTACTTTCTTAATGAATTCAATAAAACAAAAAACAAAATCAATTTCCTGGTTTCAACTTTCTTTTAATCCCAAATGATTTTATTTTTTCAGATTTCGTAAAGTTTGCTTTTTACTTCATATAAGGTTAACATTATTTTTTTTTAATTACACCATCTTATCTTTATATATAATCTTTTATATAAAGTAGTTGATTTATTAAACGTTTCTTTGAGATTAATAGCTTAATATATTGATAAATACTTAATTCTGTTTTGCAAATAAATTATGACAAAGTGCAACAAACCATGTAAAGAGACATAAACTTTTTTTTTCCTCTCTACTACTATTCAATCCAAACAAGGCAGATTTCAACTAGGACATAAGGAGCTACTATTATGATCATGCCTACTGGGACACGAAGGAAGGGAGTTGAGCAGCGAGATATCTGTTGGCAATACATTTAAATTTCTGCATGTTTGTATGGTCAGGGAAGCAAGGACAGTATTCCAAAGTTTAGCTGTTTGAGGGAAGAAACTATTAGAGTAGAAAGCTTTATGGCATCTAGGGACCTCTACAGTGAAGGGGTGGAATTTTGCTCCTTGTCGGGTTAATCAGTATTTACATCAAGTATATCTGCATACAGTCTGAATGTTTGTCTAATAAGTCCACTTTAAACTTGGATATGGTAGTCATCGTCACAACCTCCTCTGGCAGGTTGTTCCATGGAGCAGAAACAAAGAATGCTGCCTTTTTGTCTTGGCACCATTCTACAATATCTTTTTATAGATAAGGATTTGTTGCTTGAATATGCATACTCAAGAATGGGTCGTACCAGAGTTATGTATAAAGGAATGGAATGTGACCATAAATGGATAGTTACATTTAATACTACCATGACAATGCTCCTTTCCTTTAACAATTATAAGATGCCATGACTGATAGCACCCTTCCCGAGAGTCCAACATTCAAACTCCTTGGTCTAACATTCACAAGTAACATGAATTACAATAAATAGATAGAAGACACTACCAAGTCTGCTGCAAAGAAGGTGGGCTCCCTCTACCGAGCTAGAAAACTTCTCACACCTGCCAGTATCCTATAAAGCCACCATTCACTCATGCATGGGGTATCATTGCCACATCTGGGCTGGTGCATCAGCCATTAGTCTCTCCATCTTGAACAAGGTCCGAAAAAGTCTCTAACCTAATAGCTTGGTAGACACTTTCACTGTCTACCAAGTTCAAGCCCCATCGCCACAATGTTGCATCCCTGTGCTTGTTTTAAAAGTACTTCCACAACACGCAACAAAATCTCACCCTTCAGTGTAGAGGTCACCAGATGCTGGAAGACTTAGTAACTTCTTTCCTCAAATCCCTCCCTGCTTCCCCGACTGTACTAACATGCACAAATTTAAAAGTAATGTGAAGAAGCGTCTTGCTGTATAACTTCCCACTTCGGAGTGAAATTTACAGGGGCATCCTCAGTGGTAGTGTGCGTTAAAAAAAAAAAAATAAATAAAAAGTGTCTGGCGTTAGGTTGAGAAAGGATCTCCAGATCAAGTAGCGAACCCGCCTCGCTTCATCGCCATTTCGATACAATGGTGTGTTGGGTGAAAGTTATCCACAACTGTAACAAGATCCTTTGCATTAGCGACGATATTGAGTGGAAAATCTAGTTTGCAATCATGTTTTTTAGCTATACTTTATAATTATATTGTTAGTTATGATATTCCGTAAATAGCTAAATTAAAGAAACATTTTCAGTGACGACCATAAAATTCACTTGAAATTAGCTAATGAAAATGCTGGCAATATGATTTACTACGAGTGAATATTGAAAGATTTTGTTAGTAAATTACCACCTAGTGATTTGGGTGAAAGGAAGGGGACTTGGGAAATGTGGGTGGCTTAGCCCCTCCACATTAGGGGTGATATTGAGTGGCAGATAGCAAAATGCAGTCATCTTCCTAAGTTCAGCGATAAATCTCAGCTTGAAGACCTGACTGTTCAGATTACCCTATGTTGATCACAATTTCGTCTAGGTGATACTAGTTGTTTTTGTGTTCTTTAAAGAAAATTGTATTTCTAGAGTTCATGAATTGGATACTTAATCCGAGTCGATAATTTAATTTTGCTTAGTAATAATTCAGTGGCGACAGTTTTAACTCTATCTTTTATAGTTAGCTACATTTTAAATAGATTCATCGATTTTTGTATTGAACAGTAAACAAAAATCATAGCATTTTTTGTTCATTAAAAAACAAAAACATTAAGACTTAATAATAATTTATGGTTTTGACCAATCGCTGCATTCCTTTTCAAGCAAATGTAAACAAAATTCCATGATCAAAGTAAGTTGTAAATTAATTAGTACTTCTTTTCTATATAAAATAAACAATACACTTCCTAAACTAAAACCACACACACACACACACACACACACACACACACACACACACACACACACACACACAGTTAAAATAGAAATCTTGTTTTTTTTTTGTTGTTTGACTTTTAAAAAAAACACTCACTCACTTAATAAAACTTTTAAAAGTTTTTATTTATGGAATCAAATCCATCATAAATTTTCGTTTCTTTATAAATGTTTTTAAAATGTCAGCCATATCAATCTTTAAAAAAATTACTTTATTCCCTTTCAAATTTTGAAGGGTGACAAAATTCTTAGCTTCCCAGCTTAAAATTCTTAGCTTGCATCTAATAATTTTATAACATAGGTACAGTTTTATAAAAATTTGGTTCAATTAATAATTTAATGACCAAATGATAATTAAATTTAACTTTCAAAATTCTATTTAAAAAGACAATTTGGTAAAAAAAAACAAATAAAAGAATCCTGAGCTACTTTTAAAATAAATGACTGAGTTTAATGAGTTATTACAGCTTTAATTTGCCGTTTATTTTCGAGACATGGCCAGCTCATTGAAACCATTATGAAACCCCAGAAGTCTACTCTAAAACTAGTGAAAAAATCCCACAAAAGGATAAGTCTTAATGTATTGAACCTGAACACAATTGTTAAGTTGGTATCAAAACGATGGTTTAGTGATCTAGAAGCAATGCTAGAACTATCTTGGTGCATGGCATAGTCCACTGTACATCAGATTGCTGACCAGAGATTGGCGACTTTTAATTCAGTACATTCTCAATTTAATACACGATCATAAAACGCGCAAAGACGTTTTTCTTCCCGACTAGTACACGGGTGCAGGCTATTTTTACCCCTCTCGGAGTGTTGGACCCATAAGACCTTGTAAGGCCATCCATCTAAGAGAAGGAAATCTGACAAAAGAACCTTGCTACCAACTACTTACGCTGTGGCAGTAAACCGTTGGGAAGTTTCCTTAGTCCTGATCGACAACCTTCCTAGAGTTGGAATCTCGAACAAAATATCCGGTATGCAAACCTACAATTGCTTAAGGAGTAGATAGGTTCTGCCTATCACCAGCCCTCACACTCCTTTGTCTATTAGTAAGGCGCAGAGGTCTGGGACGCCTCTAAAAACTCAGTGCCTAGCCTTGTTTCCTTACTAGGACAATGAACGCCGTTCTCTTTCTCTCTATTTGGGCAACTTGGGGAAAGATTTTTCGTCACATGACCATGACATGACCAGTCTAGGTCTCTCTTGTTCCGACAAGTTGAGGGTACATGTTAGACAGCTTGTCTGGCTGCTGTTTCTGACTGACAGGACAGGAGCCCAAACTCTTGGGTAGCGCTAAGAACGGCTACTCCATCATCAGTTGCATAATACCGTGGGTAGTTGTGGGTGCCATCTCGCACATGGAAAGGGACCCTGCAATTATCTCCGGTGGGCTTTCTCGAGGCCACAACCCCCATGGACCAGGTCATGACTAATGGACTGGTTGTGTGAGCTTATTGGCACCAAACAAGGACCCACTTTGGCCAATCCACTCTATAATCAAAACAAACATGTCATTACAAAAAAAATAAAAGCAAACCTAAACCAGACACCCAACAAAAAACACTTTCGCCTCCACCCTTGAGGCTCGCATTCACAAATATCCGGAGACTTAGAACCACCATCAATGACGTAGAAACCTTTCTCCTGACAAACTCCCCAGATATCCTAGCTCTAAGTGAAACTAACATTCAATCCTCAATCTCCTCTCACCACTTTGACATGACTGACCACTTCTCACTCTACCGTAAAGACTGACAAACATATGCACGGGCTAGGAGTTTACGTTCGGAACAGCCTCCCTCTGACTAGAGAACATAGGTTAGAATCAGATTACCAAAACTACATGTGCTTTAGATTGACTTTACATCACAGCGTTAGTTACTTATATTTCTTATACCGTCCCCGTCGACCCAGGACTGTACTCTCTCTCTCTGAAAGCATAGATAGAGCACTCTTAATTGACTCGAATGCCCAGATACATGTATTTGGGAATTATAATGCCCACCACCGCGACTGGTTGGGATTCTCCAGCCTTACTGACGCAGCCGGCAACTCTACGTATAATTTCTCCCTCTCTCAGACTGTCGATTTTCCGACCCACATCCCCGATCGAGTAGACCAACAAACCTCACTTCTAGACCTTTTCTTGACCTCAATGCCCGAGGCTTGTGTGACGAAAGCTCATAGCCCACTCAGGAATGCTGATCACATTGTGCTAATGATACATATCACCCTAAAAAGTCGTCCAAAAGCTGATGAACCGTTGCTAAAAACAACGCGATACTACAAGCAGGCTGATTTTGAGTCAATCAGAGATAACATCAGTGACGCCCCATGTTGGGAAACCTTTTCACTCCCTGCCGACCAGTGTGCAAATGAGTTAACTAAATGGGTCAAAACAGGCATCGAAGCCTATGTCCCCATGCAAAAATTCTTTAGCAAGCCCCACTCTCCCCAATGGTTCACCTCGGAATGTGCAGCTGCCATTTCTGAGAGGCAACAAGGATTCCGTAAATTCGGCCGCCATAAGTCAGCTACTAATAGACATAAATTTATAGAGTCAAGAAATAATTGCAAGGCGTGATAGGCGAAGCAAAGAGAAGGTATAATGAGTTAACAGAAAAAACGCATTCAGTCACAGAAACTAGGTACTCGTGATTTCTGGAAAATCTACAATAGTGTAGTGAATAATGGTCAATCAACGATTCCCCCACTATCAAACCACAATGTTGTCGTTTGTACGGCCACTGATAAGGCTGAACTACTTGCCCAGCGTTTCGCTTCTAACTCCACTTTGGACTCAGATAACCACCCCTCCCCAAATTCCCTGTGGGCCGAAGCCACACTTGATAATCTGGTGATCACCCCATCCCAGGTCAGAGACATCATAAAAAAAACCTTGACACCTCCAAAGCTGGCCCCTGTCCTCTCCAAACTCTACAATAAATGCCTAGCTGAATCTTGCTTCCCCGATAGCTGGAAAATTGCCTCTGTGGTACCAGTCTACAAGAGTTCTGGGAATAGAACTGATCCTCAGAACTACCGCCCAATCAGTCTACTCCCGATCTTTGCTAAAATCTTTGAATCCTTAATCAATCTAGCGATAGTACGGCACTTATTTAATGCTAAACTTCTTTCTGACCGCCAGTATGGATTTAGACAAGCACGATCTACTGCAGACATCCTCACAGACATCTCTGAACGCATGTATCATACACTCGACAAGGCAGGAGAAACTAGGGCAGTAGCGCTTGATATATCCAAGGCCTTTGACAAGGTATGGCATAAAGGGCTTCTCCTGAAAATACGCTCATACGGTATTACTGGGCAATTATTTAATATAATTAGATCCTTCCTAAACAAAAGAAAAATTCAGGTTGTCCTCGATGGCCATTCATCTCCCTGCGCAGATCTCAATTTAGAGCGACAGCCCCCCACCCCAACCTTCTCCCCTTTTATTTTTTCTCAGTAGCCCCTTACGTCTACAGTGACGGCCTGCCTTGTTTGGGGTGAACTATGTTAAAAATAAAAAAATTTGATTTAAAAAAAAAAAACAATTATGTAATCAAAATTATTAATTTAAAATTTCCATCCATTTAAGAAAAAAAAAGCCAAATAATTTGCTGGAAATAATGTTTTGCATCTAAGAAAGCATAAAATAGTGTTTGTCAAGTGAAGATGTAGTTTTTGTTAGTAAACAAAAAATACAAGATCTTCCATGAAAAACTTAAGTTTACGTATGATTAGCAAAATTCTCCCAAAAAGTTATCCATTGGAGAAAAGGGGATACTGAACTTTTTGACTTTATCGCAACGGTATAAAATACAAGCAAAATATTTCAATTAGAAATAAATAAAATTAATTTTTTTTTTTTTTTGGTTAAAACTGTCTTAATTGAAATAATTTGAACTGATAAAAATAAAATTTCAATTTTTTATCAAAATAAATTTAATAGAGACTAGTGATGGGACGATTCCATTATTTTTCGATTTCGATACAATTACTGATTCTGTTCTAAATTTTCAATTCTGACACAATTACTGATTTTAATAAATATACCAAAGTTATGTTAAAAAAAAAAAGATCACGTCAGTTTTTTTAATATAATATTGTGGAACAAATGCTATAAAAAAACGGATGTGTTCATTTTTTTTGTATCTCACCAATAAGTTATAAGAAAAACAAACATTTGTAAACTTTTTCTGGATTAAAAAAAAAAAAAAAGAAAACGTAATTAATTAATTAATGAATGTTTATTTTTATTTTGAAGAAGCAAACATTTCTTTGTAAATGAATTTACTTAACTATTTTCAAAGGGAGAGAAACAAGATTATAATGCATAAATTAAAAAATATTTGAAAAAAATTTTTAAAAAAATTTACTTAACTAAACATTAAGAAAAATGTGCTTGTTTTTTGTTTTTTTTACAATTGTTTTACGAACTTAACTATATTGTACGTATGATTTTACAAAGACTGATAATCTCAATTACAGAGAAATCTAGAAAAAAAAAGCCAACAAAATAAAAATTTTACTTATCGGACACATTTTAGGTTTAATTTTAATTGTTTAGGATTAATTATAAATGTTCTCAATTAAATAACAGAACTTTTCATTTGTTATTGGCAAGAATTCCCTTTGTACAAAATTTAACAAAACAATATTCTTGTGCCTAATTTGTCAAAATGTTATATTGTTTTACACAACTAAATAATTCAAAGTGTAGTATCTGTTCTGGTACATTTATCTTTTTTGTCCTAAGGAGAAGCCTTCTAGACCGAAGCAATTTATTTTTGGCCCAATTCAGAGTGCCCCCTTTTGGAAAGCTGGATTCTGTTTAACCCTGCCCTCGTGGGTTCTACTTTTTTTCTTTTCTTTAGGCGATTGTGTAAACACCCTGAAAAAAATTGGCAGAAAAATTTATATTTTTTCAGAATAGGGTAGATATATATATATATATATATATAGATAATTATATTTACATTTTTATGTTGCCAAATTTTCACTGTCTTTCACGCAGTCTCATACGTGTGTAAAAATAAATGGAAAGAAAATGTAACAACTGAACTACCAAACGGTTTCAATAATATTAATAACTAAGAATCATTTTATTAGTCTCTGATTTTATTGCCTTCTATCTCCACCCCGCCTGTTATAACTTTAGAAATTTTGTATTCCAACCACGCAGACACGGAAACTCAAAATCAAAGAAGAACTGACGCCAAAGTGTCTTCTTGCGCAGAGTTGTGAAAATCTTCACTAATTCCTTTATACCTAATTCAACTCCAAACCAAACTTTTCATGTTCAACGCTCAAAGGTTGTTTTTTTCACACTTTTTGGCCACCTCTTGTAAGGTCGTTTGGTAACCTGCTTTCTCAAGTGATAGCCCCCTCCCAAAGAGCTGAATTACATTTCTGTGGAGGAGAAAAAAGGCGCATAGTTGATGTGCTTTAAAGCTGGCTTCATGTAAATTCAGTTCTAACAAAGAAGAACAAACTGAAGATAGATGCGTGGTTGATTGAGATCTTAAATTGTAACATTTTTTAAAACAAACATTTAAACGAAGTGCGTTGTCAGTTTTGGGGATCATCACTTTAGATGTAAAAGAAAATGCAGATAAGGGGTTAAAAACAAAACAGGTGACAAATTCTTATAGTAAAAAGATTTATTGTATTTTAAGATGAATATACAATACGGCTATATTTCCAGATTTAACATTGCATACATGTATCTCGTGTGTTTACCAACAAAGAGGAAAATGAATGCAGAGGGATTAAAGGGAAAAGTGTCAGCCCTGCCAGAGTTGAAAGGTCAATTATTCTGGAAAGGTCAATCATTCTGCATGATACATTGATCATTAAAAAAATAAATGAAAGTATATTAAAAATAAGATGGTATCTGGAATTTTTTTTTCTCAAGTTTATTTCAAATAAGTCGGCTTTTTTCTCTTATGAATGGAGATTTTTACACTTATATGAAAACGTAATTTTATTCAAGATGAAGTATGGATTATGAGAAGAGGGGGGGGGGGGTAAAAAAAATTTTGGTTAAAGAAGCTGGGAGAATAGAATATACAATTATTTAAAGCTTGTTTGCGAAAATAAAATCTTTGAAGAAATAATTTAATTCAACGAAGTATGAAAATACAGGATTTTTTTGTTAATTAAAAAAGATAGAAATCAGTGTTTAATTAGTGCGTAATTATTTAGATTAACGTTAGTGGAAATTTGTGAGTTATCAATTTTCCTCCCTCCACATAACATTCACGTTTAAAACCAATTTCTATATTCTCAGAAATTAGATCATCAAATGAATTTCCAGACTTTTGGAATTATACAAGTATCGTAAAATTGCCAATAAAGTTTATCATAACTTTATCAATATTTAATACTTATTCTTCTATTAAATAGTACATGCTTTTAAAAAAAAAATTTTGTTTTTAAATACCACAGGTTTTAAGAGATTTTTAACATCACTGATAATTATACAAGTAAACATGTCGAAGCATAAAATGTGTTAGAATAAAGAAACAAATAATATGAGAGACTTTTGTTGGGTGAGGAAAATTTCAAGATAATTAGAAATAAATATATTTATTATATACACGCATACACCCATTGTCTTTGGCAACAAAGGATATAAAATGAGAGACTGTTTAAGTTTAAGATGTAAAGTTCATAGTCAAGGTCAAGATACAGAGCAGGATTTCTGATCACGGGATTGAGATGAACCAGAGGTCTGAGTCTGGAAGAAAAAAAAAAGTGGTGCCTATTAATGCTATTTTCTATACATATCATCATAAAAATAGCTAAAAACTTTTCAAGCTGTGTAACACAAATGTAATCGATTATAGAAGACATTTAGAGGAGTTTATTATCTTACAAAAAAAAAAAAAAAAAAAAAAAATCAACTTTTAGATTCTTGTAAACTTCCATGAATTTCAAAAGATGTTTTTTGCATAAGCAATATCATAAATCCTGCAAAGCAGACCACAGGATGAGGGGGAAAACAAACCCGAAGACATACAAAAAATATTCATTGAGTTCCTTGTTTTCAAAGATGAAGATTGTTGTCAGCATATGCAAACAAATGAACGGTGAAAGTAAAGAGGAATTTTCACCATGTGGCAGCTGCTGCCCTGGATGTGGAGGTATTTGTTTGAAAACAGGTATATTACCAGGTGCAGTTCCTGTGGTGATGGCCAACCAAAGAGTACCTATTTCTCCGTGTCCTCAGTAGAAACAGGAACTACATAGGGTCATCAAGCCAGTTGAGAGGACTTATCAGGAGTCAATTAGTGAGCCATTTTCCTTTTTTTTTGTGCCAACTGAAAAGGAACATGGTTCACTAAGAATACGTCTGAGCTCTCATGAGATGAACAAGCCGCTCACGGTAGAGCACTAAACAATATCGATTTTGAAAAAATGATGTGCTCCATGATATAAGGATGCCACCATTTTTACTATGACCAAATGTCATTGGGCTATTGATACATTAAACTGGAAGTAACTTTCAGTGACTTCACAAAATTCTAAACCCGTGTTGGACGGTTTTGTTGAAAACGGCTACCATTTGGGTTGAGCATAGAAATGGAGATAATCTCCAAAACAGAATGTTGGAACAGTTCCAAATATAAAAAAAGTCCATCATCATATGTGATGATCTGAGCATGGCAGGTATTTTGGGCATTACTGGAAAGATGTGTGCTGGAAACTGAACTCAATCATGAGAAACAGGAAGCAAGTTTGGTTACAAAAACCTTCATGGGACACCCACATCACTAAGGAAGGCATTGTAGTCTGTCAAGAAAATGTCAGCCATCAGAGATATCCTGGGAGCCCTGCAGATTTCTGGTCATGACTAATTATGTAGCAAAGTTTATCCCAAACCTGAACACCATTGTAAAGTCTCTCCAAAATCTAACCAAGAATGATGTTTCATAGAAGTTGTCAAAAGACCTAGCAGACTGCTTTCGACACTGAAAGAAATGACCACAAACTCCTCCGTTCTACGATCACCCGCCGAATGAACTCGTACAAGACAAATGACATATCTGTGTAATGAGAATTTGACCAAACCTTCTCTTGCGCACATAAAAGTACAATTATGCCAAGAAAGGAGATCCGACTGGCAGAGATGCGATAACAAGCCCTAACGAACACGCTGGGAATAGATGAACTGTTGCTTGTAAACGAGTTCACAATGCAGTCTCTATAATACAACAGATTTACATAAATACACTGCAACATAATGGAAGATCCACTTGTTGACGTCACTGCTAGAAGGTGGACTGATGTCAAGACATTGCCTAACTTCCTGAAACTCTTTTTTGATTATAGCTACCTGGACAGGGGGGGGGGGGCACCAGTGTAGATGATGCTCCTTAACCTGCACGTTAATAAAAAAGAACCGATGATGATGATGATGAACTCATAATTCACGATGGATGGATACTGCTAAAACAAAGGATAGCAAACCTGCATGCAACCTGACATTAAAAATAGAAGGCACGTGCTGGTCACCTTGGTATGAACACGTCTTCAGAAAATCAAGGGACTTGATCCTCTCACCAGTTAAAAGGCTGTGCCATCTTCACAACATAAGCAGCTTGTCAACAAACAGAACTTCAGATTACCACACAGGAAGTAGCGATCAACCTCCTATCGTGGGGAGGGGAGAACTACATTATCACAGTTGATGGGCACAGCAATTTTTTTAGATTGACTGGCTCAACACACCCATGTCGGAGTCAGTGAACAGATGTATGAAGGCACACTTTGCTCGCTATGGAATGCCGAAGACACAGACTTTCAACAATGGACCTCAATTCTCGTCACCTGCCTTCAAAAAGTTTGCTCAGAAATTACTATTCAAACATGAAACTATCTCACCGAAAAACACTCAAGCCAGCTGTAGAAGTGACAGTAACAGAACAATGTGTTGTATATTGTGCCTTCTCTCTATCTCTCGCAAAAAGATTGAACAGAGTCGACTTTTCAAACCTGAACAAAGCAGACACGTGGCCGAACGCAGTTGAATCTTCGAGATTCAATTATGTTTCTTTTCAAAATATAATAAATTATATTTTTATATTTAAAAGTAAAAATGCCTCGTTTCATTATTACAAGCCTTGATTTCCAGCCTATGGTCCCGAGCAAACAACCAGTCCAGCAGGAAGCTGACAAAATACCCGGCTGGGTATGAACCATTTTATGTTAAAAGTGGGTGTGCCTATCGTTGCCACTCGGGGAGCTAGTGTGTGCCATTTTCCAGGACGAAAGATCCCTTCCAAAAAACAACGAGCACATTTTGTCCTGTTATAAAGATTTCGCCCATGGCCAACGGTAGAACATTACAATTTTTTTTTATTGTTAAATTCCAAAAAAGTTTTAGGGAAAAATCTAGTCCACCGTGACTACTATCATATAGAAGTACCCAAAGTTTAATAATACCCCCTCCGCACACACTAAGGAATTACGGTAAAGATGAAGCAATGCTTACATTAGATGATCTGGAATTTTCAGCCTGGCTTGCTGCTATAGCTTGAGCAAGTTGAAAATCTTCCTCCTCTTGTCGAGTCATTCTAAAATTAAAAAAAAAATAATGTACAATAACGAAAAAACAATACATAACCAGGGTTCAATTTTTTTTCTGTAGTATCATACAATAAATACAGATCACAACTGGCAATGTTAACAATGAACAATGCTAATAACCAGAAACCATATCTCTTAATAATGGAGATTATGTATATGTCTGTCTGAAGCCAAAACTATATTATTAGTTTTGAACGCTCTCTTTTTATATCTACTTATCAGCTCCTATATATACCCATTCGAAAACCTCCCTAAGCATCACGTGTCTTTCAAATTTACATAATTAATTTGTTTTAAGGCTTCTAATAAATTAATATTCGCAAATATACACTCATGATTGTTTTTTCAGATTTCCAAATGTATTTAAAATAATAATAGTAATCTTAATAAAAATTATTAATAAAATTAATTAAAGACTTTGTTTTTTTTAAAAATCTATATAATTGAGTTACGTAATTAAATTAGATTGTAATGGAATATGATGGAACAGCCGGTGGCCATTCCAACATTTGGTTACCCGTCCTCTGATTATTAAGTATAACGTTCTATTTCGAATGCACAGAAAGTTCTATTTCGAGAAATCCACAGGTGTTAACATGTCAGATTAGAAAGAGAGAGAGAGAGAGATAGAGAGAGATAGAGAGAGATAGAGAGAGAGAGAGATGGACACAAGACAGGGGCGTGTTATTTGATTAATAACACATTCACTCAAAAATGATATATTTACTTTGACGTTTTGGGTTAGTTTTTTTGTTTTTTTTTAAAAACTTATTAGAAATTATGTTTTAAAGCACAAATTTATTGAATCAAATTGTTTAATTCAAAAAATAATTAATTAGAAAAATTTCAAATTCATGTAAAAGTTTAATACGAAAATGCGTTTAGTTTAAAATGCTAACTAATGTAAACAATAGGCTCATAGAATTATCCTTAAGTGCAAACTTACATGACTTAAATTCCAGAAAGATAAATGGTTCCATCATGGATTTTATTTTTTTATCGAAAATAAGATTAAAAATTAAAGTTGATCAGATTTAATATCTAATTATTTATTTTAATTTATTTTTGTCCAATAAAATTCAAGATTTTAGACTGGAAGGTGGCTCATCTATAGGTCTGGCCAAATATAAATTTTGTTACGCCGTCTTCTGAAACAATGAAATAACTTCTATTTATCGAAGAGAATTTAAAGATTTTGTTTTCTAAATACTTTCCCTGCGATTACTTTTTACTTAGTTTAAAATGCAATGTATGTAATATGTAACTTAAAACAACTAGCAAAAATATGCGAATGGAGAGAGCATATATTTGCTAGTCGACAATGTTTGCAAATTGGTTTCATAACATTCAGATACAAGAGGAACAGGAATTCTGAAATATTAAAACATTTTAACCCAGGAGAAATTGTGGAATCAATTTTTTTTTAAACCAAACGGATTATCTGTAAAAATACTAACTTCTCCCATTAAACTAGGTTTCTTCTTAGCACATAAAAATAAAGTTATAAAAAGGATACAATTGAAAGTGCAAAATAGACAGCTATAAAAAATGGCGCAATGTAACCATGCAATCAAAAGTCTTGGTTTCCTCCAATAAAAAGAAGTTCAAACTAGATATCCTAAACGAAAATTTTATTTTCATTATATCTAAATACTTTTCATGTGTGCACATAGATCTTTGCAAAACACAAACAATGACATCAAATTCAATTTGGTTGCACAATTAGCCATCAAATTATGACCGTTCAAAGTTTGTTGGAAATTAGAAAATTTGCTGTCTTATGTAATATTGATCCAGAAATCAATTTTTACAGTGTATAACTAAAAATGAAGGCTTCAAACGAATGAAACATCCTTAGAAATGTAATGTCATCTTGTAGTAAATGAAAATTAATCATAATGGAAACAATAATTATTAGATCAAGCCAGCCTAAATATTGGGTAAAATTTTAAAAAAGTACAAAAATGACACGGAAGTATAACTTTGTTTATATGATTCATTTCAACAGCTAACATATAGAACTTTCTTAATATGATTCATAACACAGCAAAGATTAAGCTAGATTTGTTGTAAATAAATTTTTACAAAAAAATTTGGACCATGTAGAAACAAACGGAAACAATTTTATAATAGGGCAAAAAAATTCACTAAAGCTTTCAAATTAGATTTTTTTTTGTGAAAGACAACTTAAAACCCTATATTAAGGGCATGTTAAATAAACAATCTCATGTTAAATAAAAAAGGGACAAAATATAGATTGACGAGTGGCCCTTTTAATTTTACATGGGATTGTTTTTATATGCATAGAGACAAACAATATCATGCGAATTAAGTTGAAATAGACTGACATTAAAAAAATAAATCACATGTCACTGAAAACAGTAACCTAACTTGAATTAACCTGAAAAAAAAAAAAAAAAAAAAAAAAAAAACTATTAAAGACACGAGAGAAAGAATTTTACATTATTTATTAAGAAAAAGATGAAATTTTTTTTTTGCATTCAAACTTTATCAAAATAATTCAAAATAAGAAACGAGTCATCACAAGTTGAAATTGAAGGTAATTTCACGAATTACTCAGTTTTGCACACTAAACTGGCTGGTTTGGGATACCGATTCAGACTAATCTATAACATTTGATAGTTTTTATATTTAGAATTTTTTTAAATGAAGATTGATATTTTGTATTATTTGGATTATTCAGACTACCACATGGACCTGTGGCGCAACGGATAAAGGCATTGATTAACAATTAGTTCTAAGTGATAATCTTCTGGGGGTTGAAGGTTTGATCCTTATTACAGGCGATAATAACTAAGAATAACAATAATTAACACTTCTATCCAGTCACGGTTGAGAGAATGAGAACAATCTACCCCTGTGGATTAAATAAAGGGTTCAGTTAAAAATTCGGTGTAAGTTCCCGATTGCAGCATTAAGATTCCGAGTTCGAAAAGATGCGCCTGAAGAAGGTCAGAGTTTACATCAGCCGAAATGTTGCGAAAATAACAACCAAGATGAAGATAGTTGTGCAAATAATCAGAAAAAGAGAAATTGATTTGTTTTTATTAAAATGTGGATTTATAAAACTATGAAGATTGTTTGGGGAATTCAGAATAAATCCAAACGGTTATCATGCATTAATCTGTGCGTCTCATTATTTCCTATTCTTAAAGATTTGGAAAAATTGCTGAAGCCATCTAACAAGTTGTAATTAATCAACTGAAACATAAGACATGTTGGAAATGATCCTTAAAAGATGAATTGCTATTTTACCGATTAAGTGATGTAATAATCATTTACCGAAATGATCCTTAAAAGATGAATTGCTATTTTACCGATTAAGCGATCTAATAATCATTTACCGAAATGATCCTTAAAAGATGAATTGCTATTTTACCGATTAAGTGATGTAATAATCATTTACCGAAATGATCCTTAAAATATGAATTGCTATTTTACCGATTAAGCGATGTAATAATCATTTACCGAAATGATCCTTAAAAGATGAATTGCTATTTTACTGATTAAGCGATGTAATAATCATTTACCGAAATGATCCTTAAAATATGAATTGCTATTTTACCGATTAAGCGATGTAATAATCATTTACCGAAATGATCCTTAAAAGATGAATTGCTATTTTACTGATTAAGCGATGTAATAATCATTTACCGAAATGATCCTTAAAATATGAATTGCTATTTTACCGATTAAGTGATGTAATAATCATTTACCGAAATGATCCTTAAAAGATGAATTGCTATTTTACTGATTAAGCGATGTAATAATCATTTACCGAAATGATCCTTAAAAGATGAATTGCTATTTTACCGATTAAGCGATGTAATAATCATTTACCGAAATGATCCTTAAAAGATGAATTGCTATTTTACCGATTAAGCGATCTAATAATCATTTACCGAAATGATCCTTAAAAGATGAATTGCTATTTTACCGATTAAGCGATGTATAATCATTTACCGAAATGATCCTTAAAAGATGAATTGCTATTTTACCGATTAAGTGATGTAATAATCATTTACCGAAATGATCCTTAAAAGATGAATTGCTATTTTACTGATTAAGCGATGTAATAATCATTTACCGAAATGATCCTTAAAAGATGAATTGCTATTTTACCGATTAAGCGATGTATAATCATTTACCGAAATGATCCTTAAAAGATGAATTGCTATTTTACCGATTAAGCGATCTAATAATCATTTACCGAAATGATCCTTAAAAGATGAATTGCTATTTTACCGATTAAGCGATCTAATAATCATTTACCGAAATGATCCTTAAAAGATGAATTGCTATTTTACCGATTAAGCGATGTAATAATCATTTACCGAAATGATCCTTAAAAGATGAATTGCTATTTTACCGATTAAGCGATGTAATAATCATTTACCAAAATGATCCTTAAAAGATGAATTGCTATTTTACCGATTAAGCGATCTAATAATCATTTACCGAAATGATCCTTAAAATATGAATTGCTATTTTACCGATTAAGCGATGTAATAATCATTTACCGAAATGATCCTTAAAAGATGAATTGCTATTTTACCAATCCATAGTGGAGGCGGTTATGATTTATTTGATCTTTTGTAGCATTAAAGAAAGGGAATCAGAAAATTTAAAAAGAAACCCAAATAAACAAAAGAATTGTGTACTAACTTTTTATTTGCGGGGGCGGCTGCTTCAGGATTATCTTCTAATGAGAGTTGCAATGCTTTCGCTAAAGCTTCATCTTCAGACTAAAAAGAAGAGAAAAACAATTTATTTGCAAACGGAACTCTTAGAATATATTGGAAAATTAATTAAAAAAAATTTTTTTTTTTCATAGACTTTTACAATATTATTGAGCAGAGGTTTTTTAGGGGTCACTAAGCTATAAAGATAGTCATATAATTATGGGGAAAATCATTTATTCTTACTTGAAGGGGAATAAATCTAAACAGAAATGGAAAAGGAAATTACTTTAAGTACACAACTGAGTTATTTCCCTTTTCTTACTTGAAGTAAAAACAGAATGGAAGGATAAATCTATGTGTCCAACTGTTCATTGCTTCTATGCACTCATGAAGACACAAAGTTGTCTTTACTCACTCTAAGAAGGGTTTTTTTTTTTTATATATAACTTATTTCAGTTTTAATTTTAATAAACTTCTCACATTATTTTTTTAAGATGCATTATTTAAGATTAAGACTTTGGTTTCATTTTGGGATGGGGGTCACAAAAAACAGTGAAGTTCAAACGACAATTGTGATTGGAAAATGGGGTACTCTTATAGAAAGTGCACAATGTTTCCGTGACTTTTTGTCGGCAACGTTCAGGCAGGTTTCGGAAGCGCCCGAGAGTTGACGAGGCGAAAATGAGGCGGAAAATGTCAAATGCTAAATTGAAAAATGGCAGACGATAATTTCAGACGAAGGAATTCAAAGTAAAATGTATATATAAAAATAAAGAACGAACAAACCATAGCTAAACAACTTTTATTAATTAGATGTTTATTTTTTTTTTTTGTCAAAGGAAACATTGTCAATGAAATGTTTTTAAATATATAAAATGATTTAGATCCTAGGACCACAAGTATATAAGTTTCAGATCTTTGAAATTTCCATCCTGGATTGGGGGAAAAAAGGTTCCAGTTGTTAGTGAGATCCAAGACCTGCATTCATTTTACTGGCAAAACTCAATTAGTCCTTCGGGAGATTCAACGAGCTGACAGAGATGATGGAAATTCATTTTTGTTATTGAACGCGATTAATTTCTTCCAATAGTTTCATCAACTTTCGGGCGCTTTCGAAACCTGCCCGAAAGTTGACTACGCAAAGTCACGGAAACATGGTGCATTCCGTATAAGAGTACCGAAAATGGTCAGGAACCACTATTATAAAGTGACAAAATATTCAAAAAGCAATGTTAACAAAGAAATCATTTTAAACACAAGAATAGAAATGTACACACGGCACACAACAAATAGTCTACAATATTAAATGACAGCCAATCAGTTCCCTGTAAAATTTTACTAGTAAAGTTGTGTTTAATCTTGGTATAGGGTTTTGTATTCCATTGCATCGACAGACAGGCATCACAAATATAATATAGATACGGCATCCGTAACAAAAATTACAAAGTAAAATAAAATAATAAATGATTACAAAATAAGGAGGATCATTTAGTTAAAAACTGTTGCCAACATGCACGCGCACGCAAATATAAATAAATTATACTTAACACTTTACTATAATTTCACAGCATTACCGATCCTCTAAAGTGCAGCAACTGATCTCTAACATAAGCTCAAACTGATGTCTTAATTCAGTTCTGTTCTGATTGAGAGGTTGATTGTCTTCGGTATTTAATAATAATAAATTATCTTAACAATTTACTGCTCTATATGAAAGGATATTGAGCCCTTCATGTGTATAGCATTTGCTGTCTTGATTCGTCTGTTCTGATTCCACGAATTTGATTGTTCATGTCATTTTTTTTTTTTTTCAATTTTCTTATCTTTTTGTTTTTGCAGGGGATGGGCATCCTACCGGATACCAGATATTCACACACTATTTCAGAGACTCCAACCGAGAGATCTTTTGAAGATTCTAACTGTCCCTTTAAGCGGAGTGTGTGTGTGTGTGTGTGTGTGTGTGTAGTAAAATAATGACAGAAAGAAACTTATAGAATTCATCATTTCATGCCCGTTTGTCTAGAGTGTTTGTAGACTAGCATGAAACTAAGGTAGTGCTATAAATTTATTTCCATTATTATGTTACTATTACCATACTGCTCTGGACCTCATACATTGAGTACTTTTTTATGGATCGATGATGTATACAAAAAAGTACTAAAAAACAAAAAAAATTTTTAGAGTGCTTCTTTAAAAAAAATAAATAATTGACAACTTATTTCGCACATCACTCACACTCTCACACACAAATCTACTTACCATGTGCCCCTGAATTGATGAAGCTGCCATTCTTGTATTTTGATTGCTTCGATTTGTTTTCCTAAAATAAAAACATTTCATTTCAGACAAAGTTTGAACAAAATAAACAGAAAATACATTTTTGCAAGATGCTTATTCTTGCATTTTTTTTTAAACAATGAAATAAAAATAATAATTACAAATGAATGCAAAAGGAATTCCATCTAAGTGTACTCGTTACATAAATTCAGTCATCGATACACGTCCATTTGTCCAAACCACCATCTTTGTTTTCCAACAACTTATCACAAAAGAAATAGAACTCTTATATCTTAATACAAAGGGAGATAACTTAATATTCCACAGATTACAAAAAAAAAAAATACTGCACTAAAATGAAATTTACTTTTAAATTATAATTTTTTTGCAGATTTTTATTTTTCTCCTTTTTCATTTGAAATATTACTGCATAAACTATGAATTTATCAATTATCTTTAACTTTTGGATTTAATCAATATTTTTTATTAATACTGATCATTTTTATTTGATAAAACAATTTCAACAAAATAGTAGACGTAACATAGCAAAGTGTAGTATCTATTCTGATACTACACTTCATCTTTTCTGTCCTCAGTCAGTGAAGAAAAAATCCTTCCAGACTGAGGCAATTTGTATTTTTGTCCCAATCCAGAATGCACCTTTTTTGGGGAGCTGAATTTTCCCCACATTAAAAGCCGATCTTGTGTCTTACTGCCCTTGTCCATCTTATTCAATAAAATTTTTTTTTTTTTTAATATTAAAAATAGAAAATATCATTTTTATTGTTCAGATTTTAATACTGTATAATGTGAGTATTTTTTTAAATTATGTATGTGTGTGTATTTTGAATATCTGAATTATATAGTAATATGTGTATAACTATATATTGTCTTCTATATGTGTGTGAATGTGTCACTTTCTCGGTCATCATCTGCAGTCGATTTGTTTCTCGCCCATAAACCTCCCACACATTTCTTTAGCTTGTTGAATATTTAGAAATAAATTTGGGTTGTTTTTCTTCATAGGTGAATATTTTGAATTAGATTATTTTCTTGTGTTAGGCCATTAAATCAAAACCTTGGCAGTATTGATGTAAGTATATATATATATATATATATATATATACTAGCGGGACCCGTATCCTGGCATTGCCCGAGAAAATATATTTAATCAATAAATCCAAAGCCCCAACATTGGTGATTCTATGATGTTTTAAAGGAAAAGAAGAAACACCAAAAAATATGATTAGAAAGCGAAGTACGGATAATGTGAAAAGTTAGATAATTATGTAATCTGGAATACGTCATAAGTAAAAAAACAAAAAGAAAACAATATCTTACGTCAAAGTTATAATCAAAACTTAGTCATCGATATTTTATTGTTCTGTTTTAATCTTGAATACTCCATGAACGCGATTAACGAGTAAATAAAACAAAAAAATACAGCGAAACGTAGTTGCCAAATTTTTGTTTTGTTTTAATCAAGAAATGTCGGCCTCAACATTGAAATACGGTAGCGGGAGGATTATTGCCACCAGGAAAAAAACATGAAAGAATTTTCTTCCTAATCCAGAGTGCCCCTTTTTAAGAGCTGGATTTTCCCCATATTAAAAAGATCCCACCTTGTGTTTAACTCTGCCCTCGTGGTGAGGCAAGTAAGTAGGAACATCATTACATTTTCCCTAATTGTTTATAACTTCACACTCTTAAATTTGGGTTGTCATTTATGAGAATTTTAACTTCGACATGCTACTTATATAAAATACTTATATAAAAAAAAACAAAAAAACCCAAAAAACAATGCTCTATACTACTTTTTATATCACGGAAAAAAGTTCTATAATGACACGACTGATAAATGGCTCCATGTGTTGCATATCAATAGAGGGAAAGAGAATCGAGAGTGAAATGAACTATTTAAGAGTAGGTACAAAAACCTAGTCAAAAGTGGAGGGTAAGAGGGGACCAAACAAGTACAAAACATACAAAAACAAAAAAGGTGATAAAAGACAAAAAAAAAAAAAAAAAAAAGGTAAATTTGAATAATGAAATATTAAACAATGCAAAATCAATGCCATATTTTTTTAAATGTCGTAGCATCATAATTTATGGTTTCAATATGAAATGTATAAATAACGTATATTTTAACATTTTAAAATATCTAAAAATATCGAAGTATCGATACTTTTGACGATCTCAGTCTGACTTGTGGTAATCAAATGATCAACTCGCTTGTCGATATGTCTTACAAGTTAATTATTTAATTACAAACTAAAGCAACAAACCACAAGATTAAAAAAAAAATAATGAAAATTGAACAAATAATATTATTTACTTTTCTGGTTGTTTCTTTTTTTGTGAAGAGTTTACAATAAAAGGTCCAGTAGAATTCTGTGTTCTGCTAACAGCGGCCGCCCTGAGAAAGATGAAGAAGAAAAACGTTTGAATTATTATTCAACAAGAGAACAATTTGATTAATTCACAACATTCGAAACAAATGTTTGTCTCCTACTTTTCTAATTAACACGATGGCACTGCTTTTTCAAACCACATGTAGTTTCACAGGTGATTGAGCTTCCAGCATTGTGACTTGCCGGAGATGGGCAAAAGTACAGAAGCCTCAAGTTGGGTCCAACAAAACCAAGACTCGAAGCAAATCACACAACTTCTTTTCGTTTGTAAAGCATTCAAAATCACGGTTGAAAGCAGGTGGAACTTCAACTGGAAAAATCCAACAATACAAACACAAAGGACTGATAAACCCGGTTCGAAGCTTTTAATGTTAGCGAACAACCGGACCAACTGCTGTAGTTTGAAAAACAAAAACAATTTGAATTTGTGTTTTCCAGCAGATATCCAAAGTGATATTACTCCAGCACCACCATACATCACACATAAAAATATTTCTGAACAGCAAGTAAATCGAAATTCTTTGATGCATAGTTTTTAATGTGAAAAACATTTCACACAATACTATTACCCAGCTTTTAAAGTTGGGCCACACTTACAGCCGTGTGATTAAACACTGCCCACTACCTACCAAATACAATTGAAACTCAATACTTTTTGTTTATGTTATACGACAGGCAAGTATCTTAAGTTTTGACATCAAATGATCTATGTATATATATATAATGATCGGACTTTTATTATATATATATATATATATATATACATAAATAAAATCAAGCTTTTCATTTTATACTCCCTACAAAGCAAGTTCCCTAACCATGAGTTTAGCCTCTACAGACACGACAGACTATGTCTCTTCTGCAACAACAACTGTCAAGACCTCAACAGATTTAGAAAGCAACTGACAGCATTTTTCAAAGAACCGGAATTCAATATCACCATTGATACCAATCTCATTAGCATGGACTTCTTAGATGCAACTCTGGACCTAACAACTCCACTAGACCATAGCACAAACCCACCAAACAGCTCAGGTATGTGAACACCCAATCCTGCCAACCCCCTCCTGTCTTTAAGAACCTTATACCCAATATAAGCAAGAGAATCTCCCACCTTTCATCCAGCCCCGAGATTTTCTAACAAGCCGCTTCATATTACAACAAAGCCTTCTGCAAGAGTGGTTATTGAGAAGAAATCTCTTGCATACCCCTAACCTACCAGTCACAATAGGAAAAGAAACATTATCTGGTTTACTCCCCCCTATTTCTCTGTGTTAAATATAATATAGGTAAACAATTCCTCCAATTAATAGATAAACACTTTCCACCATCAAATAAGCTTAATAAACTCTTTAATAAAAAATAGTAAAAACAAGTTATTCTTGCTGTCTCTCTGTAGGATTCCTTTCTAACTGCAAACCCCACAACTCCGATCAATCCCCTAACCACTGCTGCTCATGCAGAAGAGGGGAAGCTTGCACAGCCAGATCCATAGTGTACAAAGTCAAAGTCATATCCTATGTAAACTCCAAGAAGGAAGAAATTTACATTGGAATGACTCAAGGAACTTTTAAATAGAGGCTCTACACCCACAATAACACTTAACTATCCGGGAAAAAGAAAAAAAAAACACCTCCCTAGCAACCACTATATGGGCACTCCAGGAATCCAGTACTCTCTATGAAATTAAATGGAGGATCATCAATAAACAAAAGCCATACCTCCAGGAATCGCCCACTATGCACCACTGAAAAGTTCAGGATTCTACAGACAATTAATAACCCTTCCATAATCTGCATGAACATAAAACTGAGGTCTTCAGACAATGCTCCCACAGATAAAAATTCTTACTAGTCAAATGGACTAACGAAAACACATAACTCACTAATAGCCCTATCAGTACATAAGTCTAAAAATCACATCATATGAAAAATACAAGACCTATCCACCCACCCCAAGACCTTTCCAATCATTATAAAAATGAACTCTTTATATACAATATAACAACCTCTTCATCTCCCCCAGATATATTATACATATCACCTCCATATTTCCCCTACCAACCCAAATATAACCTACACTCACACCCCCATAATCACTACCTATCACAAATAACACAAATTATTAGATACCTCATCATATTCAATTTTTAAATATATTAAATCTTATTTGTTAAATACCTAGAAATATATTTATCAAATACCCTTAAATAAAAAGAAAATACATATATACAACCAAGATTTAAACCTAACTGATTCACACAGACCTTCCGATAAGCTCATAAACGTTATTAAATAAAAGCTAACAGAATCAATTAAATACAAAGACCCCACATGACTTCATACAGGTACCACCACATATATTACGATGATAGCAAGCCTATATTGACGCATCCACGTAATTTGATACCCCTTAGGAAATCTTTTTTTCACCGATAAGGATACCCCCTCCATTAACACCAACCCCACACATACCTAATAAACTACAACTATAACAACTGTTTTACACTCAAATATAAACCCCATATAAATATAAAATTCAAACCTTTTAATAACTGTAATACACCCCCACTCCTCGACCAATGAATTACACCATCACCCCTAATTATGAATATATCATTTAAACAGGAAAATACAGCATCCGTTATCAACAATTAAATTATTTTAAATAATACTTAATTATGATTAGAACCCATATAACCATACAGTCCGCCCCTATTAACTCGGTACTTTCTCCAAAAGAGACGCTTGAGCGATGTTATCGATGATTGTTGAATTCCATTTTTCAATTTGTTTTAATTTTGTGAGTCGCTGATGATTTGAATGGACTTTAACAGATGGACTTTTCTAAACGGTTAAAAGTCAATCCATGTCATGTCTATGAAATATGTAACGTCTAGTTTTTAAATAAATCATTTGTATTTTAGCTCTCACATTTTTGAGATTCAGCACGTATTGATTTTTTTTCAACATACCCCAATGCACACTAATATATATATATATATGTGTGTGTGTGTATGTTTTTGATTATATCCTGGATGTTTATTTTGTCATTTAAACATCTTTCCAAGACTATTACCACATCTTCTTTTGAAGTGAATTATGAACAGTTTTCTGGGTCTATGTTTTTCGGATCTTATTCCCTCCAGTTAAAGAAACTCAGTTTTTCTGTTTACATTTTGTTCTGGATTCTGATGATAAGGATCTGTTTTTATCTCTTTTGCATTATTGCAATTTAACTGTAATTAACTTTACTCGATTATCTCCCTTTTTTGGAACCCTTTGGTGACTGTTTGTGGCATCGGTATGGAAGTGATAATCAACCAATATTTGCTTTTTTGACCTTTTCCTTCAGATTTTTTTTATTGCATCCTTGATGCTTCTTTTTTCCTTTAAGCAACTTTTCGAGACTATTACCACATTTTTTGAAGTGAATTATGAACAGTTTTCTGAATCTGCTATATTTTTCGGATCTTATTCCCTCCTGTTAAAGAAACTCAATTTTTCTGTTTACGTTTTGTTCTGGATTCTGATGATAAGGATCTAGATTTTCTGTTTACTATACCGTGGAAAATTCTTTCCACTCTTGAGGAGTAGGAGAGATCGGAGTAGGTACAGCAGCAGCTGTTGCGAAACACTGCTTAATTCCGCTCCCAAAGTCTGTCTGGGATTTGATAACCTGGAGAGAGGGAAGGAGAGGCTCTTTAATAGACTAGTAACAGGAAATGCCTCCCCTTCACTTTTGGCCAAAAGGCAATAAAAACGAGGCCAGTAGTGACCTCGCTTTCAGTCAAGTAAACAAACCACTGATGCCTTTCCGATCGCTAGAAGTCCCAAGACAAGTTATTTCACTTGGTTTTTTTGACAATACAGACTGTTTTAAACAATTGTAAATCCGATGTCTTGCTTTGGGTATACATTATTATAAAATGATATAATAATAAATCTTGAAATAAATATATTTACATAAGCTCTATTGAATGCTAATCATTGAGCTTGTCTTGAAATTCGATCCCGTCGTGAATCAATCTGATCTATATAAATTTAATTTATATTGTCATAATTTCTTATAAGCATATACATATAACTTATGTATCATATTTTTGAGTTTCTTAACATATACTGACTATAGAACTAGTCAGTATATGCTGTTTTTTTGTTTCTTTTTAATTCGATAGTTGCTTTTTTTTTTTTCTCCTTCAGAGTCTATTTTGTTATTGCCAATATGACCGGGTAGTTAACAAAATTTTTATTTTTTTTTAATTCTTTTAATTTTTATTTTATTTTCAGAGATTTGCTGTGTTCTGTCTAGTATTTGGGTGATTAGGAGTCTTGCTTTGTTTTTTTTGTACTATAAGTACAGACAGAAAGTCTGTAAAAATGAAGGCTTTTTATGTTCGTCTTTTTAAATTTATTATGCCAAGTGCACTGTATATTGAGGCTATACCCACAAGCCTTTGCCTCAATTTTCTATCAGCAAAAATGGCGGTACACCAAACTTGACCTCATTTTTTGTTCCATTTTTTTTTAAATTTTCTTTTAGTTACTTTTTAGATATTAAGGGGCCCCAACCTTAGGCTAGCACATATATTTCTTTTTTGATGGGTTGTATTTGTATCCGAGGGATTTTTTCAAGATTGACGTGTGCCTTTTATAGCTGTTATTTGAATTTCACAGGAACTTGATTTACCAGGTATTGATTCAATATATTTTTCCAGGTTTTGTTTGGCCAATCCAGTTGCCCCTACCACAACTGGTATGATATTAATTTCTTTTGATGACTAAGTTGTTTTCAGGTCATTTTTTTTTTAGGTCTTTGACTGGATGATAGGTAACTGGGTCAGTTTCGGTTTGTGATGTTTTGTAAGATCTAATATTATTGGGGGTGGGGGGGGGGCAATCAACTACGGAGGTGTTTCTGATTTGATGGATTATGGACAGATTATGTCCATCTGGTTCTTCCATTTGTAAACTGAATAGTTTGATAGCTTTTCTTTTTATTGAAAAAAATTCAGTGTTATTGTGAGTGGAAAGTGTTATTGTAAACTGGGTTTAGGGGATGTGATGGCAGTTTTATGTTGTATTTTTGCAGTCAGTTTTTTGCATCTCAATTTTAGAGGAGGTTCGTTAGCTTTTTACAGGTGAAATGGTATATGCTCTGCTAGTCAGTCTTAGATGATGCATAGTATCTAGTTGCCTCATGCCCCATATAGAAAGCAGCCATAGTCAGCTTAGTTCTTACCAGCGTTCTATATAATTTTTATAGGGTTTTCTGATCTGCGTCGCAGTCAATAAGTTTTCTTGCATTTGGTCTTCCGGTTTTGGATGTGAGGTATGAATGAGTTCGCTTTCGCGTTTCAGCGTTTTCTAATTTGAATACCGAGTCATTATGGAGTTTACGGTGTTGACAGAAATTAATATTTTGTAGTGTTACTTCTAGAGAATTTAAATCCATTTTTCAAGGGGCGGTTTGTTAATTTTATTCAAGCATAATTATAGTTGTCTTTCTATTATGTTTATATGTTTTCAATATACGGAAGCAGAAGAGGAAGTCATCTGCATATGAGAAATTAGTGTTTATATAGATGAAAGCACATGTGAAAAATGCAGTTACACGTATGAAAAATTGCAGTTCCAAATAAATTAACAGGAAAACTCTTCGGTATACTTACGTATCAGGCAAAAATAGGTATCTACACCAAAAATTAGCAAAACTTATCGAGTAGAATTTTAATTAAAAATAAAAATCAGTTTTATCATATTTTACGGATCTGTCATTGATTAGAGCGAAAAACACATAAAATAGGGGGACATAAATCAGTCTGTCATGTAAACAAGTAATAAATGAATAGCGATCGGCAAAATACGATAAAACTGATTTTTATTTTTAATCAAAATTCTACTCGATACTCTTTCCTAATTTTTGGTGAGGATACTGATTTTTGCCTGATACGTAAGTATAAACAAGAGTTTTAATTTGGAATTGCGTTTTTCATATGTGCTTTCATCTATATAAGCACCGAGAAATCTAGTCCATGGTTTATGTTTTCCCACAATATATTTTAACATTAAACACAAAAAGCAATAGTATCGAGTATTTTAGAGTGAGAGTATTGATCTGACTGGCACGTGGAAGTTTCTATCCTATGAACGTGAGCATTCTGCCTCTCGGACCTAAGTCTTTCACGATGCGGTATCTCTGTTGTTTCATAGGCCTTTTCTACATTGAAGAAAACTGCTGATACACGGGGGGGGGGGGGGGGGTTCCGAATGAAAGCCTCACATCTGAATTTGTTCTAAACGATCTGTAGTACTTGTTTCTTAACCTTGAGTTATCAAGTTGTTGGTCTCCAAATGCCAGATCAGTTTATTGTTTATTATCCTTTCAAATGTTTTATCATATACAGCTGGTCAGGGTTATTGGGCTATAGTTTGAGGGTTAGGGTCAGAGTTATTGGGCTATAGTTTGAGGGTTAGGGTCAGAGTTATTGGGCTATAGTTTGAGGGTTAGGGTTATTGGGCTATAGTTTGAGGGTTAGGGTTATTGGGTTAGGGTTAGGGTTATTGGGCTATAGTTTATGGGTTAGGGTCAGGGTTATTGGGCTATAGTTTGAGGGTTAGGGTTAGGGTTATTGGGCTATAGTTTGAGGGTTAGGGTCAGGGTTATTGGGCTATAGTTTGAGGGTTAGGGTTATTGGGCTATAGTTTATGGGTTAGGGTTAGGGTTATTGGGCTATAGTTTGAGGGTTAGGGTCAGGGTTATTGGGCTATAGTTTGAGGGTTAGGGTTATTGGGCTATAGTTTATGGGTTAGGGTTAGGGTTATTGGGCTATAGTTTGAGGGTTAGGGTTATTGGGCTATAGTTTATGGGTTAGGGTTATAGTTTGAGGGTTAGGGTTGTTGGGCTATAGTTTGAGGGTTAGTGTTGTTGGGCTATAGTTTGAGGGTTAGGGTTGTTGGGCTATAGTTTAAGGGTTAGGGTTATTGGGCTATAGTTTAAGGGTTCAGTAGATTTGTCCCCAGCTTAAGGATTATTGGGATTGTTTGTAAGATCTTTACTCAACTTGGATATCGGAATCACTGTGGCATTTTACCACAGGTTTAGTAAGCCATATATTATTATTATAGATAGGTCATAGATATTGATTCCAGAAATCTATACTGTTCTTCATCTCGGCCTGATGCAGTGCATTTTGATAAAGACTTCTTCGAGTTCATTTATGGAATATGATTTGTTATAGTTTTCCTGGGTTTTGGATTGAAAATTAATTTCCTTTCAGTATTTAATATTTTGAATATTTGGTGTTTATTGTTTTACTTTTGTGTCAGTATTCATCATCATCATCATCGGTTTAACATCCTTTCTACATGCTGGCATGTGGTGGACGACTTTAAGAAATTGACTTTCAAACTAATTTATCTCTGACCAAGTCTTTATTTATCCCTCTTTCTCTCAAGTCCATTTTTATCACTTCATTCCATGTTTTCCTTAGCCTTCCCCTGTGAACTGGACATGCTACCTTAATTGTTCTACATCTACTAACCCAAGAACTCTCATCCATTCTTTCAAGGTGACTATACCAACAAAGTCTCCTGTTCTGTACACATCTCCCTATACTGTCCAGATTTAATCTATCTTTGAGGTCATCAGAATTAAGTTTATCTTTAAAACTCGCATTACATATCCAATCGTATCATTCTCATATCAATTCTCTCCATGCAACGCATGTCCTCAACCCTCACTGACCAGGTTTCACTTCCATACATCATCACACTGTGTACACATGCCTGATAAACTTTTTCCTCGGTTGACAGTGGTAATGCTCTGCTGGTTAGTAATGGCAGAAGTTCCATGAACTTACTTCCTCCACTCCTAAACATTGCAATCACACTAGCACTTGCTTCACTCTGTACACAAATGGTATCACTAAGGTAACAAAAGTTCTCGACAATGTCGATAGCTTTGTCATCCAGATATATTTTGTCCACATTCGAGTTCTTATCCATCTCCATTGTCTTGCACTTCTTAAACTAGTTATCCTCTCTCAACCTACCAGTAAGGAGAGCAAAAAGTGGACCTTGGGTTTACTTTCAGCAGCCTCGTAACTCTCACTTCCCTTATTTTGTCCTTTAGTCCTCATATTCAATGAGCGATGTTTCTGACAAAGGGGGAAGAATTGCTGTTTTCGATAATGGCTTCCTTACTAACTATTGTATCTCTCCGTGTGCGTGTGTGAATCTCTTTACGATTTCCCAGTGTTAAATAAGTTGTAACTTAATCTATGTCTGGAGAACCGTGTGTGTGTGAAACTCCCTTTTCAAAGCCTTAATTAAGTTGTGACTTGTCTATTGAAAACGGTGGGGGGGGGGGACACTATTGTTAACACCTCCCAGACAAGAAGCTGTTCGCGCAGCATCTCGTCCGGTGATCCCCTAGCCCGGTGGAGACGTCCGTTCTCGACCAATTCCTAGATCTGACTGACTTGCGATCGCCTTCTCATCTCAAATAACAAAGACGAAAAACGTATAACTCATACTCTCTCTCTCTCTCTCTCTCTCTCTCTCTTCTCGTCGTGTGGTACGCGCGATGCTGACTTACCCTCTTTCTTTCCCCCATCCCTTCTTCTGTGTCCCCACTCCTCCCCCGGAGTGGGGTGGTACGGGCAATTGTAATTCGTCGTTTTAGTTTCTCTTTAGATCTTATCTACACTAAAGAAAACCATTAGCCTCTCTTTCTCTATTGGACCACCCCTCGAGTTGACATTCATCGTATCTAAAGGACCCATGACCAAATTGTTCAGCTGGTCAAACTCATCCATTGTATCTGGTTAAGTGCCACTGACAACCTACACGCTCTCTCCCGCCAGGCTGGCGCCGTCTCTCGGCCAAGGTTTGGACAGTCAAAAATATGTACTAGCTCCCAGACTTCCACTTGTCTCTACGTGGGGCCTGATCTCCCCGATGCATTCCAGTGCACCCCGGGGTGCAGACTCCGTCGCTGAAACCACTGTTTCACATCCGCCCAATCCTTATTTCGTGTCAATTGGTCGAAATTGACACCTCCCAGACCGTCACCTTTCTCTACGTGGGGGGCTGATCTCTCCGATGCATATCGGTGCGCCATAAAGGGGGCAGATACGTCGGATGAAATCACTGTTTCACATCCGTCCACCCTTATTTCGTGTCACTTGGTTGCAATTGACATCTCCCAGACCGTTACCTTTCCCCACACACAGAGAGAACAACGGATAATACAATCAAAACAATAATAATCAAAAATTAAGAAAAAACTGTAGCTAAACAATGGAACAAAAAGTTTTCTTTTTCTGTTCTGTTTTCTTTTGGTCTGTCCTTCTTTTTCTCTTTCCAGTCTATTAAAACATCAGGACTACGTATGTATGTGTGTATGTGCGTATGCATTTTGTGGTTTCTGTGTTGGGAGGTGGGTAGGTGACAAAATGAATTATTATGCATGCAATTAAAAGTTTGTTAATACAGATTGGAGCTCGCAACGCCCCTTACAAATTACGTCACCATCACCCTCTCCTCGGAATCAATCTCTACTTCTTCACTGGTCATCCACCCGGATTTCCGACACGGGCAGCGATTCCTGCTCCCGCTCGCGATCTGGGTGAAGTGTACTCAAGGGTAACCCTCCCTCGCTCATGCACTCGGCCGTCGGTGTGCTCGCGCCGTCCAATTTCTCCCTATGTCTTTCCCACGCCCTTTGTCTTTTCTGCAAAAGCTAACCCTATTATTTATGTGCACAATTCTCACTAACATCGACCAAGCCCTATCGTGCCCGTGTCTAGTCCTACCTTTTAACGTGAATTTTCCCTTCCTGACGGGGTTAATCGAACCCTCCAATCTTTTTAAAGCTAATAGCTTGTTATCTTCTGGTTATGCAACGCATTTTAACACATTATAGTACTTTCATAACTGTTCGATGGGGTCGACCGGTAATCTCAAACGATTTGGTAATTCGGCCTTAATCTGCCGAGATGATTATATTCGGCGACAAGTGTCCTAGCGATTGCATATCCAACTGTGCACCTGTGCACTCACTCGTCAGTATCAACAACTGAAATTCTCTTGGTACGGACCTGTCTGGTTCGCATACCGTCACTATCATTGCGTCGGCCACCTCGGCCGGATTCTCTTCGTTCCCTTCTCTGGGAAAACAATCCTCTCAGACTAACACCTTCTTGGCTCACTTCGGCCCGGTGACATTCGATATCGATGCGCCTTCTCTGGCTGCATGCGATAGTAACCCTTTTGGTTCTTCCCTATAACTTCCAATTTCTTCATGATCATTCTCTCATCGCTTCCCGACACTGTCCCTAATTACTCATCGAGTGCCTCTCCCAGCAACGGGGGGCCACTGATTTCTTCTGCTTCGTCTGTATCAACACTATCTATCTTAGATAGGATCTCATATCCTTCTCTTCGCTTATCATTACTTCTGTGCCCTTTCGTAAGGCGCACCACAATCTGTCATATTCACGGTGGTTCGAACATCTGTCGATTACTTCAACTTTCTTTTGCTTTTACAACTCACTATATATCTGCCTGGTCGTTCGGCAACAGCCCATCCAGCTGCAGGTATATTACTACTTGTGATCGATCATTTGGATCTAACCACGACGACCCTCCATCGGTCCCAGTTATGCATCTCTTTCTATCCTTATATGTCCGTTTTATCTCGGGGGGGGGGGGGGCATCCAAGACAACTGTCCGCGCCACAACCACCAGCACCGCACACGCATGGGGGCCCTCCCTGCGCGCGGTGGAGCCAACAAATGCGACACAGCACAACCTCGGCCTCTCCCCCAGGTCCTTGACTATCTTTGGCTTGGCTTTCCTGCTATTCTGTGGTGGGGCGTTCTGCTCCCCTCTACCGTAACTTCATAGGTAATTCCTCTACCTTTTTGGCTAACCGATTTTCTCTCAGTCCCTTCTGGAGCTGGGCAGGGGGGTATTTTGCCGCTCTCCTCCCACTCGCTGGACTCGTCAACCGACCTAGCAGTCGCGTTTAATTCGATCTCTCTCTACGGGGGGGTTCATTGCTTCTTGCGGTTTCTCATAAACCGGCGAACAAAACCCAAGCCCGTCTTCTTCCCATTCTACCGTAACTTCATAGGTAATTCCTCTACCTTTTTGGCTAACCGATTTTCTCTCAGTCTCTTCTGGAGCTGGGCAGGGGGGTATTTTGCCGCTCTCCTCCCACTCGCTGGACTGGTCAACCGACCTAGCAGTCGCGTTTAATTCGATCTCTCTCTACGGGGGGGTTCATTGCTTCTTGCGGTTTCTCATAAACCGGCGAACAAAACCCAAGCCCGTCTTCTTCCCATTCTACCGTAACTTCATAGGTAATTCCTCTACCTTTTTGGCTAACCGATTTTCTCTCAGTCTCTTCTGGAGCTGGGCAGGGGGGTATTTGGCCGCTCTCCTCCCACTCGCTGGACTGGTCAACCGACCCAGCAGTCGCGTTTAATTCGATCTCTCTCTACGGGGGGGGTTCATTGCTTCTTGCGGTTTCTCATAAACCGGCGAACAAAACCCAAGCCCGTCTTCTTCCCATTTAATTTCGCTATCTTTCACTAAACTTATCATTCTGGGGGGCCACCCTACTTTTTATACTCTGTGGGGTGGCCTCTGGGCGCTTCCCTGGTTCTTTACCCTGGCGTCAGGTGGCGCACTAAGGTTCGGAATCCTAATTCCTCACCTCCGATCTATGCTGCTGTGCACCACCGACTCTCATGTCCGAACCGACCACACCTAGTACAGTTCGGTCTGACCGAGCCGCGTGGGCGCCCATAATTTGTGGGACACTCTGCTGCTCTATGCCCCTCACCCCTGCAGGTCCAGCGGACTGATGCCTGCCTGGCCGGTGCGGGCCTATCGTACTCATTTTGAAGGTCCCATGCCTTCCTTCTACGATCGGAGTCTGCCTCCCAATCTTCTCCGCCCCCTCTCTCCATTCGGGGCCCCGGACTCGCCCTGCCCCCACCGTTTTCCTTCTCCCAGGCCTTTCCTCGCCATTGCTTAACCTTAGCCGGGTCAACTCGCGTACGGCCTCAATCGCGGTTCGCTCGCTGGCGTATTGCCTCACTAGCTGCTCGCGGAGCTCCGTCCAAGTGATCCCCGGGTTCTCTACATACCTCCCCTCAATGAATCTCGACGCTGGGCCCCTCGCTCCCTCTGGAGCGAGCAGCACCATCTCGTGATTTTCTAGTCCATAAATCACCCTCTTCTTCTGAATTACTGCTAACCACTCCCTTGAACCGACGGGATCCCCTTTGTGGGGGGGTATTCGTATCCCTCCTATCGGCCCTTCTATCTTTCTAGTCTCTTCTCTCCCCATACCTGTTACACTATTTACTAGGTCCTCCTCCGAACCCATTCCCCTTGCGTTCTAGTTTACCACTCCAACAACAGAACTACCCAAACCGCGTGCAAAGTTTGGACAACAATCGATACACCGACAACCGAGCAAGCGAACAAGAGAAATCAACGAGTCACTTACCCCTCTCCTCTGCTGCCCCTGTGGTCTCTCGTCTCTGGGTTGGTTGTTTATTATTTTTCGAGTCCGTCTGGGCCTTTCAATCAATTGACTAAAAGTTCGCGGTCCCAGACCGATCTCAAAGTCTAAAAAACGTTTTTTCTTTCAGTCTATCCCTTTTTCTATCTTTCTCTTTTTTTTTTCAACCACGGGTGTACATGCCCGTTAAACTGTTTCTCTCTTTTCTTTTCCTTTTTTCTATTCTCTTTTTCAAACACGGGTGTACCTGCCCGTTAAACTGTTTCTCTCTCCTTTCTTTTACTTTTTCTATTCTCTCTTTCAACCACGGGCGTACATGCCCGCCAAACTGTTTCTCTCTTTTCTTTTCCTATTCTCTTTTTCTATCTTTTTTTTTCCAAACACGCGTGTCGATGTCCGTCAAACTGTTTCTCTCTTTTCTTTTCCTTCCTCCTTTTCAACCATGGGCGTACATGCCCGCCAAACTGTTTCTCTCTTTTCTTTTCCTATTCTCTTTTTCTATCTTTTTTTTTTTCAAAGTGTTCTGCCGGCAAAAAAAAAATCGTTTGTTGTGCCCGTGGGTTTTTTTAAAAAATTTGTCTGTCTATTTTTTCTCAAAGTGTTCCGCCGGCAAAAAAAAATCGTTTGTTTTTTTTTTTTTTCCTTCCGCCGTGGGTTGGCTCTGCCCTCTCTTTTCCCGAGGTTGCCAGGCACTCCTCACAGTACCATGATCCTAGGTCGCGGCACCATTTATAACGGAAAAATGTAATGGCGAACCGAAACGGTGCAGGAATCCTTCCTGACTGTGAACACCTTTTCTTTGGCTCGTGATTTCGTCTGTAGTGGCTGTAAAAAGAAAGATGGCTCGAATCTCCCCCGGGTCAGATGAATGACGACTTCGTGATTCTGTGAAGGCAAGATTACTTAGCAGGACAATTCGATGACAGAATAACTCAACAAACGGCTAGGTCTTTTCACAACAATAATTATTTAATAAAAATGAACGGTGGGTTTTTAACTTTAACCTAAAGTCCATTTTTCGATAATGGCTTCCTTACTAACTATTGTATCTCTCCGTGTGCGTGTGTGAATCTCTTTACGATTTCCCAGTGTTAAATAAGTTGTAACTTAATCTATGTCTGGAGAACCGTGTGTGTGTGAAACCATTTTCAAAGCCTTAATTAAGTTGTGACTTGTCTATTGAAAACGGTGGGGGGGGGGGGGGGGACACTATTGTTAACACCTCCCAGACAAGAAGCTGTTCGCGCAGCATCTCGTCCGGTGATCCCCTAGCCCGGTGGAGACGTCCGTTCTCGACCAATTCCTAGATCTGACTGACTTGCGATCGCCTTCTCATCTCAAATAACAAAGACGAAAAACGTATAACTCATACACTCTCTCTCTCTCTCTCTCTCTCTTCTCGTCGTGTGGTACGCGCGATGCTGACTTACCCTCTTTCTTTCCCCCATCCCTTCTTCTGTGTCCCCACTCCTCCCCCGGAGTGGGGTGGTACGGGCAATTGTAATTCGTTGTTTTAGTTTCTCTTTAGATCTTATCTACACTAAAGAAAACCATTAGCCTCTCTTTCTCTATTGGACCACCCCTCGAGTTGACATTCATCGTATCTAAAGGACCCATGACCAAATTGTTCAGCTGGTCAAACTCATCCATTGTATCTGGTTAAGTGCCACTGACAACCTACACGCTCTCTCCCGCCAGGCTGGCGCCGTCTCTCGGCCAAGGTTTGGACAGTCAAAAATATGTACTAGCTCCCAGACTTCCACTTGTCTCTACGTGGGGCCTGATCTCCCCGATGCATTCCAGTGCACCCCGGGGTGCAGACTCCGTCGCTGAAACCACTGTTTCACACAATGTACGTTATGTTTTGTTGCAGGTTGATATTTTGAAATGTTTTTTTTGGTTAAAACAATGTACGTTATGTTTTGTTGCAGGTTGATATTTTAAATGTTTTTTTTGTTAAAACAATGTACGTTATGTTTTGTTGTAGGTTGATATTTGGAAATGTTTTTTTTGGTTAAACAATTGTACGTTATGTTTTGTTGCAGGTTGATATTTGGGAATGTTTTTTTGGTTAAAACAATGTACGTTATGTTTTGTTGCAGGTTGATATTTTGAAATGTTTTTTTTGGTTAAAACAATGTACGTTATGTTTTGTTGCAGGTTGATATTTTGAAATGTTTTTTTTGGTTAAAACAGTGTACGTTATGTTTTGTTGCAGGTTGATATTTTGAAATGTTTTTTTGGTTAAAACAATGTACGTTATGTTTTGTTGCAGGTTGATATTTTGAAATGTTTTTTTTTGTTAAAACAATGTACGTTATGTTTTGTTGCAGGTTGATATTTTGAAATGTTTTTTTGGTTAAAACAATGTACGTCATGTTTTGTTGCAGGTTGATATTTTGAAATGTTTTTTTTGGTTAAAACAATGTACGTTATGTTTTGTTGCAGGTTGATATTTTGAAATATTTTTTTTGGTTAAAACAATGTACGTTATGTTGCAAGTTGATATTTTGAAATGTTTTTTTTGGTTAAAACAATGTACGTTATGTTTTGTTGCAGGTTGATATTTTGAAATGTTTTTTATGGTTAAAACAATGTACGTTATGTTTTGTTGCAGGTTGATATTTTGAATGTTTTTTTTGGTTAAAACAATGTACGTTATGTTTTGTTGCAGGTTGATATTTTGAAATGTTTTTTTTGGTTAAAACAATGTACGTTATGTTTTGTTACAGGTTGATATTTTGAAATGTTTTTTTTGGTTAAAACAATGTACGTTATGTTTTGTTGTAGGTTGATATTTTGGAATGTTTTTTTTGGTTAAAACAATGTACGTTATGTTTTGTTACAGGTTGATATTTTGAAATGTTTTTTTTGGTTAAAACAATGTACGTTATGTTTTGTTGTAGGTTGATATTTTGGAATGTTTTTTTTGGTTAAAACAATGTATGTTATGTTTTGTTACAGGTTGAAATTTTGGAATGTTTTTTTTTGGTTAAAACAATGTACGTTATGTTTTGTTACAGGTTGAAATTTTGGAATGTTTTTTTTGGTTAAAACAATGTACGTTATGTTTTGTTACAGGTTGATATTTTGAAATGTTTTTTTTTGTGAAGAATATAATGTGATCTTCTTGGTTGGAGTTTGTATCAGGGGTTAGCTGATTTTGAAAGAGTTATTTGTGAAAGCTAATTGTTTATGTGGGGTTTTATTATGAATTAATATCGAGGTTCTTCTTCACGCTCTATCTGCTTGATTGTCTATATAATAGTAAGCTGTGTATTTTTTATGTTTATTATATATCGAAGTTTCCTGCAGTCAAATGAAGGCAGGATGCAAGTTTATAAGAAGTTTATAATAAGTAATATCAATTGTGTCAGATTCTGTTTGATGCCACGCATATTCCATTGAAGAATGTTCTTGGCCATTATTTCATGTTTGATTAGTAATTATACTTACTCTTGTATTGGCTTTGCTCGTTGATGGGGGTCGCTGAAGTTTTTTTGTTTTTGTTGTGATGGGATACGGACCTCCCCTCAGTCACTAAATAAGTGAACTAGTCTGGACAATAAATATGACTACGAACAGTAGTATGGAGGATTCGATTGTATTCTGTTAAATCCTATTGGATTACCTGTAGTTACTATTGTTTGTACAAGATATGTATGTTGGAATAAACAATACTATTTTAAGACTTTTACACTCTGGGTTATTTTGTTAAAAAAAACGTTAAAATAAAACTGATATAACTTGGTAAGTAGTTATAAAACTACTTACCAAGTTATATCAGTTTTGTTTTAACGTTTTTTTTTCAGTATATATTTTTCTTTCCTTTCGAGAATCATCAGGGTTTGGGATTTGTTTTTGTTTTGAATAGTTCTTATATGATTTATTTTCTATTTTGTTTGAATCTCAGTACATCAAATCTATTTTGAGTGGGGAACCTTGTCGATAATAGTTTCCATATTTTCTTATTTTGCTTGTTCAAGAGTATTTCATTTTAGGTTTGATGTTTCCTGATTTATGTTTGCTTGCCACCGTCTTACCATTGCTTTATTTTTTTGTAGTGGATCTTTTATTTTTTGTTTATTTTATAGAATTCATTTATAAGTACGGTCTAATAATGAGTTTCAGTTCATTTATGAATGTCTGCCAGTCATTTGGGCTGAATTGCAATAATCTTGTGACAAGATGTTTGTACTCAGATTTGTTTTCATTTATTTGTACTTTTTTTTTTTTTTTTTTTTTTTAGACATTAGTATAACTCTTTTTCTCAGATTGTGCCTCGATAATTTTCCCAGCTTCTTCAAAAGAGATTGTGTGTGCCTCAACTTAATCTTTTGTTTTTTTCTTCTTAGTGCCATCTTGAGCAGAAGTTTGATGGTCCTTCCCACATTTTGCACATATAAGATTTTGGGTGCATTAATTTTGATCTGAGTATTTCTCACTGCATCTTTTACACACGTATTCTCCTTGCATACACATTTATGCTGTCCGAACATTTGACATTTAGAACACTGGATGTGGGTTTGGACTGTATTTCTCTATTCTATTTATTACATACCCTATTCTTATATTTGTTGGAACTTTAGGAGTATCGAATGTTAATATATATATACGTGTTCATTCGGATCATCTGTCTATTCCTTTTTATATCTGCGATATCCTGATTTTTTAATCTAAAAAATTTTTTATTTTTTTATTTATCTACCTCCCACATGGTAAGATGTGACACAAGGTCGGGAAAGTGGGATTAGATAAGCCAGCGCTCGAGAGGTGAGCACTCTGGCCATTTAAAAATTGCCTAGGCAGCCCTGTCGGTATTCCCCGGTAGAGGCGCCTCAGACAGTAAGCAATAAACTTACTCCTCCCAAAAGAGGGGAAGCAAAGCCTGGGAGGGTGCACCTCCTAGAACTGCACAGGATAGACCCATAGACCGGCGTAAATCAAGCCCTGAAGGCCAAGACAATACCAGTCTATGGGGTGCAGTATCCATCGGAACAGATACTACACTTTGATATCCTGATTTTTGTTCATCTCTTTTAAGCTAGATTAAAAAAAACTCCCCATCACTCCCTTGGAGGTGTTCAGGTTTTTAAATGGATCACTCCTTATACAAGTTTTATAGAATTTTGTTATTTTTACTAATGTGTTTCTTAACTCCACCAGTAGAGTCCTTTTTTTAGTTTCTTTACATTTTTGGGAATGATATTCGTAGATATCACTTTTTGTATTAAAAGGGTGACATACTTAGAGAGGTGTCTCCCTCCAACTCAATTATTATAAACCTTGGGAAATGATTAGAGTATTTTTTTTTCAATCTGTTTCAGATCCTAAATCAACATGGTGTTTTAAGGTGTTTTTCCGTAAAAAAATTTTTTGATATTGTTTTTATGGCGCTACCCCACCCACCAGAGTCCAAAATTGGGATATTGCGAGGGGGAAACCTATTCATCTTGACATGGCAAGAACATGTAGATGGTATACTAGTTTTGAGAGAAACTTCAACAACCTATACTCCTTTAGTATGTGGCCTTATAGGGCCGAAAAGAAATAAGACAACAAGGAGGTAGAGTTAATAAGAGTATGTATTTACAGAAAGTACAGAAGTAACGTGTTATCTGAGACTGCTTCTGGCATAGTAATAGCAACTGTCTTATCACCATTATCGCTATTCATTGTGTCGGGAAGAGTCCATGTAGTGACACAATAGGGTAGATCACAATAACACTTAGTTTCTTCAGTTTAAATACTTTAGAATGTCAGAGGATAAATTAGCCATGTTGAATCCTATGATTGACCCGGAGTCATTTATTAGTGGGGGAATTGAAGAAGATGTGTGATGTAAGTTTGGTGTGCCTATATATATATATATATATATATATATATATATATATATATATGATAGAGCTTGACATGACCAGTCGATTGATTGGATCGAGCTTCTTCAACCACTCATTGTTCAAGTTAGGGTCAAAGTGGAGTGTTGCAAGTCAGGTGACCACTTTTGCACCTGGAAACAGACTGCTCAGCCGTCAGGATCCTATCCTCAGGCATCACAGGTCACCATCCATGGCAAACAGGTGGTCGCATTGGGGAGGTGGTCTTACCCCTCTGTAAACTCGATACGTCTTAAAGGATCAGACACTGGGCCACACAACTTGCCATCTTTCTGTTATCAGGCTTTTTTATCCTAAAATAAAAAATAAAAAAGCATTCTTTTTTTTTCTTGTTTTATGACTTAAGTTATATATTATCTTCCTATAATGTATTTGTGGGACAGTTTTCAGAAATGCAGAACCAATACAGGTTGTTCAAACATTGATCTTTTGACAAAAGCCACAAGATTTATTTGTAATAAACAAGGAAGAGGGGGGGGAGGATGTACAGTTGTTAAAATATGAAAACTAATTTATCATTTAAGTGACCAATGGTATATAAAATTTCAATTCTGTAAAAGGTGTTTGGAAAATCGATTGCATAACTCCAGGATTATGTTCTATATGTGTAAAGGAGCCTCTGTGTGTGGATTGCTTTTGTAATAGCATTTTATTACTAGTCTGATTTCCTTTGAGGTTTCTTTCTTGCTCTGCATGGTCTTTGGTTTGTGCTGATAATTTACCTGTATTTCGTCTGTTGTAAATAAGGGCCAACATTCGCAGGAGGCTGACTAGGTCCCCCATGTTGGCTATCAAAGGAAGCCCTGTCGATCATGATGCTTAGATATTTCTTCTGAGCTTTCATATTTGTTTGGTCTCATTTTTTCTCATGGTTTCATGTAGATGTTTACAGGAAAGAATGTTGACCAGCGTTTGTTTTGATGGCCTATAACCCTGAAACCAAGCGCCTCCGGAACTATATACACACCTAATCTCAAAGTTATGCCATCGATTTTCAAAACATCCCGTTTATCAGGAAACTATTTGAATAAATATGCTTTAATAGATTCGATATAATAAATTTGTTGCATTAAAATCAAACTATAAACATAGATGTTTTTCAACATAAACACAGACCATTGAGGTTTGCCCAGGCGCAAAAATTTCTTTTTCATAAAAGTTTGAGTGACTATCTACTTTTGGCAATATAAATATGCGGGTGTATAATGATGATGATGATGATGTGTGTGTGGTCGCCGTGGGGTTGATTGATGAGAATAATGAATGAGTCTAGATTTGAGAGAAATGGACAGTTGTGATGACGAGTCATGTCAAATCGTGGCTTGTCATCTGATGACAGTTCGACACAGACAGGGAAAAATTCTATTGAGTGAGAGGTCATGTGACCAATTTGGATTATGATTGGAAGATTTAAGAAATTGAATTTTAAGAAAGTCAAGATTTGAATGCGAAATGAAAAGTCGTTGAAAAAGTGACCCAGCTTTCCTATCTTGAGAGTGTGGCTGAGGGTGAGCTTCAAGATACACCATATGTTGTCCAAACTATGAAAAAGGTTTAATATTTTTTTACAACAGTCAAAATGTTTGTACATCTGTTCCATCTTTCGATTGAGATAACTATTGTTGCCACATCTGGGCTAGTGCACCAACCACTAGCCCCTCCTTCTTGGACAGTGTACAAAAAGAATTTCTTGTCTAATAGGTCTTACAGACTACCAAGCTTCAGCGCCTGTTGCATCCCTGTGATTTTTTTTTTTTTTACAAATACTTCCATGGAATGTGCTCCAATGAACTTACTGCACTTGTACCCCCTGAACTAAATATTTCCAACCCACCCAACTAGCAGCAAAATCCCACCCCTTCACTGTAGAGGTCACTAGATACCGGAAGAGTTTCTATTCTGATAGATTCTTTCCTCAAACCACTTGCTTTTGGAATTCCCTCCTAGCTCCCCCGACCATACCAACGTACAGAAATTCAAATCTAACCTGAACAAACATTTTTTTTTTACCAATTTCCCCACTCAGGTTGTCCCCTATAAATCTGGCCCCTATCACAGTAGATTCATACGCTTCAGTGGCAACGTGCCTTGTTTGGGGGTGAATTAAAGTTTTAAAACATACAGAAATTAATTAAAAAAATTTGTGAGTGTTTAAACACATCTTGAATTGCCATAAACACTCAGACGTTGCTATAGATCAGCTGCAAATCAACCGACTGGCAATCATCAGTTTCACAGAGCCTCAAAACAATTTATATTCTTACTTTATAACATTAGAGCATATTCGAGAAGCAAAATCGTAAAGAGGCTTACCCGGCTTTCGACATGGACTGACCAGCTTCCTGGGAGCTAAGGCATGTATGGTCTTGCTCGTGCCTGTGTTTCAGGCAATAATTCTTCTGGCAACGATCACAGTTCACAGGAATTAACTACAAAGAGAGAATAACATTTTTATGTGAATGTTTATATATATATATATATATATATATATATTACAAAAATAACCACTTTGATAACTTAAAACAGAATGCTAAAAGAAATTTTGGTACACGTAAATCCAAGTTAGGAACTTTAAATTTCTGCAGTATTTTCAATTTATAAAACTGAATTAACTTTTACTAAATTTTACCACAAACATGAACGGTTTGTTTGATCCGTCTTAAAGCATATCAATCTATTTTAGGTTATTTAATGACAAGACGATACATATTGTAAATGATTAATTGAATATTTTTTACCCATATCTGGAGAGGGGGATTATGGGTTAATACCTTTCTCAATAGTATTAGTGCATAAATGTGCATGAATGTAAACTATTCTTTTACCAAAGATATTCTCTCTCTACTCATTTAAAAATCACTTTTCCCTTTGCCCAGGAGTCAGACGTTTTTGGTATTTTGCATGTCCGCACAGTTAAGTGGGTCAACTGTCTCCAAATTCCACTCTGTACGGTTTTATCCAATCATTTGCTTCCGGTCAATATTCCTGCGATTCAAAATATCCATGCTTCTGCAATGGTTTATCCAGGAGGATGACTGCTCTACATGACTGTACCATGCTTGGCAAATGTAGCTCTTTCAGCAAATCCACATTACATAATAACATCAAGTGAATTGCATATATAGAATTGGGATTTGTTGTTTTACAGCACATCAACCCTATAGGTCATTTTGTGCCATAAAATATATTTATAAAACAGTCATTTGCTAAGTACTGGAAAGTTATTTAATTGAATCTTTGGTTTCTTCTATAGAAGCTGGAAGTGATTTATTTTTCTAGTAGTCAATTGAGATGTAGGCACATTTCCAAACAACATGGTGAAGTGTTGTGCATGATGGTATTTTCTTGCAGCTATTCCTGTATTTTTTACAGTCGATTAAAATATGTAATCAGATTAGAAAGGTTTGTTAATATATGAAGACATTTAAAAGATGACAAAAGATTAAACTAAAAAAAAAATCAGAAAAATAAAAACTAACCTCTTTCTGTTTGCATCCTTTCACAGAACATTTATTTGTATAAATCTGAGAAAAAAAAAAAAAAAAAAAAAAAAAAAAAGGAAATTTTAGAAAAATTTAAACAAAGAAAAATTCTAAATCTCCTCCAGTTTAAAAAAGAAATTAGCAAGTTTAATAAGTTTATTCCAATTTAAGAATTTAATTTAAAAGAATGAAAAAAAAAAGCCCCAACCTGTGTAATCACCATGAAAGAAAACCAAAGACTTACACATTAAAATTTATTAGAACAGTAAAATAAAGTTAGACATGACTAATCACAATTAAGAAATGGATTAAAGTATATTGTAATCCGTTTTCAGTCTTGATAAGTTAGGACTAATTTTTTTATTTTTAATTAAAAGATTTTAACCATTTCCCAGGTAAATTATTTCTGTAAAACCGGTTCATTTTGAATCAAATTATTTTGCTAAATTAAAGTGAAAGCTCTCAGTGGAAAAAAATAGTTCCATCACCCTTCACTACTACAGATATAAAATTCAAATTGTTTTAAAATTGCTTTTCCAGACAAATAATCTTTGATATCATTTCATTAAAGTATTTATAAATCCCCAGAAATATAATTTCAAACCAGATTGAGATGCAACTTTCATAATGATTAATTTTGATTATTTTGAAGTGTATGCCAGAAAAAAAAAAAAAAAGATTTTATTTTATGAAATCAATTACACTCTTTAAAGCTCATTAATTAAATGTAAAATATCTACGTTAAAATTGATTGGAAAGTTTTTGGGACGTGTAGTAAAGATTATTACAAATATTTATTGGATATTCAGACATGAAAACAATGGTTAAAGGAAGTAAGTTTGATGCCCACACATGTCGATATAACCCCATATTAAAGTATGTTACGCAAATTTATCGATACAATTAAGCATCACTTAATATTAGGAATGGCTGAACATTCAATTTTTTTTATCGAAATGTTGACAGCAAAAGTAAAAATTGTATAAAATGTCTCAACATTTTATACAATTTTGTTATACTGAATAACTACAGAGAAAGAACAAACTAAGTGTAGGGGGGAGGGGGATAATCAATGAAAATTTGCCAGCATTTAACCCTTCCCAAGTAAATTGTTTCTGAAAAGAATGATTCATTTTGAATCAAACTTTGTTAAAGTGAAAACTCTGGAAAAAAAAAAAAAGAAAAAGAAAATGAAGGCATCCTTCACTACCAGAGCTATAAAATATTTGAGGAAGGTCATGTGAGTAAGTGAGAAACTAGGTAAAAAACAAAATATGTTACCAATCCATTTTGTAACAAATATTTAGGATATCCTGTACCTTTCCCAAAAAACAATCAAAATGGAAAACCTAAAATGGAGTTAAACTTACCTTTCTTCGTTGCCTTGCTGGATCTGACTGACAGTCATTGTCTATATGGCTACCAATAACAATATCTGGAGATTCCCCTTTTTTTAATGGAAATGATGTATTGCAAAGAGGACACATGGGAACCTGATTATCCTGAAAAATAAAAAAATTGAAAATCAATAGTAACAAAAAGAATATATAATAATAATAAAAGTAAAAAAAGAATATTTTTTTTAAAATAATAGTTAAAAAGTGCTAAAATAATTTAATATAATGGTAATAAAAAATAAAAAGATTAAGAAAAACAAAATTTTTTTTTTTTTAAATCAATTAATTTACTGACCAACTCTTAAAACAGTAAAACCCAAACAGATTTTCACTTATTTATACAAGCCGATTGCTATAAAAGCAAGAAATTTGTCAAATGGTAATTTATTTTTACAAAGAAAAACTTTTATAAGTTTTTCAAAGACTAATATTATAATACACTCATAGATACTCAAAATGTGTTCGTGCAAATCAAAGTGAATAAGCCAGACGCAATAAAATTTACAACCTCAAATTTCTAGCGACCACCCTGTATGTACATGTATTGAACTGTTATCCTCATCGTGATTGCTATATATACAATGTTTCAATCACTTTACTCTCTGGCCTTCTTCAGATGTCTTTGAGGCAAGAATTTTGTTTAAAATAAACAAAGTGATTGTTGTAGAAAATTTTAATAAAGAAAAAAAAATATTTTGAATGATTCAATTAGACTTGCATGAAAGTAAACAATTTTTTTTTACCTATTATTGTACGATTTTATCCCCCCCCCCCAATTCTTTTCTCATTATTTTATCTCATAAATGTTGTCATATTTGGTGCCTGCACTAGCCATTTTTTAAAAAATATCAAACTGCTAGTATTAGAAACTTGCAGGATGCTGATTGGATGACTAGACCTACTACTGCGATTTAAGTAGGGTTTTCATCAAGTGAAATTGCACCATCTTTTGTTTAAGCAACCATTCAGATTCTGACTCAAACCTTTTATTCAATCCATAGGGATAGATGGTTCTTATTTCATTGGGATACAACATATCCATTATTTTACCTTCAAAATTACTTTATCTTTGTGAGACCTTTTTTATACAGAACCCAAGCAAAGGTTTAAAATTTCATCAAAATTCACAAAAGGTTACGCACTATGATAAGAATCAACTGAAGAAACTGGGAGATTACAATGAATGAAATATTGTGAATATAACAATGAAGATGAAGATAGTCTAAAAAAAAAAAAAAATTTTTTTTTTTAAATTAAAAAAAAAAAAAAAAAAAAAAAAAAAAAATGGAAAAAGTATAAATAACATTTCGTTTCAGATATAGTTTGACTGATATTCATTGTAGAAAGTGGACCTTAGCTTTACTTTCGGCAGCCTCGTAACTCTTGTTTCCTTTATTTTGTTCTTTAATCCTCACATTCCATGAGCAATGTTTCTGACAAAGGGGGAAGCATTGCTGTTTTCTGGATCGGAATCTATCCATCTAACGCTTATCATTGGCTAGTTTTTAACATTGAACTAGTATTTTTGTTAGCTCCTTAACTCAAGTGGCTCCGTGTCTGGTCTGGAGTGATTTCCATAAAAAAAAAGATGGGAAGTGATGGTGTGGTTATCGATGCAGACTGCGGGCTCGGCATGCTGTGTTCGAGTCCAGTCGGAGATATTGCTTTAGCAACTTTCACATCATGCTTGTGTCGTACTATGAGATGAGGTTTTAATTGTCCTGAATTATAAAATCAATTAGGATGTAAGGGAGACAACCCAATTCATACTTTTGTTCATGTGTGGCAAAGTTGTTTCCCTTGAAGAAAGAAATGACAGACAAATTGTACAGAAAGAATGTTCTTTTGTTTGTTTATTTCACATTCAGGAGAGTTGAACACTACTGTCTTTTGCGTAAACTCTGATTCCGTGTGTGCCTCACTCCATCTATCAGACCCCGCCTCCAAGTTTATAAAATTTGTTTATGTCATTCTACGTCAGATCCTTTTGTCTTCCATTTCCCAAACAATATTTTTAATTAATGGTTTGACCTCATTTTAAACTTAAATTGTTCAATTTGTTTATCAATTATATAACTGCTTATTTTTGCCTAACTTTTCACCAAATTCCAACTGTCCCATTTTTGTTAACTAATTTTAGTCAGAATTCGCACTGAATTTCATTTCAAACATTTGATGAATCGTATTTATAACTGTCTATTGTTCGCTTTATTGATGTTAGATCAAAGGAATGTTGTGATTTCCAATTTCTCAATTTTTAAAAATTATTATTGGATTACATGGTTTTGAGTTGAGATGACTTCATCCGTATTTCTCGCCTACGCTGTCTATTGTCTATGTCATATAACACTTGTATGTCACTTTACACAGTAATGGACGTGAGAATAGAAATGAAATTGGAGTTAAGAGATTTCTTTTATGAAGTGTTACAAAAAAATAAAAACTCATTATCCATCTTTTGAAAGAAAACACATAATCACCTTTTTGTATGAATCTGGGCAATTGTGAGTTGCATAATGAATATGATCCCGGCTGTAAAATAAAAGAAAATCTTTTAATGTTAAAAGTTCATAATAAAATAGTCTTAATTACAAAGAAACAAAAATCTTTTAACATCCAAATAAACCTTTTCTTCTCATTCTTGTATGCCTCATGATTTCACCTTTTACAATGAGAATGTATACATAAAAAATAGGATTAATTACTGTTTAGTAAAAAGCATTAACTCCAGAGACTCAATGACTAACTCCAGAGACTCAATGACTAACTCCAGAGACTCAATGACTAACTCCAGAGACTCAATGACTAACTCCAGAGACTCAATGACTAACTCCAGAGACTCAATGACTAACTCCAGAGACTCAATGACTAACTCCAGAGACTCAATGACTAACTCCAGAGACTCAATGACTAACTCCAGAGACTCAATGACTAACTCCAGAGACTCAATGACTAACTCCAGAGACTCAATGACTAACTCCAGAGACTCAATGACTAACTCCAGAGACTCAATGACTAACTCCAGAGACTCAATGACTAACTCCAGAGACTCAATGACTAACTCCAGAGACTCAATGACTAACTCCAGAGACTCAATGACTAACTCCAGAGACTCAATGACTAACTCCAGAGACTCAATGACTAACTCCAGAGACTCAATGACTAACTCCAGAGACTCAATGACTAACTCCAGAGACTCAATGACTAACTCCAGAGACTCAATGACTAACTCCAGAGACTCAATGACTAACTCCAGAGACTCAATGACTAACTCCAGAGACTCAATGACTAACTCCAGAGACTCAATGACTAGCTCCAGAGACTCAATGACCTCAAAGACTAAATAAAATAATTACTTTTGTAATAATTTATCTACACAAAACAAATCTTAGCAAAAACAATTTGACATTATCTACATTCAATTATGACATACATATATTTACAAGCAAAAAAAAAACAAAAAAACCTCCCTGCCATCAGGCGGCTATTAATCTAGCTCTATGTATTCTTTTTAAATGTCAAACTTACATTACATATCTTTAATATGAATCTATTATAAAAATATACTCGCCATCTAGCTCTATGTATTCTTTTTAAATGTCAAACTTACATTACATATCTTTAATATGAATCTATTATAAAAATATACTCGCCATCTAGCTCTATGTATTCTTTTTAAATGTCAAACTTACATTACATATCTATAATATGAATCTATTATAAAAATATACTCGCCATCTAGCTCTATGTATTCTTTTTAAATGTCAAACTTACATTACATATCTTTAATATGAATCTATTATAAAAATATACTCGCCATCTAGCTCTTTGTATTCTTTTTAAATGTCAAACTTACATTACATATCTTTAATATGAATCTATTGTAAAAATATACTCGCCATTTAGCTCTATGTATTCTTTTTAAATGTAAAACTTACATTACATATCTTTAATATGAATCTATTGTATTTTTAAAAACTAATAGTTTTCATTTAAATTACCTCCTTTGAAAATTAGTGAACATAATATTTTAAGAAACGTTTTGGTAATTTATCCATTTTTAAAATTTATTAAATCACTTTAATTACTGTTAATATCTACAAAACTATTGAATATACTGTTAATATCTTTTTTTTTTTAACATGGTTTACCCCAAACAAGGCAGGCCGCCACTGTAGACGTAAGGGGCTACTGAGAAAAGAAAAGGGGAGAAGGAAAGGGGGGGGGGTCAACCTAACTTGGGATCTGCGCAGCGAGATGTCTGTTTACATTAGTTTTAAATTTCTGCATGTCTGTTCTGTAGGGGAAACAGGGGGCAGGGAGAGAGTTCCAGAGACCAGCAGTATGAGGAAAGAAGCTATTTGAGTAGAAGGCTCTCCGACATCTGGGGACCTCCACAGTGAATGAATGAGATTTAGTTGATTGTCGAGTTAGTCTAGTGAATTTACGTCGAGGGGGCACCAGAGTAGCCAATTCATCGGAGCATAATACATTGAAGTATTTGTAAAACAAGCACAAGGATGCCACATTGCGGCGATGGGACAGAGGCTGAAGCTTGGTTGACAGTGAGGGTCCTATTAGGTTGGCGATTCTTTTTTGGACCTTGTCAAGGAGGGAGAGACTAGTAGATGAGGCACCAGCCCAGATGTGACAACAATACTTCATATCTGTTAATATACTGTTAATATCTACAAAACTATTGAATATACAGGCTGTCCCAGAAGTTGCGCACCATACGCTGATCTTCATTTTTTCTATGTTTCAGATTATAGTTGAGAAACTAACAGTAAAAGAAAGAGTTAATTTTTTTATGTTTGGAAAAGATGGGCTGACATACCGTTCTGTAATTCTAGAATTCAACTGCAATCATCCTAAACGAAAGAACAACTGTCTGCCGTTTGATCAAACACTTTAAAAAAACTGGCTCAGTTACTGACTGTGAGAGATGTGGCCGACCAAAGAATGAAACTGATGAAGTATCCACCATGGTTTTGGCGAATGTTGTTAAAAGCCCCGTGAAATCAGTAAGGAGAATAAGCCAGGAACTAACGATTAGCAAATGATCAGTGCATCATATTCTTAGGACACAAAAATTTGATCTATACAAAGTAACTTTTGTGCAAGTTCTAAATGGTGATGACACCGATAGGCGATTAGAATTCTGTGAAGGGGTGAGTAATCACATGAATTCTTAAATATCATTCAGTGATGAAACAATTTTTTATTTGAATAGGCAAGTAAACAGATATAATATGGGCTATTGGTTAGAAATAAATCCAAACTGGAAAAAGAAGGGACATCATCACAACAACCCTAAGATCATGATCTCAGCTTAAATATGGGAGGAGGAAATCGTTGGCCCTTAATTTTTCCATCATAATAATGTCACCGGCGAAACTTAGTTCCCGCAGATCTTATTTGACTACCTTGAAGATGTTCCCATAACTCAACGAAAAAAACATATTTTCTTTAGCAAAATGGAGCTCAACCACACTTTGCAATTTGCGTGCGTAATTACTTGAACCAGACCTTTACTGGAAGATGGATTAGGCGAAGAAGTCCCATGGAGTGGCCACCTCAATCACCAGCCTTTCATCTGTTACAGCCAAACAAGTTTAAGAGCAGGGTGTACAACTACAAAATGGAGAAGGGTACTAAGATCATGACACCATGCCGAAATCATGGGGTGAATGATCCAGTCCTTGTGAGGAATTTTGGCCCTGATCAACGGTGGTTGGAGGGCATCATTACGAGGCAGTTGGGTAACGTCAATTTTGAGGTAGAGATCGAGAGAGGAGTTACACGAAGACATTCAGACCAGATCATTAAAAGGACAATCCTGGTCCCAGAGGAGGATGTGACTGCTATGAATGATGCCGCAGAGGACATGGTGACAACCAGTAGAAGGGAGTCTACCGAGGATGAAGGAGTACCCGAATTGGTAAGATAGAATGAAGCTGAAGTGGAACTTATAAACTTCGGACAGAAAGCATTGCCTATTCCTCGGAGATCTGAGCGTGTAAGGAGAGCTCCATTTAAGTTAAGAGACTATGTTTATTGATCCATCTAAGAATAGAGGGATGTAATGTATCAAGTTACGCCCCTTGGGTGAAGTTTTTCATCCGGCCCAGAGTGCGCCTTTGTTGTAATTGTTTTGAATATATAAAGAAGAGACTTTAACAGGTGAGGGCTTGCTTGTGTCTTGACACTTAGTGAACGGTTCAGACTTAATACCATGACCTTTTTTCCTTTGGGGACATCTCTCAAATCTGTTGCGTAACCAGAACCGTCCATACACTCTTAATGATTTGAAAGATGCGATAACAACTGAGTGTTAAAGGATCAACACTGAAACCCTCAGAAAAGTTAAAGATAGTTTTATAAAGAGAATTGATGCATGTTTCCATGCAGGGGTGAACAATTTGAGCAACTGTTAAGCTAATGATCAATAAAATAGATATTATGTGTATTTTTAGATGGTGCGCGACTTATGGGACACCCTGTATATAGGAAAATAGGACAATAAAAGAGGCAAAGGAAGAACTTACCAGAACACTTGGGAACATGCATCACATTTCATGGGTAAAAAATCTGTAATAAAAACAATGATACATACTTATTCAGAGTTAAGTAACAAACATTTACGTAATAGAATATCCATCTGTATTGGTAAAGTTTCCACATTTTCAGTCTTCTTCCAAACAGACTTTCAGGAATTCTAGGAATCATTCGAGAAATGGGGGGGGGGGGTAAAACTATTTTTTTTTAAGTTAAGATTATTTTGTTTTTCTTTCCATCAAGGAAAACATTTCTCATGACAGTAAAACTAATACGATACAAAGTCATGTTTACAATGGAGGTAATGGTAACAAGAAAAGAAAAAATGATGATGCAATTTCATATTTTAATAAAAATAATCATAAATATACAAATGGATGCGGTTATTTATAATCATTAACATACAAATGGATGTTATAGTGCATTCATACATTTCAATTCATTCTGTTAATTCATTATTCAACGATGAAAAAACAATTGAGTTGAATTCAAGTCTGTATTAAGGAATGTAAAAATCATCAAAATGGTGGACTTCGGATGGAATTGTCTTGTTTTTATTCCAAACTTTCTCCACAAGTATAAGTTTGGTTGTTTTGTTTTACGGCATATCAACCCCTTTCGGGTTTTTTAATACCGAATCCAGTTTTTATGCTTCAAGTTCTTTATATGTTCAAATATTCATTCATGGTGTTTGGTTGAGTGAAAGGGGGGAGAGGGGGGGGGGGAGTAAAATTGTTTTTGTTTTAGGTTTTACAGAACATGATAGAGTTTTGCCAAGAGAAAAATAAAAAAAAAACAATAAAACATTAATGTTTGGTGCATTTTGGGTAAGGAAGCCGATATCTTCAGACAGCCTGATCTGGTAGCACCAGTATCCATGAGTAGAAGATGAATACTAAGACGAGACCATTTTAATAATGTCAAAAGTGGTATCATGCTGCATCAATTTTCTTTATCTATATAATAATAATATGCTAAGGCAATTTCATGTTCATACGTACATTATCACCCTCCACCCCTTTTTAAAAAGATGGAATCACCTGATTGCCCAAGATGCAATGCAAAAAAAGTAATTTTTATTTCATCTGATGTTGCTGTTGTGTCGAAAATGAAATTAAATCGAATATATTTTCTTAGCCTTCAGGCTAGGATCAAAGTGTAGTAACAGTATCTCTTCTGTGCAAAGATGGTAAAATAATAGTTCACGCTGGATGTTCATAAAATGGAAACAAGTCACAAACTTCTACAAGGGTTTTGGAAATAGACCCCCATAACCAGATATATTCTGAAAGTACATTAATCAAAGTACTTAAATAGGTATGTTTCAGTTGGAACAAACGTGGTTCAATAATATATTTTAGGGTCTGCAACTGTGGAATTTATACGGGTCCTATTAGCTACTATAAATACGAAATAAAATGTATGCGTAGATCGCCTGTGAATATTCAGTAGTATTAACCAAATCACACATTTGCGAATTCCTATCGCAAGTCATGCCAGTGCATCAAATTACTAACATGCACTTAAATCGCAAAAAAGAATGTCATTCCAAACTTAATCAAAAAATAATTAGCAGGCATGATGTGTAATTAAGTACTAAGCTGAAGTTAACTCGAGACAAATGGGATAGGAAATGAGTTTATTTGATATAAGTTAGAGTATTTTTTTGTTAATTAAGAAAAGTAAAAACTCTAAAAATCTGCTGAACATCTCAAAATCACTGACCAAGTTGCACATTTGGTAAAATAAAAATGAGTGTAACAAAAATCCTAACAAACTTTATTTACATCAGAAATGTCAAAGCTAAAAGTAATTTGATCAATTCATCAAATAACCTGAACCCGAGTCGGGTTATTGAATCCACAATGATTAACAATAAAGAATCTGTTGGTATAATATTGCAAAGTAATGAGACAAGAATAACTACTGAAATTAACTAGGTGTTATCAGCTGACATACAACACTTTTACTATAAACCTGGTGTTCCTCCCAGTCTGTCCATGGATGCAATTGAAAACAAAGCCCTATAACAAAATCAAACAATTCTTTAAGTAAATAGTTTTTTTATTAGGCCATCTTACAATGATATTATGAGATCTATATTTGTGCCGGACATACATAAACAACAAAGAACACGTTTTACTTCATTTATAACAAAGCTCTGTAAGAAAATTAAACCCCTTTTATGGGTTAAGATTTTATGAGCAATGCAATGACAGTAATACCTGGCCCTGGTATGGCATTCACCCTGAGCAGGCTGAGTCAGCATCCTCCGTAGGAGGGAATTTCTAGGAAATATAAAATTTACAAGCATTCCCCAGTCGCATGTATATCCTGGTCAGGGAGATGACAACGTTAGTTTTTGCAGAGAGTTGTCACCGTCGTCCCACATACAGCGCCTGGTATTCCCAAACAGTCACCCATCTGGCACTGACCAGACTCAACGTTGCTTAACTTCGGTGATCTAACGAGAACCGGCATGTCAATGTGATCATGCTAGTAATAATTATTGACGGACTTGAGAATTTGTGATAAAATCTACTATACTAATAATAATGGTCTTGAATTGCAGGAAGATTGATCGCCCAAAGAAGACATGGCGGCAAACGATTGGACAAGACCGTACAGTTTGGAGACTGTTGACCCGCTGAAGTACTAAGAATAATGGAATAGAACAGCTTTTGCATTTTTAACTATTTTTAACTATTTAAAATAAATTTCTGTACATGTTTTGCCTTTATTTTATAATTTATAAGGACTGCTTTAATTCCCGAGCAACGCTGGGTGCTTCTTCTGGCCTCTGAATATATCTACCAATAGCTTCTTTCTTTGAACTGCTTGCTTTTGGAATTCCTTCCCTGCTCTCGATTGAACTAACATCCAGAAATTTAAATGTAAATAAACATCTTGTTGTATAACTCCCCACTTAGGATGCCTCTATAAATCTGGCCAATTCACAGTAGTCTCTTACAGCTCAGTGACAATGTGCCTTGCTGGGGTGAATATTACTAGAATAAAATAAAAATAAAATTACAGAAATGTGTAGTAGGACGAAGACTATGAAGATATTGGAACTGTCGCATCACTAGTAATTACCACTATCTAGTGCTTCCTCTTTATCCTTTTAACAAATTAACAATTGGGTCGAATACTAAATTTCGATGGATTCCCTATTTCAGACATTAACCAATCAGAACCCCCCCCCCCCCCGTCAGAGCCGAGCACCTGTCTATGAATCTTATTTAAAGAATTGCATCTGCACTTTCAAAACAGATAGCCGGTGAGAAGGCCAGGTTGCCTAATGAATCTTTGTCCCTCAGAGCAACTATCAACACTTCTACCTGGTGCACAGATAAATGCCGCCTTTAGCATCGGTATGTGGGCACTTCGGCACAGACTTACTCCCAGTAATAATATTACAAACTGTCAGTCTCACAAACTCCATACTCTAACCTGCGTACAGACTTATAACATTTAAAACAATTTTATGGCCATCTTCGTTAACACGTAAAGGAAAGGATTTATTTTTATACTTTTTTTTTTTTCGAAATTAGTGAAAATGAGTAAGAAAAACATTTCTTCCAATGTCTTCATTTATTTTGACCTGATTTGTTTTAAGATCACTTTTTCATTTTCAAATTTACATTTTAAAATAAAAGAAAGCTCTAAAATTGTACAAATAAACTAGCGATTATCAAAATGTTCATTTTTGTTGTTTTGTGAATAATCGTATTTTATGGTGAATCAATATTATTTAGTAGAGGTATAAACACACTCAACTTTTTTTGAAAAACATTCAAAGCTAAAGCTAAAAATCGATGCGGCCTCTATTCTAAGAGAGTATTATTGGAGGGGGGGGGCTCATTTCGGTGCTTCTGCTGTTTTGCCAGGACATTAAAATATTTAAAGAAATGTATAAACTTTGTTACGTGTTTGCTTAAAATACGATTGTACAGAAAAAAATACGCAAATTAATCCAGTATTTATTAAATTATAGGAAAAAGAAACGATCTTGAATTTCGTTAGACATTGTCACTTATGAAATAAATAAGGGAGATAACTGAATTTTTTTTTTACTGTTTAACAAAAATGGCTACCGAATGATAAAATCGCTTTTTATTTTTAATTTAATAAATACTGGATGAATTTGCGTAATTTTTGGTGTACAGTCTTCTTTTAAGATTCCACGTAAGTACATAAAGTTTATACATTTCTTTAGCTATCTTTTTTAAGAGAGGCCTAACATGTCGGGGTTAAACAGCAACATCACCCTCATTTCTTCTTGATTTGCTACTTTTATGTAAATTAAATTCGCCTATGTCATTAAGTTTGCCAGGCAGGTCTTAAAATAAAGAATGATTGGAATGTCAAGTGTTCCAAATAAAAAACAAACAATATGCAAATAAAAAAGAAAAAGAAAAAGGTAATAATAACACTGAATAATAAAATCTTTCGTGTTACTGTCTAGTGTTTAAATGTCAAATTACTGTGTCATTGGAATAATAAAAAGGTGATTCTATTTTTTTGTGTGTAATTACACGTCAACATCCAAGTAATAAATGGAAAAATTAAAAATAAAATATTTTAGACGTGTGATGTTCACTTTACTATATAAATTTAACGTAAAATTATCCAGTTCTTGATCACATAGCGTAGGACAAAACGAACAACTATTTATTTTTGGCACTTCTTTAGTTTAGCTGTGAATCAGAATTTGTTTTCAATTTTTAAAACAGGGGCAGACAATCAACCGGAAGTAATATAGAATTAGAAGTTTTTATCCAAAACAATAATACCAGCGAACAATAATACCAGCGAACAGTGTTTTTTTTTTAATAATGTAAAATTTTATAAAACGAATTGTCAACAGTGATTTTATTTGTTTGTATAGTTTAAAACCTTATAAAACGAAAAGTTATCCTTTAAAAATAAAGATTCATTTTTGGATAACAAAATTCAAAGTCTGAATTACTTCCGGTTGATTGGTTAGGAGTGAATGGAACTCCTAAAAATTGATTTTTGATTCACAGCTAAACTAAAGAAGTGCCTTATTTTTTTGTATCCCCCAAAATGGCTGCCATACAACAAAAATGGTTACCTGTTCTGACTTATATGTATCATTTCTGTTACATTTATATAGTAAAGAGACCCCCACTCTAATTATATATATCTTTTCAAGTATTTTCATGCTGTTGACATATAGTAGCCCCCCTCCCCAAAATAGAATCTCATTTTTATTCCGTTGACAAAGTGGGGGCAAAGAGTAAAATTTTACGAAAAAAAAACAACAAAATACGTCATTCTCGACAGAGACAAATTTTATTTTTGTTCCAATTCAGAGCGACCCCTTTTCTAGAGGAGATGAAGAGCTGGATTTTCTCAACATTAATAATAAAAAAAAATTAAAAAAACAAAACAACTTTTACCTTTGAAGGGAAGGGTGAAGTAAATAGGGGACCATCTAAATGCGATAGAAATGCTACAAGTTAAAACGTACGTACACTGAATTATTTTTAAATTTAAAAACCGTAACTACCTTAGATTCGCTTATTTGTTGTCAATCAATGTCAAATGTATGTTTAGATATTTTGTTTAATGTTTTAAGATTTAAAATTAAAAAGAAATAACAAATGACACTTGTTAAAGTTGTCTATTTTTGTGACCAGAAAGAAAAAAAAAATTCAACATTTTATTTTTTTTACCTTTCAATTGATAGTTTTAGTTCTAATTAAAACAGAATAAGAAAATGGTTTTCGACGTTCACGTTCAGAAAACAAGGATTTGTTTTATTCAACTCATATTCACATATATTTTTTTGTTGTTCACAAGAATTTTGTGACAAGCCTTTTTTTTCTTCAGATTTGCATGATAATTATGTCAATCAATCTATTATAATAAAATTCAACCAAGAATAATACCAAAAAAAAAATCTGAATTTTCAAATTTTAGAAACAAGTTTAGATAATTTTTTTAAAATCTATAATTATGAATATTTAAATTCATAATTATTGTTTTTTTTTATTATTCGCAACAAATAAAAAGTAAAAAAAAAAGACTACGCAAAATAAACAAATATAAACAATTAAATACTTACCTAGCATATGGCAAGCTTGTTCGCCGCAGTTGGCACCTAAATTTGGAAACTCCATCCTTTTTGTTTTCAAACACTGAACGACGTAGACTTCTTTTTTCGTTCTCTATTTAAAAATCAAAACCTGTGTAAAGAACATATATAATTGTTTTTAGAGTTAGTGAGAGAAGAGAAAAATGTAGTTGTCGTTCTAATAGTCTTATAAAATTTGAAACGTCACTTCCTGTCACGAGATTATGACTTCCTTTTTTTCTTTTTCAACAAGCCTCGTCCTCCCTTTACTCAGTCACGAGAGACAATGGATACCCTCTGTAAGAGTGCACGAGAAAAGTCTATAGTGAAGCAAGGGTTGCGCAATCTTCAACTGCCGGAGTCCAGTAACAAGAAGTGGTACTTCTCACAGAGAAGCATGGATTTGGGCCAAGTTCGATTGCGAACACATTTTATGCCCGCCACCAATCACAATCAAGGATTTGTTTAACATGATTCAAATTAATTAATCAATGGGAACCATTTGAAATTGAAGAAAAATCGTCTGCTTCGAATATTTAAAAAATCAAAACCGGTGTTTATTTTTTTTACGTCTGCTCTGAATATTTGCCGATTTTACAATTTTTTTCACCTTATTTTATTTTTACTTTTCAAAATAGAATTAGCGTTGAAGTGTAGTACCTGTTCTGATACTATACTTTATATTTTCTGTCCTCTGTCATTTAAGGAGAAATCCTTCTAGACTGGGTTAACGTTAATTCTATTTCGAAACGTAAAAATAAAATAAACTGAAAAGAAAAAAATGTTGTAAAAGCGGCAAATATTCAGAGCAATAGTAAAAATAAACACCGGTTTTGATTTTTAAAATATTCAAAGCAGACGATTTTTCTTCAATTTCAAATGGCTGCCATTGACTGGTTAATTTGAGTCACGTAAAACAAATCATTTATTGTGATTGGAGGCGGGCATAAAAAGTGCTGCCTGTTCAGTTGTTTAATGTGGGTTATCCAGTTCCCCCAAGCTAAAAATGAAAATATCTTGAATCGGACTTCTCGGTATTTGCATCAGCTACTGCCAATAAACCAATCTCCCTCTCAAAGGTGGAGGTAATGCCTGGGAGGACACCGAGTAGAAAGAACCGTTGATTTTTTTTACCCAAAAAGCTAATTTTAGTCTGAACGCTAGGAACCAGAGAGATTCCTTTCAGAGTTTTCCTTCTCTTACACAACCAAGGCGTGAGAGTCAGATCTATCCTACTATTAATCTATAGCTGAAGGGAAGATATTTGGATTTATACCTTTCCCAAGGGTATTAGTTGAACCCGAACCCGGCACGCTGAACCCACAGTCAGCACCTAGGTGTAATCACGCCACTTCCATATTTGAAAATAACAACAATAGCAAACGACAGAACATCAATTACCCACCCACCCCCGTTCTCTACGTTCGGGTTCAATTGTGGTATAGGAATCGATGGAATATCTCACCCATTTCACTTGTTTTTTTGGAGGTGGGGGGTCGCCTAACCTTTTGATAAAATTGACTGTTGGTCTTAAATCGTATATCTTATTCTGGAATACAATTCGAATTTACTTTTTAAAGTGTTGAAAATTTAGCTTTAATTCAATATTCTAATCGCTGGCGTCCATGTTTTTTCTCAGAGTATCTTTACTTTCTTTTAAAGCGAAATCGGCGAGATATTCTAATGGTCCCTATGCTACAATTGAACTAAAAAAATTTGATTATTATAGATTAAGGGTTAAATTCTATTTTAGTCACCCAACAGTGAAAAGCAGCCAAAGTGGGTTTGGGCACTATTTCAAAACAACTTATTAACTATGTTTTAGTAAGAAAAAGAAAAAGAAAATCGATTAAAAACAGTAATTTATATAGTAAGTTAAATTGTATCCGAGAAACATTGATTTACTTTTAGCAAACATGGTGGCAGCACCGAAAAGTTTAAGTAACTGGAAATGGAGATAGCTCACCCACTTCCATTCATAAGTGTGAATTTTTAGTTAAAAATATTTTCAACACACAAATACCTGTTATTTATCTACCTCCCACAGCGGTAAGATGTGACACAAGGTCGGGAAAGTGGGATTTGAAAAGCCAGCGCCCGAGAAGGTGAGCACTCTAGCCTACAAAAAATGCCTTGGCAGCCCCATCGGCATTCCCCGGTAGGAGCGCCTCAGGCGATTAGCAATAAATTAACCCCTTCTCAAAGGGTGAGAAGGCAAAGCCTGGGAGGGTGGACCTGCTAGAACTGCACAGGACAGACCCATATACCGGCGTAAATCAAGCCCCGAAGGCCAAGACAATACCAGTCTATGGGGTGCAGTATCCATCGGAAGATAAAAAACTACGTTCTATGGCTCATTGACGAGGAGGGGGCAAAAAGCGAGACAACTCGAATCTCCATTCCCGGTTACTTCAACTTTTTGGTCGTACCACCATGTTTGTTAAAAGTAATAGGTCCATAATTACTTGCTTTTCCGTGAGGAGGGCAAAGTTAGACATAAGGTCATTTTTTAAAGTAGGGGGGGGGGATCCAACTCCCACAAAAAGAATTGGGAACAAAAATAGAAATTACCTCCTATTCTGAGTGAGGACGGAAAAGATACTTCACTTTGATCCCAACCCGAAATGCTAGGAACCAACACAAGACGGATCACTTTGGTGAACAAACAATATGCATTTTCTATGTGCTAAGAAATAAATCGAAATCTCCCTTAAAAGAAGAAATTTGTGACCCTTTTCTGGACAATTATCTTTTTGATTTGTTATTTTTTAAATTTTTGTCTAATTTTTTAATTTAGTTTTTGACTTGTTTCTAGGCAAAGTGACACAATAAATACAAAAGATTCCTGCTTGGCGAGATATATCACTAGTAATAGCTACAGTGTGGAACGTATTTTTGAATGACACCGGTCAATAGTAAAAGTATCCAGAGGCAATGGAAAAGTTTGAAAAATTATTGAAAACTGGTGTAAATAGAAAGAAACCTGCTTAATTGCTATTTGCTTGATAACAAACACTTACACACTAACAAATGTACACACAAAACCAGTTGCTATGGCCACCGTCTTGAACTGTTTAACTGCTACTCACTCTAAAAGAAACCTACTTAATTGCTACTTGCACGACAACAAACACTTAAATGTTAACAAATACATGCACAAAATCAGTTGCTATGGCAACCACCCTAAACTGCTTAATTGTTACTTGCTTGATAAAGAACGCTTACACACTGAAAAATGTACACACACAAAACAATTATTACTACTACAATGTTTTTCGTTCATAACTGACAACTAATATTATTCTTTTTCTCTCCAGTTTTTAACTGGGAATTATGTAAATATTTTTGACTAATGTAAATAAAAATTGTATATATTTTGTACAGATGACTGTATATGCATTGTGTTTGCGTGTGGAATTAAAATTAAATTAGACATACGATAAAAATAAGTGAATATTCACAAATTTCGAAGACTGCTTGCAACATTTCACTAACATTGTTAATAGATTTTGAAAGTCAAATTATTCTACCTATTAATATTATATGCAAGTAATTATAATAAATAAGTAGGTTAATATTTATTTTAAACAAATATAATTGGTTATTTGAAGCTGGTATAGAAAGAGAAATCCAGATTCTTAATTTTTTTATTAACGATGTAAGCAGCCGGTGATTAGTGAAAAATGGCTCCAGTGTAAGAATGTTCCGAGCTGGAATAAGTATTTTGTGAAAGACTGAAGCAAAATATATTTTTTATTGCAAAAGAACAAGGTCCCAGAAAACGAATGAAAAATTGGCTATTCAAAACGAAATACTGATATTGTAGAACAAAATCTATCAATGACGAACTCTGAGAAGCAGATTGTCTTCTCTTTATATATTAGAAGAAAAGAAGAAATAATATGTTACATTCACAAGGGAGATAATTAGTTATTGTATCTACACCTTCATGATACAATTACATCATGTTCACTAACAAAAGCTTTTATATACGAAAAGGATTGTTTTATTTGCATACTTGAAAAATGCTCAACCATGTAAAAATCTTAAAACAAAAAGAGAGAAAAGGATAAGATTATTATAAAATCTAAATTATTTCATCGCCAACATTTTTCTCATTTGTGAGGTTGCAACAAAGCAGTTGAAGTCCACATTTTTGCTTTAGATTTTTTACTTACATCTCATTCTGATGAACAGTTAATTAATTGATGAAACCCTTACAGCTATGTCACGTTGAAATACTGATTCTCATCGAATTACCAAGTTAGGCAATAGTATCCCTGGTCAGTACTTAGATGGGAAGACATTTCAGAATACTAGATGACATAAGTTTGAAATTAGAAATAGCTGTACAATCATTTCTCTAATACCCTAGAGAAAGGTATGGATAAATCTCTCTTTCCCTTAGCGATGGGTGAAATAATAGAGTAGACTAGACTAGACTTTCAGGCCTTGGTAAAGCAACTAGTCTAAGAGAAGGAAGACTCTGAAATAACAGAAATTCTCTGCTTATCCCGGCATTGCTTATGGTTGTCTTGTATTTCGATGCAGTTGAGACTGGCACAACTATTGCTTAACTCTATTGCCGCACAGGCACCCTTTCAGAAGGTGTCCATTGTTTTTGAGGATAAAAAGAAACTAGTCAGCTGATCAGTCAGATTCCTTTATAAAAGTAACTCTAGATATCACGTGATCTGCTAAGTACTGGGGACCGCTTGTGAATTTAATATTCCCTAGAAACTTCCTCCTTGAAGATGAATGATGCACCAGGACAGGATAGGATCTGCCAAGAATATTTAAGTGTTCATTTGAAGAAGCTGTACAATTTTATGAACATCAAAACTTTGCAGTCTTTTGCAAGTCTAGCTTTAAATATTTTGCTGATGTCATTTCTTTTAAACATTTGAATTTGCAGATTTTTACCTTTCGATCAATCAGAATTCTGCTTTGTTTTCTTGTATTACCTCTTAAAATTTGAAAGCTGAAACTCCCAAATAATATTCTTGGTGCTTGTGGACTGTAGGTCCGAAAAAAAATTTTTTATCTTTAATTTGAGGAGAGTCAAATAAGGGGGATAGAACTCTAGCTTCAAGTTTCAACCACGATGTATCTTAAAATAGATTTTTACTATTGTAATTATTCTAAAATAAAGTTTTAAAACAATGTATACGTAAAAGGATAATTTAGGAATAAAACAATCACAACGCATTCGGCTGCAATGAAAAATAAATGATTTTGGAAAATAAAATGATTTATTAAAATAAATTATCACAGAAGAAGGAAAAATAGAAAAAAATACATAAATGGAAGGGAAAAAAACATGAAACACGGGAAATAAAGTTTTTGAAATAAATGAGTTTTACACTGGGTAAAATTTGGTAATTTGCTTAAAAACAGTTCCTTTTACGTATACATTTTTAAAAACTTTATTTTAGAATAAGTACAATAGTAAAATCCATTTTAAGATAAAGTGTGGTTGAAAATTGAAACTAAAGTTCTTTCCTCCTTTATTTGACTATCTTCAAATTAAAGATAAAAAAAATTTTTTTCGGACCTACAGTCCACAAGCACCATATTCTCTCTCGTAAATTATAATATAAAATTTTTAAATATATTTTATAATTAATAGAAATAAATTTTTTTTTTTTTACTTTCCTTTCCACAAGATGAGACCGTATTCAATCATATTTAGCCAACAAATTCTTATAGGTTATAAAATTGAATTTCAATTAATCTTGAGTAAACATTTGGTACTATATGTCTTTTTACTGATTACTCATATTTTATTCATAATTCATTGAGTGGTTCATATACATTTGATGGCTGATTACTGATTGATTATTGATGATGTGCATACTCTGAAGAGCTTCCCCACATTCTTGAGAACAACATTCTGCCATTCATTATAGTCTTGAGATTAGAGGTCGATTGTCTTGCAGTGTCATCTCATGCTTCCCCACGTGCTTGAGAACAACATGTTACATAGCCCCTGCTTGGGCCGCGGCAGTTCTTGTTTAAACACTCAACATTTTTTTTAACACTGTAAATCATATAGTTTGCATACCTTTAAATTTCTCGCACCCTCAATCTTTCCTCGCCACGTGGAGGGGTGCATCGTCTAGTGGTTGAATTCTTTTTTCTTTCTTTCTACCGTGAACTACGCCGCTGCAACACAAAAGCTTCATGACCGACTCAGAAGACAAACAATCTTTTAAACTTAAGTTCTGTTTTATTTCAGGTGTTAGTTATCCATCGGCTTGGAGATATCCACCAACGTCGAGAGAGAGAGCAAATTACTGCTTTCGTAATTACTTATCAATTAAGTTCTTAACCATTCGTGGAGGGGGGGAAAAGAGATCTTTCGCCTGTATTTTCTTAGGGAATCAATTCCCCTAATTATGTTGCAGACTACATGGTAAAAATCACGTCTCATAAGCTCGCCTCCAAAACCCAGACTTGCAAAACTCTCAACTTCTCACGAAAAACGAGTGACGTCACGGATCTCACGTGCGACACTCATGCGCAAACATTTCCTTCACTCATGTTTTCTGACCTCTTGACCCGGTGTTCATCAAGGTTCGCTCTGACAGCATCTGTGAGCTCCAACCGTGAGAACAGCCCTATTCTGCACCAAACTGCATGGGTCCACCCGCACTATATCGCGCAAGTCAAACCAACGATTTCCAACAGATACGCCCACCTCAAGATGCGTCCGTTCCCACAGGGCCATTATTCAACAGCATTCTGCCATTCATTATAGTCTTGAGATTAGAGGTCGATTGTCTTGCAGTGTGACCTCGTGTGTGGTTTAGCATATTATATTGAAGTAATTGCTAAAAGGCTGGATAAGTATACAGCTCGACAAAGCCTGTACACTTTTACAGTTCTTCACATACTGGAGCACTTGCCAAGAATGGTCTTCCGCAAAGCTGCAATGTTCTCTCCACTGAAGCATCTGTTTTGTTGATGGTCGCCACAGGATCTACAACTACCCGTAAAGAATAGAGGGATTTTTGTTCAAGGTTTATTCCTCTAGATCCGCCGTGTTCTGTCTATGACCATGCATATTAACAGGCTGACCTCATAAAGCTTGTGGCTTTTCATCAAGCATGGACGGTCATTCACTATGGAAAGGCTGTATTTTGCACATCACATGGTGCTCGAATGCATGGAGACTAGTCGAAGATGTCACGAATAGGCCATCTTGAAAAAGTACTACTTCTCTACAAATCCTTTAGATATTTGGATATATAAAATTGCTATTCTCTTGGATTTATTTGCAATCAACATTGTTTATGTAATCTGACAAGTAAAATATTATCTCTTTTCCTTGTACGATTCCTTGTTGCTATTAATACTACAACTGATATTACGGGGATGGCATGGTGGCTAAGTGGTTAACGATGCGGACTGAGGACCTGGGTGTGCCGGGTTCGAATCCAGTTCGTTCCACAGAAACACTTTCATCAAAACCCGCACCTGACCTTGTGTCTAACCTCCTGGAGAGGAGGTTAATAAAGTACTACTACTACTAAGATTGTGACAAGCTACATACAAAATCTTATTAGTATGTAAACATAATCTCTTATCTTGACTTATCACTTGTTTACTGTTAAATTTAATTTTAAAGCTCAGAGAAACAGAATGACTTTTTAAAAACTTTTGTGGAGCCTTTTGAGTTTTCAACCTTTCTTCAGGAAGTTGGCAGAAAAAAATTCGAATTTCGATTCTTTTAAAAACCACAACTCTGCCAAAAGTTACGGACTCCTAACCTGTCTGAGAAAATCTGTTTCCCAAGTGGTTAAAAAAAAAAATTTAAAAAAAATCTAACTCCTGTAAAAATTGATGACTTAAAACAATTTTTCAATGAATTGATTAAGTAAATTATTCATGAAAATAGTTAATATAACATAATAGAGAAAAATACAAGCTTTCAGATTTGGACACAAAAAATGAGTTTTTTGTATTTTAGGCAAATTCCATGATCCCAATCTTTACCAATATAGATTCCTGACTGGGATTAAATATTTTCTTTTCGATGGCAGAGTTTCTTGCATTACTACTGCCGACCGATGATGATTCCAATGTAAATGCCTGGTTTTTTTAACTAATGAGTCACCATTTATCAAGGCTAAAAGCCACTTGAGGGTAAAGTTTAATGAGATGGATAGATTGTTAGTTGAATAATAAAGAATATCATGAGAGGATTGAAAATGATGAATGGAATGAACAAAATTTGATGACTTATGAGGACGGTTTAGGACAAGTATTTGTTGACATTAGATTTGAAGATCATGTTGTAGTCTGCAGGGAAGCAATATCGTGGTAACATGTTCCATAGATGGGAAATTATTGAAAAGAAACTCTGTTCAGGGAAATTCAGTTTGCTGTTAGGCACACGAAGGAAGAAAGAAAAGTGCTTTTCCGTTGTGTTAGAAGACGAGTTCTTGCTGTGAATGTCTTACAAGGAGGAACCAGAGATTGAAGATCAGTTGAGCACATTCCATGGAACTAACGATAGAGTAGAGAAAGACTAGCAACGTCTCTTCGGTAAGAAAGGTGCTGTAGAAAACAGAAGAGATCACCCCCCCCCCCCAACTCAATTATAAAGTTGATTTTGAACACAAGAAAGAGTGCTCTGAGTGGCATCTCCCCAGATGTGGCAGCAGTACTCTTAGATGTAAAAAGGTGATATTTAGATGTTAGATTTAAATCTTGATGAATTTCAAATTAATGTTTTAGCTTATATAAAACTTTTTATCCATGGCTGACAGTCAAATATTTATGGTGTTGGTTCTTGGTCATACAGCGACCATTTTTGATGATTATTTGCAAGAGGAGATAACTCATGATATGACTATTCATAATTTTTATGACTATTCTGGAATTTACGTGACGTTGATGAAAATGAAAAACATGCCCTTCATTGACTCCAACACTAATCCTAAGTCCAGGGTAGTGGTCAAGAATGCCAGAATCAGGGTTGCCTTCAATACCCATCATTTGGCTTTGTTTTAAGTTATAAACGTGTACAACTTAATTTAGAAAAGGGAGGTATTCTATTTTAGTTTTAGAAGGAGATTTCAATCTAATACAAAAAAATAGTTTTGAGATTAGGATTGATAATTTGGATTATTTGGATTGTTCAGACTACTATTCTTATCTTAGTTGTTATTTTCACAACGTTTCAGCCGATGTAACCTCCAACCTTCTTCAGATGCATCTTGTTTGAACTTTGAAATCTTTATGTCGAACTTGAAGTCGAACTATACAGAATTTCAAACTGAACCTTTTATTTAATCGACAGGGGTAGACTGTTCTCGTTCTGTTAGCCATAACTGGGTACAAATGTTAATTAATTATTAAGTTATTCTTAGTTATCATGGTCCGTAAGAAAGGTTCAGTTCGAAATTAGGTGTCGGTTCCTGAGATTCTCAAGTTTAAAAAGATGCACTTGAAGAAGCTTGGAAGTTACATTAACCAAAACAATTGTGAAAATAAAAAAAAAACCAAGATGAGAATAGTCGTCTGAACAATCTAAATAGTATAAAAAAAATATTTTAAAAATAATATTAACCATAATACAATAAACCTTTAACAAAAAACAATTATGTGATTAAAATATTTTATTAATTTGGGAGACTAAAAAAATATTTTAAAAATAATATTAACCATAATGCAATAAACCTTTAACCAAAAAACAATTATGTGATTAAAATATTTTATTAATTTGGGAGACTTAAAAAATATTTTAAAAATAATATTAACCATAATGCAATAAACCTTTAACCAAAAAACAATTATGTGATTAAAATATTTTATTAATTTGGGAGACTTAAAAAATATTTAAAAAATAATATTAACCATAATGCAATAAACCTTTAACCAAAAAACAATTATGTGATTAAAATATTTTATTAATTTGGGAGACTTAAAAAATATTTTTTAAATAATATTAACCATAATGCAATAAACCTTTAACCAAAAAACAATTATGTGATTAAACTATTTTATTAATTTGGGAGACTTAAAAAATATTTAAAAAATAATATTAACCATAATGCAATAAACCTTTAACTAAAAAACAATTATGTGATTAAAATATTTTATTAATTTGGAAGACTTAAAAAATATTTTAAAAATAATATTAACCATAATGCAATAAACCTTTAACAAAAAAACAATTATGTGATTAAACTATTTTATTAATTTGGAAGACTTTAAAAATATTTAAAAAATAATATTAACCATAATGCAATAACCATTTAACCAAAAAACAATTATGTGATTAAAATATTTTATTAATTTGGGAGACTTAAAAAATATTTATTTTTACAGACAGCGTTTTCATCAAACGTTTAGTGCAGACAGACGCTAACTATTCGTTTCGTCACTTTAATGAATTAAATTAATTTTCTCAGTGAAAATAAATATTACTATTACTAAGTGTCTGCTTAATTTAATATTTTCATGATATTGTTTTTTTTTTAAATAAGATTTTCCATTCTACTTTGTAACTGGATGAATTTTTATTAGTGTTAAATGGCCTTATTTGTTTTTTGTTGTTTGTTTATCTTTTCTTTCTTCAATTCTGGATGTAAACACAAAAATAAACTTGGCAACTCCAGCCCAGGAAAGAATTCCCTCCCACTCCTTGTATGATTGGCATAAAAGACTTCTTGAACAAAGATAAGTCGAAAACGTTTTCTGTCACATTATCTCCCAAATTATAAATACTGCATTCTGGACTTATCTTCCGAAAATGTTTTATAAATTTGCTTGTGTGCCAAATTTTACTAAGCAAAAACAATTTTAAAAAGATCATTCTAAAATACTTTTTTATAAATTCTTGAATAGATAATAGGTTACTTTGAGCGCATTAGTAGTTTATCTAGAGAAGTGATTTCCAACCTTTTTCCAATGATGACCCCAGTTTCAATTTCACTGTACATTTTTTTTAATTCCCACTCGAATAGGAGACCAAACTCTTAATCTTAAACGGAACAACTTAATCAATGAAATGTGAAAATGTTATAAGTAACAAGAAAAACTAAAATAAATGTATTATTAAAAAAAAGAAACAAAAAAAACTTCAAAAGTGAGAGAGTAAAACAGTCTTCATGAGTACATACAAGCAGTGAACTGCTGGGCACAGCAGGCACAGAGATTTATCCTTCCATTCAATTGAAGAAGTAGTATAGAGAAGAAATAGTTCATTACTGCTACACTAGCATGGAAGGGAAAATTCATTGTCGAACAATACTGTTTCTCTTTAGTTTAGAGGTGTAGATAAACCATAATACTTAAATTTTGTCTATAAACAAAAATTACTTTCGAATTTAAAGGCTTCAATCACTTTTGAAGGGTATGATGTTGTAATAAAAACTGGACGCCGAATATAACTTAAGGATAAGCTTTATTTAACCATTTGTGGCTTACTGCGACAATTAGTGTTTTAACATTCACTCTTAATATACACGAATGTAGAACATTCCATTATTACTTAAAGGGGGAGACGGGCATCAATTATCTTTGTTACTACATTCTCCCCCATCTATCTTCTTATTCGTAGGGAACAAAATCATCCCATCGACCTGGCCTCCTGCGGGTTCTTTGAGGGCGTCTTGGTTGTTCGTGCCCGACATCCATTTCTAATCTAGGCTCCTCGGGACCTGATGACGTTTCGGGACTGTCTTGTGTGGCTGGTTTAGGGCTAAAATATCTTGCTCCAAATCGCTCTCGTTTTCTACGGCGCTTCGGTCGCTTGGTGTCTGAAGATTGAGTATCTGTCTCAGATATTGGGTGAAACCGCTTTCGTGGTACCCATCTGTCGTCCGAACTAGAGTCAGAGACGACTCTGTTAGTATATTCAGATTCGTTTTGTTGGGACTCTGAACTTGACGTATCTGGCACACGATCACCTAAGTGGGTCGGACTTGTTCCACGAACCGGAGCTGTATATCCATCTGAAGCAGTTCTACGTTCATATACATTTCCTGCTGGGGCTAGATCCCTTAAGGAAACAGTAGATTGCCTTCCTTCTGAATTTCTGACCAGTGCATACTGAGGGTTCGCTTCGATTAATTCTACCTCGCTTACCAATGGGTCATGTTTACTATGACGAACATGGCGTTTTAATAAAACTGTGCCAGGTTGTGCAAGCCACGAGGGAAGTGATGTACCTGCTGAGCTTCGTCGTGGGAACGAGAAGAATCTCTCATGTGGGGTAGCGTTTGTCGCTGTACATAATAGAGTCCTAATAGCGTATAAGGCCATGGGGATGAGACTTTCCCAATCGGAGATCGGACTATTGCGATTTGCTGCCGCCAACTGTACTGTCTTCCATATTATACCATTGTATCTTTCGCACTGTCCGTTTCCTTGAGGATTGTGAGGAGTTGTTCTACTTACAGCTACTCTTCGTTCATGCAGAAACTGCTTGAGTTCGTCCGACATAAAAGCAGACCCACGATCTTAATGTATATATGCAGGCACTCCAAAAACGGCAAAAATGGAGCACAGGCCTTGAATTACTGTTGCAGCCGTTACGTCTGGGCAGGGGATAACGAACGGAAATCTTGAGTATTCGTCTATTATTGTGAGCATGTATTTATTTTTAGTTTTAGAGGGTAAAGGGTAAAGAGGGTGTAGAACCTGGGCTTATTTTCTGCACATATCCGACAAGAGTTCGTAATTCTTTTTACGTCTTCAACAGAATATGGCAAGTTTCTGCTCCTGACTACGTGAATCATTCTTGTGATACCTGGGTGACACAATTCCCTGTGTATATACTGAAGATCATCTGAGCCAGTTACCAGGCCACATACCCTTGAAAGCGCGTCGACCGCGGCATTCTCCTTACCAGGGCGGTAAGTGACGTCAAAGGAGTAGCAAGAAAGCTCCATTCTCCATCTCGCTATTTTCTCGTTTTTTATTTTACTCGTTGTTTTTGGGTTAAACATAAACGAGACCGACTTTTGGTCAGTGATTAATTCAAAATGTCGGCCGATTAAGTAATGCCTCCATTTTCGTAATGCCTCAACTATGGCGTACGCTTCTTTTTCTATTGCCGAGTGTCGTCGCTCGGATCTCGAAAGTGTTCTTGAAAAAAAAGCTACAGGACGACCGGATTGTCTCAGTGAGGCAGTTATCGCACAGTCGGAGGCATCCGTCTCAACTAATAGAGGGATAAAAGGATCCACAGCAGAAATGGCAGACTGAGCAATGTTCCTTTTCATGTTTTGAAATGCTCTGATGGCGGAACAGGACAACGGAAAAGTAGATACTTGCGTCAATGGGTGTATTTTTTCTGAAAAAGACGCAACCCATTGGGAGTAGTGAGCAAACATACCGAGGGCTCGTCGTAAAGAGGGCATGTTTCCAGGGATTGGTAATTCCATTAGCGGTTTCAGTCGCTCAGGATCCGGCGTCATGGTGCCATTTTTGACAATGTATCCCAATAATTTGATGCTTTTCAAGTTGTAGGAACATTTTTCACTGTTCAAAGTCAGATTATATTTCTTGACGGCAGCCATGAATCGTTTAAGGTTGTGGTCATGTTCAGCTTGGTTATGTCCGCATACTGTGACATTGTCTATATATGCAACAGTACCCTTCAATTTTTCATTGGAGATTATTTCATCTATTACCCTCTGGAAGCTAGCCACACCATTTGTTATCCCAAAAGGAATTCGGCAGAACTGATATAGGCGACCGCAGGCCTCGAATGCCGTGTAGGGCTTATCCTCTGGCTTGATAGGTACCTGATGGTAGGCACTTCTGAGATCCAAAGTACTGAAAGTGTGATATTTTGCAATATTAGAAATCATTTCGTCAATACGAGGCAGTGGATAGGCATCGAGTAATGTGTATCTGTTGATGGTCTGGGAATAGTCAATGACCATCCTTTTCTTGTGATTTTCAGTGGCTGTTACGAGGACCTGGGCTCGCCATGGAGATTCACTTGGCTCTATAATTCCTTCCTTAAGTAGTTTTGTTACTTCTGCTGCTATGAACTGTTTGTCCGTTTCTGAATAGCGTCTTGATTTTATTGCTACTGGTTTGCAGTCAGGAGTTAAGTTTGTAAAAAGTGACGGGTGCCGCACTTTGACAGCTGCTAGTTCACATACGCTTAGAACCGGCTTGGGGCCACCAAAAGGAATTTCAACGCATGAATGTTGTTTTAGAAAATTGTGACCCAAAATCACTTTGCAGCAGAGGTTTTTCATTACTGATAATTTGATCCCTTGATAGGAGTTTCCTTTTAGTTTCAGGTTAACCATGCAATATCCAATTACATGGGATGATAAAGATGAATTTGCCATTGATATTTGGTTGGAACAAGGAAATATTTCCCATTTATTTGCTTTTACAATACTGGCATTAATAAAACTTTCGGAACTGCCTGTATCAATAAGCGCATGAATAGTCAATCCATTGATTTTTACCCTCACGATTGTTTTTGAGAGGCAGCCGGGGAATGCAGCTGCTATTGTAATTGGTGCTACAGTAGCAAGAGTAGCCGAACGTTTTTTTTGAGAAGCTGACCGGCAAACTTTCGAAAAATGTCCCTGCTTATCACACTTGTGGCATCTAACATCTCGAGCCGGGCAGGACGAACGAGCATGTATACGAAGGCCACAAAAGTAGCATGTGGATCCAGCTGAGGCGGCAGTGATAAGTTGTTCGTGATCGTTAGAAAGGGGGGTGGCAGCATCTTGAACAATGGAAGAATTTTGAACATGCAGAGGAGGGGCTACGATAGCAGCTCCCAAAATATCGGGTTGTAAATAGAAGACAGACTGCTTCTGTGCCATGTCCAACGTTAGAGCTTGTTCATAAGCTGTTGGTAAGTCTAGGTCTTTATTCTCTAGTAGTCTTTGTCTTATTTGGTTGGACTGTATTCCATTAATAAATGCGTCCCTGATAAAAACATCTCTCGCTTGGTTCGCAGTTAAGGCTGTAAATTCACACTCGCGACTTAACGTCTTTAGAATCTGAAGGTATTGTTCAAGGCTTTCTTCTGGTTGTTGACGCCGGGTAGCAAGTAAATGTCTAGCAAAAATAGTATTTTTTTTCTTGACAAACATGGCTTCTAAAATGTCCACAGCAGTTTCATAATTTTCACATTCAGATAAATTTCTATAAATAGCAGTAGAGACATGATGTAAAAGAAGGGTATATTTCTCAGTACCTGTTAAAGCCGCGTTTGAAGATAACTGTAGAGCTGTAAGAAATCCTTCGAACATTTTTCTCCAATGCCGCCATTTGTCAGTAGATTCCGAGTCGGCCGTATCGAGGTCTAGACGATCGGGTTTCAAGTAACGTTCCATAACGAATGGTTAAATAAATTGTAATAAAAACTGGACGCCGAATATAACTTAAGGATAAGCTTTATTTAACCATTTGTGGCTTACTGCGACAATTAGTGTTTTAACATTCACTCTTAATATACACGAATGTAGAACATTCCATTATTACTTAAAGGGGGAGACGGGCATCAATTATCTTTGTTACTACAGATGTCAACTATCTTTGCGCCCCTCCCTTATAACGGTTGTCATAATGATTTTGTAGTAGTAGACAAAAACAGCAGCAATAGCCACCATTAATGATGCTTGAAATATCTGCTTCACTTGCAAGCTGGACACGTAATTTCGATTCTGATTTACCCAATCAGAAACAATCTCTCATGTGAGCAGAGTACTGGTCCCTAAGGTTATTTAAGAGAGTGCTCGCCACTCTTATTTCTCTGTAGCCACAAGGAGACCCCTACTGTGTAATCAACCAACGTCACTGAATTTAACTACCAAACTCTTCTCTTGGGACAAAAACCAAAAACCCGCCGTAAGCCATAAGCTCTCAAAATTGAAAAGAAGGATTCAATATCCAAGATAGCTGACCTGCCACACATGGGCTGATTCCCAATATTATTGCAACACTCACTTACTTACAAACCACATATGAACTCGGCTTGCCTTTAAACTAACACCTATGTATGTACAGGCTTTCTCCTAAGAACATTCTCCTGCTATATACTCTTCTCTGTTCCCTACAAACAGGACATTTATTCTACATATTATGGACCCTCAAACCTTTTTCCTCGTCCAGACTCATAGACTTATTCTCTATTACCTAGTCTATCATTACATGTTCAACAAAGATGACCAATAAAGTTCATATAAATGTAAGAATGAGACTTTGTATTCTATTCTACAATTTCTCTATATAAAGTTTATATGCTAAAGGTTTATATGCCATTCTGGTTCTAAACCGAAGAAAAATGATTTTCAAACTCTATTAACCAGAGTTATCTTCCTTTTGAGAGAAATTATTTTCCAAGCCAGAGTCCCCAAATCTTGTTTGGTTGGAAACACTTGTTCCAACACGTGGTCGAGAATTAAGATCAGAATTCTTCCTAAGTTGCTGGCCTATCATGCTATAGATAGAACCTGCCTTTAGGCACGTCACCTTATAGAAAAGGCACCAAATGTAAGATTTTGAATTGTTCTTAGCACGTATATTCTTTATTTTTTATGAATAACTTGTGCATTTTCTGGGAATAATGTAATTAAGTATATATTTAATCTACATATATGGTATTTATAGTTTGTCGTAGATAAACTATTAGTAAATGTAGAAAAGGGCTTTACAGAAAATAGCGCACTCCTTTTTGCTGCAGCCAAGAAACGGAGGGCTCATTTTTTATCCAGCAGTGGGGAGGCAAGTAAATAGGGACTTATTTGAAAATAATGTTGGAAATGTGTTGAAATTTTCACCAGGTTTAAAAAAATTTTTTTTTTTTTTAACATAGTTCACCCCAAACAAGACAGGCCGCCACTGTAGACGTAAGGGGCTACTGAGAAAAAAAGGGAGACGTTTTTTTTTTGGGGGGGGGGGGGGCAACCTAAATTGGGATCTGTGCAGCGAGATGTCTGTTTACATCAGTTTTAAATTTCTGCATGTCAGTACCGCCGGGGAAACAGGGGGCAGGTAGGGAGTTCCAGAGGCCAGCAGCAGGAGGAAAGAAGCTATTGGAGTAGAAGGCTCTCCAGCATCTGGGGACCTCCACGGTGAATGGATGGGATTTAGTTGATTGTCGAGTTGGTCTAGTGAATTTACGTCGAGGGAGCACCAGAGTAGCCAATTCATCGGAGCATAATCCATTGAAGTACTTGTAAAACAAGCACAAGGATGCCACATTGCGGTTATTTTTTTAGGAGAGGGAGCCACTTCCAAACTAGTAGAGTGAGTAAAGCCCTGAATAAATGAAATGCCTTCGTTCATCACAGAGTTTTACCATCTTTTATTTTCCACATGTGTGTGCAGCCAACGCAATACACAGAGGTTCTTAGCAACTTCCAACATGCCCAGAGAATTAATTTAAATTCTCTACCTATGTATTTTTCTAATTTTGATAAATCAAAATAGCAAATATTAATGCTAAAAACTTTTAAAATGGCTGATAGAAAGTCATTTCTGGATAGAATTAAAGTTTACATCAAATTCTAATATTATTTTTTTAAGCGCCTAAACCACACTTGCTCCCTTCCCTTTATCAAAAATCTTTATTTTGTCCTTCTACTCAAATAGCTTCTTTCCTCGTGTTGCTGGCCTCTGGAACTCCCTATCTGCCCCCTGTTTCCCCGACAGTACTGACATGCAGAAATTTAAAACTAATGTAAACAGACATCTCGCTGCGCAGATCCCAAGTTAGGCTGACCCCCCCCCCCCCCCCACACACACACACCCAACCTTCTCCCCTTTTCTTTTTTCTCAGTAGCCCCTTATTACGTTTACAGTGGCGGCCTGCCTTGTTTGGGGTGAACCATGTTAAAAAAAACAACAACAAAAACTATTGCATTAATGACCCAGATTCTAATAAATAATCTTGGAAAAAGGAGTTTGCTCTGATTTTCAATTAACTTGTGAGGTAAGCCTCCTGGATATCTCAGCAATTAGCAAATGAAGGGGTTTCTAACAAAAACCATTATTATGAAATATATTGAAAATTCTATAGGATTTAAATCCTATATTTTACAGCCAATGATTAAAACACAAACATTAAAATTTGACTTCACAATAGATAATTTATAATTCAGTCCTTTTTTCATTAGTTTTATTCATTCCAAACGAGACACATTGCCATTGAGATGTAAGGGGCTACTGTGAATTCGGGGACAAATTGTACAAACAACAATTAATATTTGTTGTGATGTAGTTTGTGAGTGGTAAGACACAAATATGAAAAAAATAAATAGATGAAAACAATTCTATGGAGATTAACAATATAAAATGATTTATTAACAATTTTACAACTGAAAGAATTGCTATAAAATGAGGAGGATTTTATTGTCACTTTTGGTAGCATACTCCATACCGGGGACTGTTGACAGGGCTGCCCAGGCAATTTTTTAAAGCCCCAAGTACTCTTCCTCTAGAGTGTGCAATTCCTACTTTCTGACCTTGTGTCACATTCTACTCTGTGGGAAGTAGATAAATAGGGGTAGCATCCTCCATTGAAGAGTCCTGTTTTGTTGTCGTCTGGTAAATGCAGGGGCAGATAATTCTGGGCAGATCAATCAGGCTTCAAAATGTCTTTTGGCAAGGGAGATAACTTTAAGGTATAACGTGTTATTTCCCTTTAAACATTATTTCCTAGATTTGTTATACATCTAATAATATTCAAATTTCTAAACCAATCAAAGACTTTTCCGCTCAAACTCACAAACTGATTTGAAACCGGTTTATAGATATAAAAAAAGTAATTTTTCCTCAGATTTAGTAGATTAGTTACAAAAACAACACACAGCAGCCAAGGCCACACATCAACATGTCAACCAGTCAGTAGGGACTTTTTTACTTTTGAAAATATACACATCATCTGATGAAAGTAAGCCAATTTTCACAGCTATAATTGACAAACACATAAATAATTAACTTCATATCTATATTCAAATACAGATAAATGTTTGACCTATTGGCCCCTTCATGATACTTCAAGGAACTTTGATATCATATGTAAATGTTATTGCTTATGTTTCCTTTGAAGAACGATTCTTCACATTATTTATATTGTGTTGTATTTTTCTTTTTCTATTTAAAACCCAACTAGATGGGCCATCTACAACCTTTATCACCAAAAAGAAACTAAAAAAATGCTATAGATACATTATCAGAGAAAAATATACAGCGTCGTTTTTTTTTTTGGCAAAACAACTTGTCTTCTTGCTTTTAGTAGTAGTAGTAGTAGTAGTAGTACAAAGCACAGAGAGGGTGGAGGCAACTTGAGTGGCCCAAACCGCAAACCTATATTTCAGCGAATCACAACGGTAGAGAGTATTGTCTATCTGGAATTATGATCTAATGACCAAGAAAATAGGTAAAAACAAAACAAATCACTATTTGATTTGAATGGACTTAAGATGAAAAAATAAATAAATAAAAAAGAGGGAAATCTGAACATGTCAACCAACAAGGCACTGGTGAAAATATTATATCTGATTTCCTAACAAACACGTTTTTATTTTAGTGTCTTTTTAAAAAATCTTATCTTTCCGTTTTTGCTGGAGATGGGGCATCCTACCGGATGCTAGACATTCACCGGCTATTTCAGACACTCCAGCCTAGAGATATTTTTAAGATTCTAACCGTCCCTTTAAGTGCAATTGTTTGTATTTCTCTTGCACTCGGTTCACCGGGTATACTCACCAGATAGCTTTTGAAATTATTTTTTATTAGTCCTGTTGCTCCTATAATTACTGGGATGATGGAGATTTTCCTAAGATTCCAGTTTCTTTTCATGTCGTACATAAGACCTTGGTATTTCGTAATCTTTTCCCGTTCAGCTCTGTTTAATCCTGCATCATTAGGGATACTGACTTCAACTAGGGTTGCTACTTTCTCCCTTAGTAGTAACTAAATTCATTATTTTTTTATTTATTTATGTTTTTGGATAAGTTATCACCATTCATCAAGGCCAAAAGCCACTCAAGGATAAGGGTTAATTAGATGGAATGATTGTCAGTTGAGAGATGAAGAATCTTATGAAAGGATTGGGAATGATTGTTGGGATTGATAAAGTTCGAGTACTTGTGGGGATAATACATGACAGGAATCTGTTGACAGTGGATTTGAAGATGACTATGTTGTAATCTGCAGAGAAGCAGTCTCGTGGCAATGTGTTCCATGGACAGGGAAGCTCTTACAAAGAAGCTTTATTTGTGGAAATTCTGCCTGACGCTATGCACACAGAGGAAGAAAGGAATTTTTTTTTTGTTGTGGTAAGAAGACGAGTTCTTGCTGTGAATGTCTTACGAGGGAGAACCAGAGATTAGAGCTCAGTCGAGCACCTTCCATGGAAATAACGATAGAGTAGATAGAGACTAGCAACATCTCTTCTCTGCTGTAAGGAACAGAAGAGGTCATCCACACTAGATTTCAGAGTCGATTTTTGAACTCTGTCTAGGTAACGAAGAGTATTCTGAGCAGTTTGAACACAAAGAAAATGGAGAAATTTTCGTGCTATTCAACTTTCTTGACTGGAGCAATTTCGTTTCGGTTAATTTGGGTTTTGTATTGTTTCCTCTTATTTACGTGCCTCCCCACAAGGGCAAAATTAGACACAAGGTTGGTTCTTAATGTGGGGAAAGCCTAGCTCCCCAAAACGGAGCACTCTGGATTGGAGCTGCTAGCTTTGATTTTTCCTAATATGTGGAGTTCCAAATCATGTAACTTGAGGTCAGTCAACCACTGGTTGATTTAGCGATGTGGTCGCAGATATAAAAGGTGTTACTCAGAAGTTCATTTCCTCTTTTCCCCTTTTTCAGTCTGACTGCCGGAGGTGAAAATATGCGGTCAGTTGTTGTTATGTCCAGACCAGTTCTGTTTGACGTCTTTTTGAGACACTATCTGGTCAGTTGTCTTTATCCAGATCAGTTCTGTTGATAGGTTTCTTGAGACGAGATCTCTACAAATATTTTGTTCAGTCCATCTTTCATTATATCCATATATTACGAAGCTTTGACAGGTGTGCATACAAGTGTATTACTTGTGAGCACGAATAAATTCTGTTATATTTTTGTTTTGTTTATATCTTTTGTTTGTGTGTTAGAACGAACAAGAAATCGATAATTCTTGTAGCGCAAAAATAAAAAGTGCCTCAGTCTAGAAGGATTTCAACTCCTCTGAAAGAGGGCAAAACAGATACTACACTTTTATCCTAGGCTGGTTAAAATGTACATAGAGTGTAGAGCTGTGTTTATTATTTTAATTATTTTATTTTCAGAAAATAAAATATAGGTTTGATAGATTTATATAAGCGTATAAATAATCTTGAATTTTAAGATTTTTAAATTTTTATTTTGGAGGTACTTATTGACAATTATCTGCAATTTACTTGATGGTGATGAGGACGAAAAAATGCCCTTCATTAACTGCAACCCTAACCCTAAGTCCGGAGTGGTGGTTGAGACCCTAAATTCGACTTCTCATGTATAGATTGTGCAACAGCCAAAAGTTATGAGTGAATATTTTTTGATAAACAAGGAGAAAGTAATGCCTGGGAGGATGGTATCATGAAAACAGAACAGATACTGCACTACCCCTCCCCGAATTGAGCAACGAAAGATAGTACATGAGTCTGAAATAGTATAGTAAACTGAATTGAGAATTAAAAAATAGTAATAGTATAGTTCGGCTTCAGACAGACAGATACTAAATCTCCATTAGTAAAAGATATATTAATATAAAATATGTTTAGATTTGTTTTAGTGATTTGAACTCTTTTTTATCTTTTAAACCTATCGAAAATTAATTTATTTTTCGTAAAACAAACCGCTAATTGGGGAGGGAGCTGTTTAAAGATAATGTAGAATGATCACCCATTTCCGGAGCAATCAGTGTTCTCTCCACATAGATTGCATATTACTTTTGGGGCTATATTCAAACTCTAGTATTTGACTCAGTGGAAAAATTCTTTTAGACGGAGGCAATTTTAATTTTAATTGTTTTTCCCAAATACAGAAGCACCCCCCCTCCCCATGGGGGTTAGGGGGGCTATTTTTTCTCCACATTAAAAACCGACATTTTATCAACTTTGCCCTTGTGAGGAGGCAAGTAACTAAGGATTACATACTATTTTTCAAAGTGGAGCACTACCTATGTTACTCCCCCCCCCAAAAAAAAATGAAATTCTACCTTTTTAGGTGATTACATGTAAACAGCCTGAAAAAAAAAAATTTAATTAAAAAATACAATATTTTAGAATTTATATATATATTTAATGTAAAATAACCACCCACTTCTGGATCACCAGACAGTAATGATCACTCACTTCTGGACCAGATAGCTTTTTTTAAAAGACATATAACCTGATTTTTTTTTTTTAAGGGAAATAAATGTTGAAATGGCCATTGAAATCTGGTACATGGCTGCCCGTTGATGATTTAGGAATGACCTTTTGGAAAAAAAACAAAAAGGCATGGCGCATAGAGGTTAGCACAGAAAGATGGTGGTGGTGAGATCTAGTTATGCGGGAACCGACTAATGTATCCATGCGATTTTGAGCTAGAAGGACAGTTATTCTGGCAGAGTGACGGAGGTGGTAGAGACATGGCCAATATTCATTAATAATATGGGTCCGTAAGAAAATGCAAAAAAAGTCTCCTCTCACTCTAAAATATACATTTTTTTGTTTTATTTATTTTGAACGCCAACTTTTTCTGGCTGTTTACATATAATGGCCTAAAAACAGGAGAATCTTACTTCTATTTTTGGGTGAATTAGCCAATGGTGCAGGGCTCCAATAATTCGATTTTTCGTATAAGTTGACGTAGGACTAATCGATTTATCTTACTTTTTAACAGACTAAGTTGTGATTTTATTAATAATTAACAGGAAGACCCCGCGTTGCCCGGGACTGACTGTGCAACCCTATGACCCCCTGCCCCCAACTCATAATACGATATTATTAACTTTTTTGGTCTTATTTTTTACATTTTACGAATTAAATTTTTAGAGTTGGGCTGAAAGGTTGGGGTAAAAAAAGGTTGAAAGTATGATGACATTTTTTGAAATAATTTTCGGTAAATTTATAGTCTTTAAACCCCTTGAGGCACACACGCGTTTCCTAAGAATGAATGAGGACCTGTACAGGCAGGGGGTTCTCTGAAAGAGTAAGCTGAACAAATGGAGAAAGAAAGAGAGTTAGTAACTTACGTACGTTCGTTCGTATCGCATCTCTACTTACAGACCTTGTGTATTTCTACTCCAAACCCTGAACCTCTTATTAACATTGGCGATTGTGCAGTATAGTTAACAAGAAAAAAGGAGTGAAAATAAACAAATTTACAACAAATAACTTTTACCAAACGCAAGAAAATTTAATCTTCTATCGATTTGCATAGCTTTTCAGTTTTTGAACTTTAAGTGTTTTTTTTCTGATTTTATATCGCTATCTAGAAGGCTTTGAAAAATCAATATTCTTGATGGCTGCCATTCTTTATTTTATGTGAAGGTTCGATGTTGTATGCTTAACAAGTGAAAAATTGAAAATTAAACAAAAATACAACTAATAACTGTCACCAATCGGTCAAATATTTAATTTTCGATCGATCTGTATATTTTTAACTTACTGAAACTGTTTGTAAGTTCTTCTTTATTTCAAAATACTTTGCACTATACCAAAGTGTGTTGTTTTTACGAGCCTTCTAGATAGCGATAAAAAAATCAGAAAACACAAACACTTTAAAAAAATTCCAAAAAATGAAAAGCTATGCTGATCGATAGAATATTAAATTTTCTTGCGTTTGGTAACAGTTATTTGCTGACTATTTGTTGTTTGCACCCTTTTTTTGTTAACTATACTGCACAATCGCAGTATATTATATTCAACTTATATTCTATCTTTTTTATTCCTATAATTTTTAAGTTATAAATAAAATAAATTAAAGTAAAATGCATTTCGTTTTTATCGATGCCAAGTGCAAACGCAGACCTCAGAAATATCAGGGCCGGCGGGACAGTTATAAAAGTGGGGATGGGGGTTCTCCTAAAAAGTGGGGGGCTCGGTTAAACACATGCATATCAACTTAATTATTGGTGCCGCCGTCCATGAATATGTTGTACTCCCCTAGATTAAAATGAAGTATATTTATCTAAGTACTCTGGATGACTATTTCATACCAAATTCAGACTGGCCTTGTTTTCTGTCGGTTTGAGGTATGGTTCTGTGCAGTTCTAGGATATCCACGTTCCCAGGCTTTGCCTTTCCACCCTTTCAGAAGGGGTTAGTTTATTGCTAATCGCCTGAAGCGCTCCTACCGGGGAATGCCGACGGGGCTGCCCAGGTATTTTTTGACGGTCATAAGTGCTCTTCCTCTAGGGTGCTGACTTATCAAATCCCACTTTCCGACCTTGTGTCACATTTTACTGCTGTGGGAGGTAGATAAATACTGCTTACTTGCCCTTTTGGCTAAGATGAAAGTGTAGTATCTGTTCCGATGGATACTACACCCTATAGACCAGTATCGTCTTGGCCTTCGGTTCTTGATTCCGCCGGTCTGTGGGTTTGTCCTGTGCAGTTCTAGGAGGTCCACCCTCCCAGGCTTTGCCTTCTCACCCTTTGAGAAGGAGTTAATTTATTGCTAATCGCCTGAGGCGTTCCTACCGGGGAATGACAACAGAGCTGCCCAAGCAATTTTTGTTTGGCCAGAGTGCTCTTTCTTTAGCGACCTTGTGTCTAATTTTCCCGCCGTGGGAGGGAGATAAATAAAACCGTGTATTTTTTTACTGAAATTAACAGTACAAAAACGGGGTGAAAAAACGAATATGCAACAAATAAATGTTACCAAAGGCAAGATAAGTTTCTCTTCTACCTACCTGGATAAGTTTATTTGTGTTTTAATTTATTTTAAAGCGTTTTTCGGTTAAAAACAAACCTAGTGTCCACTCTGTTAAGTTAGAATAAAAAAAGAAAAAAATGGCTGGCCATAAACCCTGCACGAGGACTCTTCATAATCGCTCAAAAATCGAAAATTAAACAAAATACTGGTAGAACATTACATTTTCGCATGATTGGTGACATTTATTGGATGTGTTTCTATCAGTATTTTGTTAAATTTTCGATTTTTGAGCGATTATCAAGAGTCCTCGTGCAGGGTGTATGGACAGCCATTTTTGTTTGTTCTAACTTAACAGAGTGGACACTAGGTTTGTTTTTAACCGAAAAACGCTTTAAAATAAATTAAAACGCAAATAAACTTATCCAGGTAGGTAGAAGAGTGACTTATCTTGCCTTTGGTAACATTTATTTGTTGCATATTTGTTTTTTTCACCCCGTGTTTGTTCTGATAGTTGCAGTAAAAAATACCCATAAAACCTTGGGTGATGTAGTTTCAAAATATATATGGTTATAGGGGTCTATCTCTAAAACTCTAGGAGGAGTTTGTGAATGAACAAGCAAACAGACAAGAAGTACAACTTTTATATAAAGATCAGATATTTATGCTTGAATAGGTTTGTAAATAGATTAAAACTTTGAAGTGTTAAATAGAGAAGAAAGGAATCCAGCCTAAGTAGGTAATAAAACAATAGAAAAAGGTAAGAATAAAAAGGCAGGTAATACAAAAGAATAAAAAAGATAGAAACTAATTGAAAGAGTTAACAAGTAAAGTATGTAATCCAATACTAATTAATAAAAAATAGCCTATCCCCCAAAAAGATTTATTTAAAGGGAAAGTTTTCCAAATCCATTCCACTTCTCTGTCGTCTTTGGTTTGAAGAGGTTCACTCTCTGCGAAGAGTACAACCGAAACATGTATGCACATATGTAACCAATAATGTTTGTATAAATAAAAATGTATACTTAAGAACAGCTCTACTTGTTATTGAGCACTTTTTATAAACACTTGAGTTTCAATGGATTTACATCTACAGAAACTAATACAATACATGAACTATATATATATATATATATATATATATATATATATATATATATATATATTAGAGGTGAAAGATGAGAATAAACAATTGTAAAGATACAATATTTATTAAAACATTAAAAGTTCAGAGCAAGGAGCCTCATATCCTCTGAACTTTTGATGTTTTAATAAATATTGTATCTTTACAATTTTTTATTCTCATCTTTCACCTCTAAAATTGATTGCTCTATTCAATATATTGAGCTTTATATTATCACGATAGATTATTATTATTATTATTATTATTATTATTAAACGATAATTGAATTATCGTTATTTAATTAACATTTAAATATATATATATATATATATATATATATATATATATATATATATATATATATATATATATATATAAACAACTTTAAAACAACTAATTTTTTTAGTCTTTTTATTTTTTTAAAAGAAAGTAAAAGTAAAAGAAATTATACTTACTGTTTTTACGTTTTATCCGTTTGATCGTCGGCGAGTTATATTAGGAAAACATGTGTACGTACTTCTAACTGACAAACTCAACAATAATCCAAGTGAAACTCGCCTTGACTTATAACTACGTATATATATATATGTAACGCAGAATGAATCAGCAGTTTCGTTTGTTATTTCGTCTCGGTGAGTGACAGTAATCTCTAGAATAATCCATAATGTTCTCGGCTACATGACGAAATGCAACGTGTTATTTCGGACACTGGAAACACAAACAAACGAAAGAGATGAATAATGAACTATTATTAGTTACACGACACGCCTCTCCACGAGGAACTTTTAAGACACCTTCAGTTCAGTTAGGTGGAGAGAAAAAATGATTTAAGCCCCCTCTCCCCACCCCATGAGTATTTATTTATATATTTACTTATCTCGGTTAGATTAGTGGCTCTTCAGAGAATTAGTGGGTTTTTAAAAATTTTTATAGGAGCACACATGAACCATACTACTTGACTTTGGGCTACTCTCACTTCCCTTTCTTGGCCTTTTGGCTAAGATCAAAGTGTAGTATCTGTTCCGATGGATACTACACCCCATAAACTAGTATTGTCTTGGCCTTCGGGGCTTGATTTACGCCGGTCTATGGGTCTGTCCTGAGCAGTTCTAGAAGGTCCACCCTTCCAGGATTCGCCTCCCCTCTTTGGGGAGGAGTAAGTTTATTGCTTACTGCCTGAGGCGCCTCTACCGGGGAATGCCGACGGGGCTGCCCAGGCAATTTTTAAATGGCCAGAGTGCTCACCTCTCGAGCGCTGGCCTTTCAAACCCCACTTTCCCGACCCGACCTTGGGTCACATCTTACTTGTGGGAGTAAGATAAAACTGGCCTTGTGCCTAACTCCTGGAGAGGAGTAAATAAATACTCTCACTTCCCTTATTTTGTCCTTTAGTTCTCACATTCAATGAGTGATATTTCTGACAAAGGGGGAAGAATTGCTGTTTTCTGGGTCGGAATCTATCCATCTAACACTTATCGTTGGCTAGTTTTTGACCTTGAAGTGGTAATTATTTTTTAGCTCCTTACATCAAGTGGCTTCATGCCTTGTCTAGAGCGATTTCCGTTAAATAAAAAAAAACATTTTAAGGAATCTCTTGGGATAAAATTGGCCTTCGCGTAAAAAAAATCAGAGTGATCCTTCTCGGTCCTAGGAGGTCATTCTCCCAGGCATTACCTCCTCCATTGGGAGTGAGGGTTGGTTTATAGCCGGTTGTTTGAGGCTGGATTACCCACATTAAACAACCGACCTTGTATGATCAATGATTGTTGGTGGCAAGAAGTGTAAATACTACACTTTGATTCTCGCTAGAAATTATTTTCGAATTGAAATTTTAAAGGCGGTTTGAAGAAAAACAAAACAAAAACGAGTAAAAGCAGTCGCTTATTTCACGGGAACGAGATTACTGAAGAGGATAAGGCAATATCAAAGGAATGACAAAGTCTATCCATACTAAAATATATAAACTTTATTGACAACTTGTTAGGACAACCAGAAGTAAAGAGTTAGTGATAAATGAGAGTTCAGAGTGTCTGTGGCGTGGTTCCTGGCCTTGGTAGGGTCATTTTTTAGGCGACGTTGGCGTCTTTGGGATTTTACCGAAAACCACACCGACAATTAATACAAATTGTAAAATGTGGGTTATAAATGGCGATGGAAATGAAATTATATATATATTTTTTCGGGGAGGGTAGATTCTTGGATCTTATCAGCTAGAATCTCATTCGATGTTTTGCTCCACTTTTCAAACTTTGAGTAGTGGTAGCAAAACAATAGTACCTTCTTTTGTGCAACAGTCCATGGTTGGACTTTTAAGTCTCTTATGTTTCTTTTTTTTTTTTTTGTTGCTGCATTTGATGGAGATAGGGGGCCAGGACCTTTTGTCTCAAGGCCTGATGGCTGACCCTGGTTGGCCTCTGTATTGGCTGGAGCACCATTTCCAAAGGCAGAAAGGTTTACACCATTGCTTACATCTTCCCACCTGGTGTATGAACGGGTTGATGGGTCCTTTTTATCCTGGGTGCCGGCCTGCCAGTATTTATTTTTGTTTTTATTCATATTTTTTATTATTCATTTCCTCATTGTCAACGGCTTCTAATTGTTTATTCGAAGCTGCCCTCTATGAGTAGAGGGGGTGCCCCCGTCCGCAATTCGGGAGATGTGGTGGATGGCTTGAGGAGACAGCACACCATTTTTTTAAAATATTTGGTCAGGGTTTACTTCAAGTAAAAAGTATCCTCATGTCAGAGTCTCTGAAAAACTCCTGTACAGAAAGACCGAAGACACTCGAGGGTGGTGTCTAGTAGGCATTCAAGTCCTCCCCAGTAGGCATTCAATATACGGGTGTGCATACATATTAAATGTCTTACTTTTTTTTTTAAAGAAGTTTTGTGTGAAGTCTGGAAACGTCGGGGTTACCAATTTTAGTTGAGGGAAAAGACTGGAACTGGACAAGGATAATGATAGACTGAATGAATGTGTTGCTTGAAAGAATCAAGAAAAACGAAGAAAACCAACAAAGCTGCATGTTCGTCGGGTCACCAATATTGCAAATGGGATGCGGAACAGAATGAAAGATAATACATTGGGTTGAGTGAATGTAGATAAGGCGAAATGATCTTTCTCCTGGAGTTCCTGAATTCTCTGCTGATCCAACAGCAGAGAATTTCAGGATCACATCTTGTCTGTTTGGGAATAAGTCACAAACTGAAAATTAATGTAGATCACGTGATCCGGCTTTAGCGCCAAGATGATTCGTACACGCATGAATTTCGTTAAGCTAAGGCGGTCTGAATATAAAAGTCATTCTTAGTCAGTCAATGTTCATTTAATAAAGTTTATACAACTCGTGTTTTTGGTGGGAAAATGTTCAGTGAATATGCAGACGCGAGGGCTAAGGATGTGTAGTCTATATATTTGTTAATGTGGATATGCATGTGTGAGTAATAGTGTGATGGAAATAAATCAATTATTTTAAGCTGCTTCCTAATAATATGTATAGTTGCTAATTACTGGACATTACTAAGAAATTTCTTACTAAAACTTTTCTCTGTAATTATTATTTAGTAGTAATTTTGGTCTTCACATGTCTGCCCCCAGTCGTGGACCCCAGTCACATGTTTGCCAGGTCTGTATTATGGATCGTCTTGGTCACGGGTCATCTAGTCTATCTATAAAGTTGCCAAAAGCTATCTTCATCTTTTATGACGTCATCCATTTTCAAGTAATTAGATATATTTTTTCTTGATAATAATCATCCTTGGCCTTTTGGCTAAGATCAGAGCGTAGTATCTGTTTCGATGGATTCTACGCTCTATAGACGGGTACAGTCTTGGCTTTCAGGCTTTGATTTCACCGGTCTGAGGTATTGTCCTGTGCAGTTCTAGGAGGTGCACCCTCCCAGGCTTTGCCTTCTCACCCTTTGAGAAGGGGGTAGTTTATTGCTAATCGCCTGAGGCGCCCGTGCCGGGGAATGCAGATGGGACTGCACAGGCATTTTTTTTAGGCCAGAGTGCTCTACCTCAAGGGCTCTGGCTTTTCAATCCTACTTTCCGACCTTGTTGCACATCTTCCCACTGTGGGAGGTAGATAAATACAAAAAGAAATAATAATCATTCGTTTTTCATGCGTTCTCTCTCTCTCTCTCTCTCTCTCTCTTACCCTCTTTCCTTTCTCCTATTACTTCTCTTATCAATCGCCTTTTAATTATGTCATGCTGTCATTAAGGATCTCTTCCCTCCTCTCTTCGTAATGGATGACATCATCTTTTTATGATGTCATAAAAATCTCTGTCACCCTCTATTTTAATAGATTATGACATCCTTTTGTGATGTCATTCAGTGTGCAAAACGTCATTTGTGATGTCATCCAGTATGAACAAGATGACTTCATCTTTTCATCCTAGAAAATAGAGGTCTTTTGGCAGGGATCAAAGTGTAGTATCTGTTCCGATGGATACTACACCCCATAAACCGGTATTGTCTTGGCCTTCAGGGTTTGATTTACGCCGGTCTATGGGTCTGTCCTGAGCAGTTCTAGGAAGTCCATCCTCCCAGGCTTTGCTTTCTCACCTTTTGAGAAGGGGTTAGTTTATTGCTAATCGCCTGAGGTGCACCTACCGGGGAATGCCGACGAGGCTGCCCAGGCATTTTTTGATGGTCATAAGTGCTCTTCCTCTAGAGTGCTGACTTATCAAATCCCACTTTCCAACCTTGTGTCACATTTTACTGCTGTGGGAGGTAGATAAATATGACTTATATAAAACAAAAGATATATTAAAACAATTATATGCTTTTGTTTAAAAAATGTAAATTATTACAAGTTGAAGCGTACATGCAAAACACTGAAAAAAAACATCTTTTTATGTTGGAATATTAACATGGCTGATATAAGCAAAGCAAACACCTTAGGGAGAAAGCTCTGCAAAAAGGGAGAGGCTCCCCAGCACATCTAACATTTTTTACAAAACAAACAGGAAATTGTTCATTTTTTGAGGTGTTTAAAAAGAGAAATTCTGTTAATCAAAATAAAATATTATATGAATTAAAATTACATGTACTAGCAAAACTTTTGCTTGTATATCATTACCCCCCCCCCCCTAAAAAAGAAGATAATCCTTGGGAGGATGGTATCATGACCAACCACAGAACAGATACTACACTGATACGGGATTCTCCGTCAATACTCGGAACCGATTACGTAAGTACTGAAATTCTCTGGGTGCCTATTCCTTACAAGTACCCATTTATTGTAGATTTGAATTCATTAATTACGTTTGTTGATTTTTTAAGAATGTATTTACATTTATCTTTAAAATATTTAAAATGGCCACATTTTCACTCAATTGTAAACGGAATCATTATTAAAAAAAATGTTAAGATCTTGATGAATTATCAAGAACGATTGGAGAAAATAAGACTTATAAAAGTAATTAAAGAATAAGTATTGGAGTTAAAACTTTTAAGGCTAAAAAAAAACGTTTTTTAGAATACGTTCAGTTCTGAAAATAGCTCATAATTATAATTTGAACAAATCAATAATCTTAACTACTCAGAAAAAGAAAGATTAGAAATTAAACGTATAACTTACTTAAAAAACGAGAAAACTTAGTCCCCGACCTCGCAAAGTGATCTATCTCTCTATCTTTGAGAGAGCAGTTTAAATGCATTCTGAAAATGTTTTCACGAAATCATTTTTATTCTATTTCCAAGAATGACGTTGCGATTACAGAGTTATTTCCCTTCGACTAAGTTTTACATAACGTTGTGTCCTGCTTTCATGTTCTCTCTCTAATCAAACCGGTCAAGTTGTACCATGTTGATTCATACGAATTTAATTTATCAGTAAAATATTTCCACTGTTTGAATGCATTTAAATTTGTAATTTTCAAAACGGTAAAGAGACCAATCCAATGCAGATTTAAAAAAAAAAAAAAAAATTATTTATTTAAAATTCAAATTTTCCATTCATTAAAGAATCTTCATCAGGAGGATACAGACAATTTAATTTAATTAAATGTGTTCCATAGCGATTATTACGTCTTGGGTCTAACACACCTGTCACAGCTTAAAGAGGTGTTGTTCGTGCCAGTCGGGTATACGTCCTTGACAATCAGTTCAACTGGTTTTGTTGCTGTCGGGCTGAGGAATGGTTCTGTTCAGTCCTAGGAGGTCCGCCCTCCCAGGCTTTACCTTCTCTCTAAGAAGAGGTTAGTTCATTGCTAATCACCTGAAGCGCTCCTACCGGGAAATGCTGATGGGGCTGCTCAGGCATATGTTGTAGGCCATAGTGTACTTCACCTAGTGCGCTGGCTTTTCAAAACCCACCTGACCTTGTGTCAAACCTCCTGCAGGGGAGATAACCAAATAATAAACATACATAAATAAAATTGGTTAAGATAAGCCGCTGCCACACAAAGTCTTTTTTTTTCGTTTTTTGTTAGATTAAAAAAAATGTTTATTATAGATTTAATACTAAATTACAAGAATATACATATTTTTATTTAAAATTATTGTTTTCATACTTAAGAGGGATGGATGTTCAGTTGACTTTGTTGCGCTATGCCACCCTAGAAATTAAAGTGGCCGTGTAGTGCAGTAGTAAGTAGCTAACTCTTTTCACTTCTTTTCTTTTCACTTCTTTCTCCTTCCGTACTAAGTGGGAATGGGATGCACTGAAATCAATTTCTCTGCACAATCACAGCAAGCGGTCGCAAAATTAAAAAAAAAAACTCACGTGTAAGCGGGAACTCAAAATTTCTCACCTAATGAAGATTCCTGCTCGTTTGAAATGAATTTGCTTTGCAAGCTTATGTGAACTAGCTGATTCCAATATAAGCAGTTAATCGATAACAAAAACAAAACAAACAATAGAGATAATTGTTCAGGCTGAAAATTCAGGTTGGCATTACGGCATTGAAAATGACAACAACAACAAGCGCCCAACAAAGAGAGACAACGTTCCCAAGAAACAAGACTTACACCACACTGAAAATCCCTTAACTACAACTACTCTCTCTACAATTACAGCTCAACAAAAAAGGCATCCACACACACAATATCGAACTCACAAACACATAATTCTAATATCTGTGCCTTTATGGAGATGTCTTTTTTGGGGGCGATCTTTGGGAAGAACCAGTTTTAGAGAAACATTTTAAAGGCAATACTCAAATGTGAGAGATTGAGGAATATATGATAAACGCAAACAAAATAATTGGTTCAAAAGCATAAGTTATCAAAAGAGATATTTTATATATATCTAAAAGTGGAAGTTTACATAGAGATGTAAACATAGAATGTCTGTTCATATTTTGAGAGTCCTTGCAGAGCAAAGAGAATTCATATGCTAGGTTAATTAGGAAGTCTGAGTCAATTATCTAAGGGCCGTGAATTATCCACGGGTCAGAAAAATCGTAATCAAAACTTCCCCACTCAGTTATAAAATTTACATTTGATTAAAAGTTATTAATAAAAGTAATGTTTATTTAATGCATATAGTTTTCTTTGTAGAAAAGTTCAGTGAGAAATGTTATGAGCGTTAAAATGAATACATTTATACATTTGTTTACAATCAGCGTAAACCAGCAGACGACATTGAAGGGAATTAAGCAGTGTGTGTGTGTCACTTTTTGTGTGCGTAAGCATATGACAGTGTTTGTTTGAGTGAGTTGAGAATTTTAGCAAGAAATTAATAATTTGTTTTCACCATTTTTTTTAATTATTAACACACAAGAAAATGAAACTGGTTTTTATAATTCGAATTATTTTTTATTACAAATAATCAAATCAAACTTTTTGTTGGGAGGGGGGGCGTTCTACTTTTTTAGGCGATTACATGTTGTTTTACAACCTTGCAACTCGGACTTAGGGTTAGTGATGAAAGGAATTTGGTTAACTCTCTAAACAAAATGTTTACAAACTAGTGAAATTAAAAATTCCGGCCAAATCTAAGCGTTATAAAATTATGAGGGATTGTTTTTTGATAAACATCGCTTGTTAATTTCCGGTTCCAAACCGGAAACCGTCACCAAGTAGACTTTTTCTCTTTAACCAACATTTTTTTTAATTAGAAAATTATTTCTTCTAAAATCTGTAATTTCCATTTTTGTTTTCAAAATATCTTTTGATTACTATTTGTAAAATAGAGCGCTGTGCTGTGGAAAAAAAAAAGCAACAACAAAAAAACTCTTAAAATATATTCTTAACATTGGCCAAAATGTTAAAATATTTTCCAAGAAAATGATATAAAGTTGATTGATTTCTATGAAAATATAAATGATTTTTAAATTAAAGATTTAAATTTTTTTTGAGATTTTCTTAACATTACAATTACATATCATTTTACAACCAATAATAATAATCAGGATAGGCGATTCTCTGGAAGTTTACGATGATAAGGACGAAGACATGCTCGTTATTAACTCCAATTCTAATCCTAAATTAAGGGTGGCCATCTGGAACTGGGGAGTCGAGATCCCCTAAATTCGACTTCACCTCACGTACAGATTGTATGACAGTCAAAATGGCTATAATTATGAACGTGTATCCGAAAGTTAAGCTAAAGACAGCTTGGTCCATTTTACACAACATTTAGATGGCTAAACAAACTCTACTCATAAAGTATGTAAAAAAAACAAAAAAACAATTTAAATACAATTATTTTTAGAATTTTGAAGTTTTACAATTTTTTAAAATATATTCTTCAAATCTTCGAGGGTGAAATTGAAAAATCTTGGAGAAACCAATTTCAAGTAGTTGTCTTCATTTCTATTTCAAGTTTTCATTCCGAGGTGAATAACATAACATGGTGGTTTTTTTTAATACTTAAAACAACTACAGAAAACACTGTGCTCCTTTGGTACCTTAGTAACATCCGAGTGTATGGGGTTGACTTTTTACATAGAGTGGTCAAAATAATCGGACCAATTCAAATCATACCTTATTCTAACACTGAACGATCTGCTATAAGACAAGACAGAACCTAGGTTGCCAGAATCATGTCCAGAATTCCCCTGCTTGGTATGAAAAAAAGTGAGTTTTATCTCTGTTTTTCTTAGGATATGGGTTAAACAGTATTAATACTGTGGTGATTTTTCCTATTGTTTATAATGGACTATTCCAATCTTTATATTTTATAGTTAGTTTTATTAACTTTGACTGTTAATAAACACAGAGAGATAGAGAGAGAGAGAGAGAGAGAGAGAGAGAGAGAGAGAGAGAGAGAGAGAGAGAAAGAGAGACAGAGAGAGACAGACGTTTTTTGAGATTTGAAACATCCACCATTTGACAAAGAGGTCTTCCTTGAAATATATTATGGAACATGGTCACACACATTGCATCACAGTGCCTAATCAAGTAAGATTTGCTATATAGGAAAAAATAATTATTAAAATGTTTTGAAAATATATATAAATTTAAATCACTTGTTTTTGTCTTACTTCTCAACACTGACATATTTCCATTTCTTGCATTGTGATAGCCTTCTGATACTCCTCTATATACGTATTACACACAATGCTTCAAGCAAACTACTGCTCCTTACTATATATACATATATATATATATATATATATATATATATATATATATATATATATATATATATATATATATATATATATATATATCATGTACATTTCAACTTTACAGATGCGTTTCCAATATAAACTACTTGCCGTTATAATTCAAAAATGAGCACAACAGTAAAGACACTAAAACTAATACCGCCTGAAGATGAATTGACGATTCAAATCGAAAGTACTTGCAAAAAAGAAAAAAGAATGGAACAAGAAAGCCATGGATCATATTTATATCAATTTGACCGAAACATTAGATGGACAATTCGGAAAATTGAAAAAATCAAAAAAAATCGCATCAAACAAAACCACTCCGTGTTATTTAATATATATATATATATATATATATATATATATATATATATATATATATATATATATATATATATATACACACATTTAAACAAAATTGACGGAATAATCTTAAGGGCCATTTTAACCACTATCTCATCAGAAAAAAATCGATAGTTAAATTAATGAGAAATATTATTGACGAAAATAAAAGAGCACAAAGGGATAATTGAATGTGCCAGGGAATTAACGGTAAGTGATTAAAATAAATTTAATTCCATATTCGTTTAAAAACGATTAAAAGGGCACAGCATGGGATAGAAAAAAAAAAGAGACGGGGGGGCGGGCAAAGTTCCTGAAAAAGATTTAACGTTTTTATAAATCTCTTTTGCCGACACAAGAAAGGTTTACGGATTCCAATAGAGACGGATTCTAAAATTTTCAAAATGTTTTTTTGAATCCGCTTTATGCAAAACTTCAAAACACTCTATTTAAAATTTTTTTGCACAGCAAGGAATTTCAAGCGATTCTGGTCAATAGCAGAGTACAAAGTCGATGAGGAAGGGTGACACAAAGATCCTGCCCTTCCCTGTCAGATTTTAGATGGAACATGCTGGTTTATGCGAATAAATTGAATATATTGAATTAAATTTATTTTAATCGCTTATCGTCAGTTCCCTGGCAAATGTAATTTTCCCATTTATGCTCTTTATTTTCGTCAATAATATTTCTCATTAATTTAACTATCGATTTTCTCCTGACGAGATGATAGTTTAATGGGCTCTTGAGATTATTCATAGAAATTCCGATTGTGTAGTGGTTACCACAATGAAGACTGTTGGCTCGACATGCTCTGTTTGCGTTTTGTCAGGCTTTTGCATCATTTTCATTAATGGCCTTGTGGAAAGGGTACATCTATATCGGTATCCCTCCCCAGTTATGGCTGAAATAATAGGATGGTTGGTCAACAAGTTTCATAGAAGAAAAACTCTGAAATAACTCTGGCAACCAGGTAGATTTTTGATATGTGGCACACAGTGCATCCATATGGACATTACTTGCCTGGTGGAGAGAGTTGGTCCTGTTTTTCACAATGCATTATCCACTATAATCGAATTCATCTGTAGGAATCGTCTGATACTCAGACGACCATCTGTCGTTCTCGATGGAATAACTTGAAACGTTGAGTACATTTTATTTATTCAGCATTAAATGTCATTCTATTTCTTTTTGAGTTTTTAAGCAACAGATGCTCAAAATGAAATTTACTGTTTTGAGATTGACCAATCAGAAAGAAGCTTTGTTATCAAAAGGTTAAGTTGGGTACTTTAAACAAGTCATCTGAAAAAATGAATGTTTTTCTCTTTATTATTAATGTGTTATGTCATCATGTTTAGGTGTATGCTAGGAATCAAAATGTCTACTCTATGGAGAAAATCTTCTGTTGAATCTTTGGAAGTCACACCAAAGTGCAGTGCTGATTTCCTGTATTTGTAGTAATATGTGACAACAAGAATCGAACAACAGACAACAACAGATAAAGCTCTGCTGTTTCTCAAGGACAATCACAAAAAGTATTAGGTCATGTAATTATATATATATATATATATATATATATATATATATATATATATATATATATATATATATATATATATATAACTTCTTTGTAATATAGCAGGAAAAATCCCAGCAGAGTGCTCGATTAATTGAGAATTAAAATTAAAAATTAAGAGCGTAATATTTATTTATTTTGGTACAGAAAAATTAGTACAACATTCTTTATTTAAATTCCTTTAATCCAGGATTTAAATTTGAATTTAATGTTGTTCCTTTAACCTTTTTATCTTTTCATAAGTATAATCCTTAAACCCATTTTCTCTCCCTAATTCCTTTAGAAGACACATCATTAAACCTCAAAACAGTAACGACCAAATATACGATACTCATAAATATTGGCTCACAGGATTTATATAGAAATAGTTTTTAATTTATTTATTTTTTTATATCTCTTCTCCAGTTTTAAATCTCAACTGTTATTTTTCACCCCCCCCCCTTTTTTCAAACCTTCCTTACACTAAATTTAAACAAACATACATAACACTCTAAGCAAATAACGCGTCCAAACGAGAGTGATACGTGACTTTACATTTCCGAAACAGATGACAACAGAAGCTGAAGAGAGCCGGATGGCTAAGTCCTTCTGTGCTTGAAACCGACGGTACGAATGTTGTACTAATTTTTCTGTACCAAAATAGATAAATAAATATATATATATATATATATATATAATCTATATGTGGTCTTACGATTATTCACAAAATTTCATTTCTTGAGAGGTTGATGTGTAGTAGAAAAGGGGATATCAAAAGAATGAAAAAGTCTATCCGAATGTTGTACTAATTTTTCTGTATCAAAATAGATAAATAAATATATATATATATATATATATATATATATATATATATATATATATATATATATGAATGATAAAATTAGGTGCTGATTAACCATCCGTACCGGCAGTTTCTGAGGCAAAACATTTTTGGGCGTAACACCAAAAACTGCCGATACAGATAGCTAAGCAGTGCATACTATAAGTATAAACATTTCTTATGCTCTTATTAATGTAATTGAGCACTGTAATTATTTATTCATAAACATTATAATATCTTAGGAAAATCTCCATCATCCCAGTAATTATAGGAGCAACAGGACTAATAAAAAAGAATTTCAAAAGCTATCTGGCGAGTATACCCGGTGAATCGAGTGCAAGAGAAACAATTGCACTTAAAGGGACGTTTAGAATTTTAAAAAGATCTCTAGGCTGGAGTGTTTGAAATAGCCGGTGAATGTCTTGCATATACAAAAACAGAAAGATAAGAAAATTTTAAAAAAGAAAGATATATATATATATATATATATATATATATATATATATATATATATATATATATATATATAAAGCAAAGTGTCTGCATGTGTGTCATGTCATCACAGTTAAATGGTTGATCTTAGAGTCAAACTAACCACAGATTTGGAATTAGTACCTTCGATCCGATGTCCTTATTGCAGCCAGTTCTTAAACCTTTTTTAAAACTCATTATTTAAAATTAAAAGTATGTAAAAATAGCATTAGAAACAAATGTTCCAACATTTTTGGTATCTTTTTATTTTTTATTTTAAAGATATTTCACCCCAAACAAGGCAGGCCGACACTGTAGACATAAGGGGTTACTGAGAATTTGGGTGTAGGTTTTGGGTGTCACCCCAAGTTGGGAGCAGTGTAGTGAGATGTTTGTTTACATTAGTTTTAAATCTCAGCATGTAGGTACTGTCGGGTTAACAGGGAGCAGGGAGGGAGTTCCAGAGGCCGGCAGCACGAGGAAAGAAGCTATTGGAGTAGAAGGCTCTCCGGCATCTGGGGACCTTCACAGTGAATGGATGGGATTTAGTTGATTGTCGAGTGTATTTACGTCGAGGGTGCACCAGAGTAGCCAGTTCATCGGAGCACAATTCATTGAAGTATTTGTAAAACAAGCACAAGGATGCAACATTGTGGCGATGGGACAGGGGCTGGAGCTTGGTGGATAGTGAGGGACCTTATTATCAAAATTTGCTGAAAGTTTGCAAATAGACATCATTTTTGGTCATTTACCTATGGTTTAAATTTCATTTGAATCTAAGGGAAAACAGTTTTCAGTAGGGGAGGGAGGTTGTATCGCGCGGAAACCCCCAGCGTTGAAGTGATATATTTCTTACATAGCCTATGACCTTCACTGAGAGAGGTCAGTAGTCCACACGTCAATTGTCAAGCAATTCTGTCCAGCGGTTTGGGTGAACATAATACACAAAGATCAGGTGGACACATACACACACAAAGTTACTATTTTATATATATAGATAATATTTCTATCTTAACACAAGGAAAAAGGCCATTCGCATTCACAACAGTAAAAAAATTCACCTGTACCCCCCAGAACCGTCACTTTCTCCACTAATTCACACAAGAAACACCATTATTCTACATTATCCATACACGGTTTCAGAACCATATAATTCAATTCATTCACCATCAAAAACAAAAAAAAACACTGACTCCACCCCATCAACCGTGCCGGCATTTACATAATATCCTGCTGCAACTGTAAGAAATTCTACATTGGGGAGACCCAACGTCTCTGCAAAAAAGAATCTACAAGCATAGCAGGGCTATTAAGTTGGGTAATAATTTACATTCACTCGTTTCATACATACTATCCCATAATTACATTTTCAATACACAAAAATCTGCTATAGTTACACATGCACACGCTACCAAACTAAGACACCTTATTGAATCAAGTCAAATAAGAATTTCACAAAGATCTTTTTTTTCTCCATATTTTGAATACGATAGCTAAATAAATTTTTGTTGAGCAAAAATTTACAAAATTCGACATGTGTTGACTCAAACTATGGTATCTTCTTTTTCCCCCTTGTCCCTCTCATCACCTCCCTCTCTTTTAATCTGACCTACTCTTTCTATTCTTGGTTGATTTCAGCACTCAACACCATTCCCACATCGCCATCCTCAATTCATTTCCTCTTGTTTCTACTTATAAATATTTGTCCAAATCAAGTAAAATACCCTTTCCTCACTCTCCCTCTCCTTTCATACCTGACTTACTCTCTCTCTCCTCCTCCTTCTCAGAACTTAACACCATTCCCTTACCCTCCTCTCTGGATCTTCTTCACGTTTTTGTATAAATTGCTGACATCTCATCAATTCAAGCCCCTTTGCCATTAATAAGGTCTGACAGACAGGCTGAAATATTTGTGCTTTAAACATGTGTCTGTGTCATTATTTTAATTAGTTTGTTTCATGTTTAGCCACTCATTCCAACTAATATATATATATACTGTATATATATATATATATATATATAAATAAATATTAATTATTTATTACCTACAGACATTGATGTTTCATGCTAACGCAATCTTCAGTGCAGGAAGTTAATTCCCAACGGTCGTCGGGCGCGAACCCCGAACACAAATCGCCACTGATTTGTAGTCAAGACTCTTAACCCCTCGGCCATAGTGAACTAGTTATTAATTAGGGAGGAATTTAACTTTGTAAATAGCGAATCGGCGGCTAAATTTACCCAAGCAATTTAGAGTGATCAACCAATGTATTCGGATCGTGCATATATATATATATATATATATATATATATATATATATATATATATTATTTTTTATGCATTTCCATAAGGTTGACACATAATTGTACGTAAAAAAATAAAATCTCATTTAAATTTTGTTTGTTGACATTAGATTAGCATAGGGTTCTCATATACAAAGTTGCAGGCTCAAGCCCCCCCCCCCCCACTTTTTGACTGCCCCCCTCCCCACTTTACGGTCATCAATAATGAAGTTATATATGCATGTGTTTAACCGGCCCCCACCCACTTTTTAGGAGAGCCCCCACCCCCCACTTTTATAACTGTCCCGCCGGTCCTGATATATATATATATATTGGCCATACAACTACAACCCTCTCCCGACGCCTTACGCATCACTTAAATGATACTAGTGCTATCCAGCGACACATTACCACACACACAAAAGCATAAAATCAACCGAACTAAGACAAATAGTAACAACTAATACTAAGATCATACATAAAAACAACTGCACCAACAGACTAAAAATCTTCAAAACCCTACACATAAAAAAATTACAACCCACAATTAATAAAATAGCATTCACGCCCTATCAGTCTTTAACAATTAATACACAATAATAATAATAATAATGGAAATAAAAAAATAAAAAAATTAATAAATAAAATATAAATAAATAAAAAATAAAAATAAAATAAATAAATAATAAATAAACGAATAAAGATATATATATATATATATATATATATATATATATATATATATATATATATATATATATATATATATATATTCTTAGAAGCTAACTAATACAGTGATTACAAGAGATTGAATAACTTACAGGCAAACCAAGTTTCCAACAAAGGACTTGGGACTAAATAGTTTTAAAGGTTGTAAAAACTTCGAAGACTATATATATATATATATATATATATATATATATATATATATATATATACATAATTATTTTAATAATAAATATTTAAATATAAGATCTACATACGTTCACGTTTCATCCTTGCGAAATCATCAGTGTAGAAATAACCATTCAAACTAGTCGCACGATTCGAAAGGAAAAATTATTAGCAAAATCAATTTACAATTATTTCATGATCATTTTATTTTGAACCTAGTATTTTAACATAAATACAAGATTCTAGTTCATCGTTTTTTCCTTTTTATAACAGTAAAAATAAAACAAAAAGACAACGGATTATGAATAAAAATGACTTCTCATCAGAAACATTCATAAGAAAATACATTTACACAGACGAAAAATAAAAATTAATTGTCACATTTTTTGTTTAAAAAAATGTCCTTTCAAAGTCCATATATATATATATATATATATATATATATATATATATATATATATATATATATATATATATATATAGTATATATATGTATATCTAGGCAGCATCTTCTCTTGCAGACAAGTATTGTTGAATATAAGAGACAACTCATGTCTAGATATCCTTTCAATAGTCCGAATGAAGATCTTAGTTTCGGAGGGGAATTGGCTGATGAATTTGCCATAGTTTGGATTTGTCTCCCAAGTACTTTCGCACCTATCTGGGTGCATCTTCTATACCTGATTAACCTCATTCCCCCGAAGATGTACCCAGTTGGGTCTGAAAGTACTTGGGAAACAAATCCAAACTATGGCAAATTCATCAGCCAATTCCCCTCCGAAACTAAGATCCTCATTCGGACTATTGAAAGGATATCTAGACATGAGTTGTCTCTTATATTCAACAATATATATATATATATATATATATATATATATATATATATATATATATATATATATAGTGAAAGACAAAATGGAATAAATAAATTAATTAAACACAGGAGAAAGAAAAACAAACAAGAGATTGACCAGTTTTCATTCGGATATCATATCTGAACGAAACCGGTCAATCATTTGTTTGTTTTTTCTCTTCTGTTTAATTTATTTATTCCAGTTTGTCTTTCAGTACATTCTGTCTCCACTGCATTTAATTTTATACCATGTTGTGTGTATTTTATCTTCATGTGTGTGCCCGTAAAATACAGTTTAAAAAAAAATATTGCTGTTGTTTATCCTTGCAGAATAAAATGTTCAAAAGGGAATATTAAAAGGATACTCCGGGTGTTCTACCATATGAGGCGCAGTGCTGTCAAAAGTAAAGAATCTGTTCTCTATATCAATGTTTGCAATATCGTTCATGTCTTCATCGGTCAGCTGAAAATCAAAAATGTCTAAATTCTCCTTTATTCGAGTAGGGTTGGTACTTTTTGGTATCACTCGAATATCTCTCTGGATGAGGTTTCTGAGCATGATCTGGGCCGTCGTCTTGTTGTGCTTAGTAGCCAGTCGCTTAAGCACTTCATTGTCAAGCACTCTCAGGTCATCCTCATCGCTATCGTCATTAACATTTTTGCGACCAGGTGAACCGAGAGGGGCAAAGGCTGTAAGAGTTATGTCCCTTGCTTTGCAAAATTCTAACAATTCTTTTTGTTGGAAATACGCATGACACTCGACTTGGTTGGTGTAAGGTTTTACGCTTTTCATTTCTGCGCAGATCCTCTCTACTTGTTTTGAATTAAAGTTCGATAAACCGATGTATCGAATCTTTTTCTCGTTCACCAATTCCTCCAAAACGTGCCAAGTTTCGATGATATCGTGGTTCGCCAGTGCCAACTTCTCCTCGCTGTCGCGCGGAAACAGGCACCAGTCGCCGGTGTTTTTTAAGCCGAAAGGTGCGTGTATCAAATAGAGATCGAGGTAGTCCAGTTGTAGACGCTTTAAGCTTTCTTCAAAGCACTCTCTTACATCTTCTTTTCCCAGGTGGGTTAACCACAATTTGCTCGTGATGAAAACCTCTTCTCGTTTTAAGTTGCCGTCGCTGGAAAAGCACTCTTTTAGCACTTCTCCGATTTCATTTTCGTTATCATAAAGAAAAGCCGTATCAACGTGTCGGTAACCAAGATCGAGGGCTGTTTTTACCGACGCGCTGACTGTATCCCCAAGAGAATTCCACGTACCTAGGCCCACCATGGGCATTTCAATGCCCTCTCCTTTCAGAGCCATGTTCTTTTTTTTTCAATCTCTACTTTTACGTAAACTTTACTCCGCGACTTCAGTCGTCACCGCCTTCAAAATACGTTTCCCTTTCTCCGTCGAATTGCGTGCCCTCGAGACGACACAATTGATTGTGCGCGCTGTGTCTGTTGTGATTATTCATTGATTAAAATCTCCAACAAAACAGTAACACGATCAGCTGACAATTAACTTTCGCTGCTTTACAAAAACAAAACAACAAAAAGAGAGAAGAGAACGACACGATTTTAATTGATTACCAATAATCCGCACGGCTTACTTACTGATTAGTGACTGATTTGCTTTCTCACTAAAACACTATTGTCTATGTTTTAAATGTTTGGTACTTGTATAGATCGTGACCCATGGATGACAATATTGGTTCGGTAAAATTCGGTAACGAGTGAAGACAACAGCTAAAGAAACATATACAAAATGAAAACAATGTTCACAAAACGGAACGAAAAAACATTCACTGATTTATTTACATTGTTACATCTTTTTATTTATTTATTTTTGTAATTAGTAGGCATTAGATTTGTATATATTTTTTGGCAAACGTATCTGTTGGCGACATTAAAGATTTTAAAGAAAGTATAATTGGGAAATAAGGACCGGAAGTGTTACGAGCGGACTATAAGGGTCGGGCGGAAGATATTGACGGAAGGAAGGGTTTAATTTTAATAAATTAATATTAACAAAAAACGATGAATTTAATTAAACAAAATAAAATAAAAAAATTTTCATTTTGTAATTTGAACATAAATTATTTTATAAAATTTCAATTAATTAATTTGTAATTTCCCAGAATTCAAAGTATTAAATTTTAACAAGTATTTAAAAATGGTTGGACGCCCAAGATTGCGTTGTGCATCTATTGTTGATGACTATGATTTTATGCGTACTGTAAACAACACATTAATAGGAATTGCCTTTGTTCAAAGTAGCAGCAACAAAATCTCCAACCAGCAGTTTCTTTCAGACAACCAGAGAAGCGAGGATATATATTCCGAATTCCAGCATGTACTATAAAAACTCAAACACAGCTTTCTTTCTCTTTATTCCTTTTCTTTCAGAGACAACACACGTGCGTACGACACATTCTGGCCAGGCTGTTTTATTGGAATTTATTAACACCCCCCTCACTGACTGGCTGCAGCCTTGTCCCTTAAGGGTCTCACGGATTGACTGTCAGGCATCCCAACCCCTACTCCCTTAGGGGTCACGTGAGTCAGCCCATAAAAACGCTTGCACACTGTGTCCCGGCCTCTTTTCGACCCACCTTTTGAACCTGGTAGGACTGCGGCTGGATGCTTCTGAGACAAAGCCCTCGACGGCAGTCGCAGAGAGCCCCCACTCCTTCCTGTTACCAACCATCTTGGACTGAAGTGACTACATCTCGACAAGAGCCAGAATTGGAGGCGGGCGCACGTGCAACCTGTTACCAGAACTCCCACAAGATAAGTTTGAGAAGCACGTGTCCGCAAACCTAAATTAACTTCCTCCTTTCTGAACTTTGAACTCACCATTTGTTGTATATATTTGCCCTCATGTTTTCTCACAAGTAAAACTGTTTTAAACTTATATACGATTGTTGTTGTGTTCCTTCTCACAAAGCTGTTGCCCTGTTTCTATTTTGCACTTATCTACATAATCGTTATTGCATTCTCACGTGCGAGAATTGAACTTTCTTCCAGGGATATTTAAACTTTGAGCTAAACAGTCCTCAGCAAATAGTATACACATGACAAGAGAGTTTCATGAACTACTAAGCATAGCGACAGCATATACACCCTGCTAAACGAAAGTATATACACAGTTCATACACGCACTCTCACTAACAAAACAGGCACGCTAATATACACACACATCTTCATGCGCATTCCATTTACAGACATGTAAGTACACATGGCACCAGCTGAAACACGTGTATACCTAATTTCTCCTTAGAAACACCTTTCTTTCACCAGAACGTTCTTGAAACCTTTGAACTTTCATTCTTCACAAACTCTTCATCTTTCGTTGTCTTAACAAAGTTGTCAATAAAAATTAATTAGTTGTATGGCTAGACCATGTCATTCTTTCTTTTGATATTGCATTTCCCTCTACATCTTAAAACTTTCTCACAATCTCAGTATGATTGAATGGCTTGCAATGCACCATTTTTATTTATTTTATTTTTTTGAAGTCGCTCCAGACAAAGCATGAAGCCACTTGATGTAAGGAGCTAAAAAAATACTACTTCAAGGTCAAGAACTAGCCAACAATAAGTGTTAGATGGATAGATTCCGACCTAGAAAACAGCAATTCTTCCCCCTTTGTCTGAAACATCGCTCATGGAATGTGAGGACTAAAGGACACAATAAGGGAAACGAGTTACTTTCTATTCTTTATTGGTCAATTCTTGGAATTGCAAAGTGTGCAATGAACAAGGTACATTTAACCGGTCTGTGAAATCACTTGATGGAAATGCTACAGACAAAATCTTTTTTTGAGTAAAGTAAGTTGTCGTTATATATATATATATATATATATATATATATATATATATAATATATATATATATTAAACTTAAAAAAAGAGGCAAAATGCCTTCAAAAAACCATGTGTTATATGCAGATATTTTTTATTAAATTCAAAATAAAAAAATAAAAACAATACTTTTTTTTTCTTCTTCATCTTTCTTTTTTTATCTAATATTTCGCTTGATATAACAATGGTTTTTTGAAGGCATATTGCCTCTTTCTTTAAGTTTAAAATTTTAAAGATGCTTAAAAAAATGAACTTTCCCAAATTTATATATATATATATATATACTTCTTTGTAATATAGCAGGAAAAATCCCAGCAGAGTGCTCGATTAATTAAGAATTAAAGTTAAAAATTAAGAGCGTAATATTTATTTATTTTAGTACAGAAAAATTAGTACAACATTCGTACCGTTGGTTTCAAGCACGGAAGGACTTAGCCATCCGGCTCTCTTCAGCTTCTGTTGACAGAGATGACAACAGAAGCTGAAGAGAGCCGGATGGCTAAGTCCTTCCGTGCTTGAAACCGATGGTACGAATGTTGTACTAATTTTTCTGTACCAAAATAAATATATATATATATATAATCTACATGTGGTCTTACGATTATTCACAAAATTTCATTTCTTGAGAGGTTGATGTGTAGTAGAAAAGGAAATATCAAAAGAATGAGAAAGTCTATCAATACATAACTATACTGATGTTATTTACGACTTAGTAGAACAACCAAAAGTAAAGAGTTAAGAAGAGTTCAAAGTGTAGTTTGTGTGTGAATGAGTTTGTGAGACTGTGTATAAGCAGTCGCTATGTTTAGTAGTCCCTGACTGTGTCTCATGTCGTTTGCTGAGATGGCTGCGGTCTAGCAGCCAAAGCTAGATTTAGTTTGCCTGCAAGGGGTCTGTACAGTTGTGTTCTGACTTACAGTGGCTCGTTTAGCAAGTTGAGTCTCTACCTGCTGGCTGTGCTTGAATTCTCGCTTACATAGCCAATGCTTGCAGTGTGATATTATAGACTGCCCACACTCCCACAACCAGGACCACCGGGAGACATAAGCTAGGAAATGAATGACAATATGAAAGTGACGGATCTATTTTGCTACGCAGTCGAAGTGACAGTATGAGTAGTAAGCAAGTGGGGTGGAGGTAAAGATAGAGAAATCGGAAGAAACTATCTAGTTTCCAGTGGAAGTAAGCTGAGAAAATCCGGTTATCTAGGATTTCCGGTTGAGAGTAAATATATTTTGGGGACACTTGCTGTTGAGAGGAGAATGGTGACAGAGCTCGACTGAGATGGGTCAGAAGGGCTGAACGATGGAGTTAGACTTAGCTAAGATTCAAAGGTTGAAATATGAGAATTTAGCTCAGATGTAGCAAGACCCTAACGACACGCACACACACACTAATGTTCAACAATGCCTGTATACAATGCCTGTGTCTGTGTTGTCTTTCTTATTATTTATGCAAATTGTTCCCTCCGTGACTGCCAACATGGCCATTGGCCAATAAGAAGAAGAAAGAGAAAAACCATGGCACATGCATTTGGGAAAAGCAGTCAATCTGACAGTATCCAACAGCCTCACAGAAGTTGGATCCGAAGATACAGCGTTAGTATGAATTGAGAGAGGGAAAACCTTAAAATTACTCGACGATATGAGAACTGCCGCTGTGGACCACTGGGTAATAAAATCTCAGGTCGCCTTTATCAAGCCCCAGGGAGAGAAATAAATTACTTCTCAAGTGTCAATATGGAATTAAGCCATGTTCTCTTTTTAGTGACACTTCTCTATGTAGATAAGGCCGGTGACGACCGTAATTGTTTTTCAGAGACAGGAAAACTCGGCCAGCTGGGTGATAGAACTGCCTTTATGGAATCCCATGGAGAGAAGTAAATTGCTTCTCAAGTGTCAATATAGAATTAAGCTATTTTTGTTAGTGACGCTTCTCTATGTAGATAAAGCAGGTGACAGCCGTAATTGTTTTTCAGAAACAAATGAAAACTCGGTCAGCGGGTCCCAATAAAAGAGAAGACAGAGCAGCTTAAGCCAGTCAGTGAGTCAGTTAGCAAGAGAACCAGATGAAGAGGCTCGCTTATGTTTCCCCCACCGAAAACATCACATCAGTCTGTTTGTATTCTTTTCTCGCCCAGAACTTAGAACAATTAAGTCGCCAAGAATTACTCTCAAAACAAGTCGTTCTGATTTGCTGTAGTCCGGGTTCGGTAACTAACTGAGGTTAAGTATTTTGATAGAATTGGCCAATCAGTATTAAGTATTTCAACCAATAAACATCGGATATTTTACAGAGGTCGTTTTTTTTTGCTGCTGTTGTTGTTGCTACTGCTGCTGGAACAGATGTAACAGATGTAAGCAAGAGGATAGTTATTGATTGGAGTAATAATTTTATAAAGGATAAATGAGTATATATGTAATATTAGAAGGGATGTATGTGAACAACATTTAGAAAAAAAAACGCAATCATTTGCAGGTATTTTTGAGGATGGTACCCTGATAGATGTTGAGATAGACAAAGTATTATCGAGAGTAGTGGCGACAAGGACACTGGGTGTTTGGAGCTATCTAGAGGGGGTCTGGTCATTGTTGCTTAATCAAAGTAGCAGATCGGAAAAGGGAAACTCTATTGCCAATAATTCAAGAGTAGATTTTACCAAGGACGAGGATTATTAGTGATGCCAACATCTCTGGCATAGGAAATTAAGTGGATTCAACCAACCCTAAAAACAACACTCAGTTATTTGAGAACATGTGGATGAAGTACAACTGAGAGAACAGATCTATCACTCCCTTCATAATCGCGAACTATTCCCTAAGGAACAGAAGAGATGTCAGAAAGGGACCAGAGGAACAAATGACCTGTTATACATAGACCAAAGGATCCTGAAGGAGGTAAAAAAACAGAAAAAAAGAACATAGCCATGGCATGGATCGACTACAAAAAAACCTATGACATAATCCTCCAAGCATGGATAATTGAATGTATAAGGATGTACAAAATATCGAACAAAATTATCAATCATATAAAGAAAGCAGTGGAAACTGGAACTGTCAGCTGGAGGTCAACATTTGACTGAGATAAGAATACAGAGAGGCATTTTCCAGGGAGACTCTCTGTCACTGCTATTGTTTATCATAGCAATGATGCCACTCAACAACATACTCAGGAAGTGTAATGCCGAATACAAGTCCACAGATACAGAAGAAAGAATAAACCATCTCATGTATATGGACGACCTGAAGCTATCTGCAAAAAAAACAAAAACGGAACTGGGAAAGCTGATAAACAGAACCAGAATCTTCAGACAGAATATTCGAATGGAATTTGGAATGGAAAAGTGTGCACTACTAGATATGAAAAGGGGAAAACTTGAGACAGTGGAAGGCATGTAATTACCAAACCAAGCGGAAATGAGGACACTTGGCTATCATGATATCTATAAATATCTAGAAGTTCAGAAAGAAGATGCCATCAAATCAACAGAAATGAAACAGAAGATTGGAAAAAATTCCTGAGAAAAATAAGACAACTCTTAGAAACCAAAGTATATAGTATACACTTGATAAAAGGAATAAATACCTGGGCAGTATCTCTCATAAAATATTCTGGACCATTTATAGACGGGACTAAAAAAGAACTCAGGCATCTGAACAAGAAGACTAGGAAACTAATGACCATGCACAATGCACTACACCTGAAAAATGATACTGACAGACTCATACTTAAATAGGGGAAAAGTGGTAAGAGGGCTGGTAAGTATAAAAGACTGTGTGAATGACACAATAACAGAACTGGAAAAATATATAACCCAGAACACAGAAAAGTTGATCATCACTGCAAAATGAATAATATAGGGAGGGGCGAAACTGGAAACAAAAAGACAAGAAAAGAAAAATGGGAAGAGAAACAGCTACGATTTACAAGACATGTTTCATGAAAACACATTAACATGGCTATAAAAAGGACACTTGAACAGAAAACCGAAATCGCTACTAACAGCTGCATAGAACAACTCGATCAAAATAAACTTTATCAAATATAAAATAAGCAAAATCCAAGAAAACAGCACCAAACCGGTAATATCTGGTGTAGTATTAGCTCTGAGCAGGTTTCCTCTGAAAGAGGAAGTTTACAAGAAATATCAAATTCACAAGCAGTCTCCAGCCACATGTACAGGGTGGCGCAAAAGTCACGCATTAGTTTGAATCAGTAACAACTGATTCAAACTACTGCGTGACTTTTGCGGGATTGTTTGTCGAGCGCTTAATTAGCAGATTTTCTGATTTTAACTGGACTTCACGTTCACTGGATTTAACAGCCCCTGACTTTTTCCTTTGGGGTTATCTTAAGGAACGTGTATATGTGAACAAGCGTACAACGATTCAAGCGCTTAAAAACAATATCAGACATGAAATCCATAAACTAGAGCCAGTTATTCTAAGGAGTGTAATGGAAAATGCCCTAACTAGAGCCCGTCTTTGTGAGGCCGAAAATGGTGGGCATTTAAAGGATATTATTTTTAAAAACTACTACAATAAAATTACCAAGTAAATCAGAAAAGCCTAGTTTCTATCACCTAAACAAACCAATGTGTGACTTTTGCGCCACCCTGTATATCCCAGTCATAGGAAGATGACATACAGCACCTAGCATTCCCAAATGGTCACCCATCTGCTACTGGCCAGGCCCCACATTGCTTAACTTCAGTGATTTAATGAGAACCGGTGTGTCAATTCGATTATGTCGTATATGAATGTGGTAAACTAGCCCCAAAATAATACAAAAAGACACAACTGCATGAGAAAGGCAATCCACTGGGAACTATGCAAACGTCTGCACATGGAAACAAATGGTACAAACACAAACCAGAAACAGTATTGGAAAATGAAAAGCACTAAATCCTCTGGGACACGAAGATACAAACAAACCCATCCAAGCAAGGAGACCGGACATGATAATAGTCAACAAGAAGGAAAAAACCTGCCAAATCGTAAATTTTGCTGTTCCAGCAGTTCACAGGGTGAAAATCAAGGAAGCAGAAAAACATAGCAAATACATGGAACTTGCCAGAGAACTGAAAGGCATATGGAACATGAAGAAAATCACTATAATACAAATAATTATAGGAGCACTAGGAACAGTCCCGAAAAATCCTGGAAAAAAGACTAGGAGAAACTGGAATAAAAAGGAAGATTGAGATCATACGATGCACGGCAATTATGAAAACAGGCAAAATTGTAAGGGAAACCCTCGAATAATGATTTGCAGTAGTTATTGAGAGAGACGGACAGTGCTGGAAATTTGGGGAGACGTCTTGTCACTCAGACTCCAGGAAACACCAATCACTGATAATGATTTGTGTCAAAACTCCTAGTGAGTAGAAATAGTAGTAAATGACATTACTACTACTACTACTACTACTACTACTACTACAAACTAAGGCTTTAAAAAGCATATTAATATATCATTTCAGGACTAAAAACACAATATATGACCAACAATAAATTTTATTCAAAATGTGCTAAAAAAAAGAAAAATAGGTGAGATTTTTATAAAATTGAACCAAATTATTGTTGGATGAAACATAAAATGCTATTCAATTATTTATTCATTATTATTACATAACAGACAGTTGTTGAAATACAGGATTTTGTGTTGTTTAGACACTAAGGAATCAATTCAACCAGTTAGTCAAGCGGAAATTTTTCTGATCAACTTCCGATAATGGCCAATTTAACTTACTGTAAAAAATTGCCTTTATACGAACCCTTTGATAATGCTCAGTGGTAAAATCAATGATCTAAAAGCGGCCGCCAAGATTGCTTTGCTAGTGTTACTGCTTGCTTCATTTAAAACTAGTTAGACCTATTCATGATTGATAGCTTAACTTAATAATGTTTGCAAGGTGGGCTTTGTTATGACGCCACATGTGGTTGGTTAGGTGCCGTTGCAACATCCAATGAGGCCACGTCTGTGATCGTTGTCGTTGTGTGCGCCCTGTCCAAAATCAATAATTGTTTAATTTCGATACTGGCTGTGGATAGCTGGAATAAAAACACTTTCATCCAAATGAATTGCCAGCGCAGTGTTATTAACGATTAATAACTTTTATTAATTGAGCTTGATATTGTTCAAAATTTGTAACACAAAAGAAAACAATAGCCCAAAATGGTGGACAACAGAATTCACCAGTCGAGAGTTAAAAACTAATTTCCTCATTTCAGCGGCAGTTCACACAAAATCCTGGTTTTCTTTCTAACAGAAATTTCAGTGACCATCTCCACTCCTACTCAAAAGCCCGACTGTCTCTCCAGCCCAGAAGTCAATACCTCAATTTTCTGGTGTCTATTCCATCGAGGCTAGCTAAATTCTCCTTCTTTTCTAAAATCCAGTCTTATACAGACTATCTATCATCTGTGTTCAATTATCTCACCCTTAAATCTCTAGTGCCTCTTGAATTTCAAACTAACATCAAAGAAAAGAAAGAAAGAGTATAGCCTTTATTTTAGATTTTTTTTTTATTTAGATTTTATTTTGTACATTAAAAATATATCCTAGTCGGGAATGGGGGCGGTTGGTCATCTGAAATGGACATTACTTTTTTAATAAGAATCCTGTCTGTTCTCAATTCCTCAAAACAGGGTAGTATATCCCCGGATACAAACGCAACATATGTACATATTTTCCTCCATCTCAAGAAAACTATTTTACAATAATAATAATAATCATAAAAATTACATCCCTTTTAATTTTTTTATAGCTTCTGATTTACAAACCCGAAAATATTAAATTTTATTTTTTATTAAAATGTTTTTTGATACCTTTTCACTTCTTTATTAGAGGCTTGGTCTGTAAGTCGGTCGATCTGTCAAGTTTGAAATAGCATTTTAATCACTAACCGATTGAATTGACATATCTTATTTTAAATGCGTCTAAGCATCTCTATAAGTGACTCTGTCTGTCAGGCTTACGTTTGAAATTTCATTTTCTTCACTAAACGTGCAGATTGATATAACAATGCCCTTATAATTACAGACCAATCTGCTGTCTCACTACCACCTACAAGCTCTTCACTGCCCTGGTTGCAGACACCATCTATGAACGTCTCTCATGTGGAGCATATCTCAAAAAAGAACAAGCAGGATGCAGGAGGAAGTGTTTTGGCACCAAGGACCAATTATTAATTAACAAGACCATCCTTGAAAACTATAGGAAGAGGCAGAGAGACCTAAGCATGGCATGGATAGATTACCAAAAGGCATATGATAGTGTGCCCCACTCGTGGCTACTATGATGCCTTGAATGATACAAGATCTATCAAATCAAAAAAACCATGGCTGCCCATTTAAAAATGTGGTAAACAACCATGTTATTAAGCAAAACTAATGGAACAATAACAATTCCTGATGTCAAGATCCGAAGAGGAATCTTTCAAGGAGACACCTTAGCTCCTTTACTCTCTGCCTGGCGATAGATCCACTAAGTAAGCTACTGAATAAATGCTGGGGTGCCTAGAACCTAAGCTAGGGCTGTCAACAAGACTCAAACAAAAAAGTCAACCGCCTGCTCTTCATGGATGATCATAAGCTGTATGCCAGCTCAGACACTGACATAAGTAGACTCTTGCAAGTTGTACATACCTTTTCCAAAGATATTGGAATGAAGTTTGGCCTGGACAAATGTGCCAAGTGCTCCCTCAGAGCTGAGATAAACATCCATGTGGAAAACATACAGCTTTATGAAGAGACTGACATCAATGACCTAAAAGAACAATACAAATATCTTGGAATTGAAGAAACTGATTCAATTCAACACGTCAAGATGAGAGAAAAAAATGGCAGAGAATATTTATGCCATGTAAGAAAAATCTGCAAAACACAGCTTACAAAAACCCAAAATAACTTCCATTAACAAACTTGCCATGCCAGTGATAACATACAGCTTTGGCATTATTGAGTGACCACAACAAAATATTAGCAGACTAGACACAAAAACAAGGAATATGTTGACACTGTACAGAATAATGTACAGAAACCAGTGTCTACCAAGGCTGTATCTGCCCAAAGGAGCAGGAGATATGGGTCTCTCAGAAATTTACCATCAACGTCGAGCCACTATTGTGAGCACTGGCTAATATCTGATGGGCTTCCAGAACCCAACATCAAGAAACAAGAGCCAACAAAACACCCTCCATCACAAAACTCGCCAAATATTTTAGACAAAACTGCCTCACAAAGGAGACAGAAACACAAAACAAAGCCTGCCACAGAAATATCTCAAAAGAGCCGCCAGAAATACACCAAGACCTTCCATAGTAGAAAACTGAAAGAATGGACCAACCAAAATCGTGCCATTAAAATAGCTATATGAGAGTAACAAATATTCATATATAATCACAGAGTTTCATAGGATGCATCTGATATGATAAGTCATAAACTTGGTATAAACCAAACCAGTGGGAATATACGGGGCTACAGCAACCACATTCTATATAATTGAAGTTTGCAGACAGCACGTGGTGACTCATAGTTTCTCACCTTGATTTCTTCAGATCATGTGATTTCATTGTTTGAAAAACTCAAGGCAAGAAACTGCGCTGTTGACTCTATGTCGCCAAACTTAAATCTGTCACTAATAATGAGCACTTTCCCCTATAATTGTAGCAACTAATACAAATATATATATGTATATGCTGGCCTCTGTTGAGTTTCGAAATACAATGGATACCCTCTGTAAAGGTGGCTGCACGTATAATTGTAAAGCAAGGGTTGCACAATCTTAACCACTCCTCTCCTGAGTCGGCACTGCCTGATTCCAATGGCAAGGAGAAATCCAGAACGAATGGAAACAATGCTGTGATAAGGAGAGAGCACATACAGCACCTGGTATTCCCAAATAGTCACCCATTTTAGTACTGACCAGGCTCAACGTTGCTTAACTTTATTGATCTAATGGGAACCGGTGTGTCAACATGATTATGATATATATATATATATATATATATATATATATATATATATATATATATATATAATATGAAACTAAATGTATTCTTTTAGTAGATAGAACCTATAGTGAAATGGTTTAAGCTCAATATACGATATAGAGCAATTATAAAAATAGATGAAAGAAGAGGGATAAACATGTACGAATGACAAATTTAGTTCAACTTCGATTGTTCAATGCAAGGTGTACTTGGTAAAAACATGTTTATTATTCTTTCCTATTTTAAGCTTTAAATATATATATATATATATATATATATATATATATATATATATATATATATATATATATATAAAGCTCAAATAATGAGTCCAGCAGATGCTGACTACTTAAAAATCATTGTACTCTACCTGTATATATTTGATCTATGATTTTCTGCATGCCAAATGGGAGTGGAAGGGCTGTCTATGTTAGGAGGTCAATGAGTGAAAGTACTTAAGACTAATCCAGATTTAAATTTTGTAACAGTACGAAGACATATTTCTCCTCCTCCTCCTCCTCCTCCTCCTCCTCCTCATCATCATCATCATCATCATCATCATCATCATCATCATCATCATCATCATCATCATCATCATCATCATCATCAGTTTAACCTCCGTTTTTTTATGCTGACATGTGTTGGACAGCTTTTAGGCCAGATTATTATTTATCCTTCATTCTCTCAAGTTCATCCTTATCACTTTCTCTCACGTTTTCCCTGCCCTTTATCTGCCAACTGATCCTGCTACCTTAACTGTTCTACATCCAAACAACTCTCATCTATTCTTTCAATGTGACTATATCAACAAAGTCTCTTGTTCTGCACACATATCCCTATACTGTCCAAATTTAATCTTGCTCTGAGGTCATCAAATCTAAGCCTCTATTTAAAAATCACATTACACATCCATTGTATCATTCTCATCTCATTTCTCTCCATGCAACGCATGACCTCAACTCTAACTTGCCAGGTTCGACTTCCATACATCATCACACAGCGCACACATGTCTAACAGACTCTGACAGTGATAATGCTCTGCTGGTTAGTAATGACAGAAGTCCCCTGAACTTACCGATCCATGCTTAACTCTTGCAATCACACTAGCACCTGCTCCTCCCTGGGCTCCAATGGTATCACCAAAGTAATAAAACTTATAAACAACCTCGATAGCTTCGCGATCTAGATATACTTTCTCCACATCTAAGTTCCTATCCATCTTCATTGTCTTACATTTCTTGCACACAAATTGGTTATCCTCTCTCAACCTACCAGTAATTCCACTGCACTTCTTGGTTACCAAATGCTTACAAGTACCACAAAAAAATTAACAAACTGAGCAAGAGAGCTTTCCTTTTTCTGAAGGCTTTCCAACACTACAACCACGGGTTATCACTGTGGTCTTGTGAACATTCGCTCTCAAACTTTTACTTTCCATAGCATTCCTTCAAGTCTTTAACTTAACAAGTAGGTCATCCATTGTTTCACAGGCAAGTACTAAATCATCAGCATACAGCATTTCTTCCAGACAACCCATACGAAACTCCCTGGACGATGTTTCTAAGACACAAATGAAGAGCAATGGACTCAGTACAGAACCTTGATGTACTCCAAATTTAACATTAAAGATGTCACTAAATGTGCTGTTAATTCTAACCATTCTTCTATGTTACCTCAAACAAAGTATTTTTCAAATTCTACCACTGTTCTTTCACATTTTCAACACTTGTCAGAGCCACTTCCAAACTCTAAACTTACATTTCATGTGTTCTTCATACAACCTCTACACCTTTCTCCTGTGGATAAACTTTCTCTGAGTGAAATTTTCAGTGTGAAATTGCAAACAACTGGTTTGTACTCTGTCACAATTTCTTCACCAAGTATTACTTTCACATCACTCAAGAGATATTTTCTCTTTTTTCTAACCAACAGATAATCGATTTGAGTCTTTGCTGTAGCAGATTCATACGTAAAAAGATGGCTTTCCCTTTTCATGAAGACAGTGTTTGCAATTAACATATCCATTGCAAGACCAAATTCTAGAATATTCTTTCTCCTTCTGCATTCCTATCTCCATATGCACACCCTGAAAACCACTAGGTGTCTTTCCAACGTGGCCATTCAAGTATTTCTTTCTCGTCAACCTACTAGTTACTGCAATAAGCCTGTTATAAAATTGTCTTTCACATCTTCACTCAAGCCACATTGTGGTGCATAAACATATATAACTGTGAGAATTTTCTCATCAACCATCAACTTTATCGGTATGATTCTCTCATACAATCATTTTATCTACCCATCTATCTTCAATAAAAAATACCAATACCAGCTGTTTCCTTTTCATTTCCAATCCAATACAGCTTAGATTTTGCATTCTTTCCCACAACCATTCTAACAGATTTATCTATCCAAACAGTTTCTTGGAGACAACACAGGTCAATACATCTTCTCTCAAGAAATTCAACAATCTCACCAGACCTTCCAACATTTAAACTACACAGCCTAAAATCTGACCAATTTTCTTTGGAAGTCATTTCCTTAATTGAGGCAAGACTTTTATAGGTCAGATGCCTTTCAAACCCAGTGAGGTGATGGGGACCAGTGTTTTTCGAGACACCATCTCTTGGTGATTGCCTACCAAGGCTAAAATGAGCTTTATCTGACCTTTTGGGTTTCTAAAAAAAGTAGAATTACTCACTGTTTCTGTGCTTCGCCATCCACTGAGGAATTCCAAGTCTGTTGGAAATATACCAAGGAGGAATTCCAGTCGCCTTAGTTGAGGCAGGGATACACAACCAGCGTTCACTCACATGGCACTACAGACATAGCTGTTTTGAACTCGACCTGACTAACAAGTGAAGACACACATGAAAAATAAATAATTTATCTTGAACATTCAGATTTGTTTAATGACCATATTTCTCAATTTATTTTTAAAAGAATTATTTTAAACTTTGTTTTCATGTTTATTTTATTTTTCTCATTTCCATTTATCAGTAATGAAAAAAAAAAAGAACAGAGCTTTTTAAAAGTTTAGAAGAATACCCGTCCCAGGACGGGTAAAATTAATTCTCTAAATAAAACAGTTTTGCACCAATTTTATGTTCCTTTATGAAAATTACAATCAACATATAATGGTACTAAACCTTATATCGAGAATCCATAATCTAATTTTGATCAAAATCATGATTTTGATTCTAGAAAATATCTCAGATTCAAAGCTTAAGCTTAAGGGGTCTTACGAAGAAATTGAAATTCAAGGAATCTTGCTTAATTGGTGTCTAATGACTATGGAACAAATTTAATGCAAATCTGAAATATTTAAATTTTCAAATTGGAGTTGTGTCCATATTATGCCCCTAAAACCCCTTTAAAATACTCCAACGAAACTGAAATTTGGGGAATATTTCTTAATTGATGTCTAATACCAACTGTTAATATTTCACAAAAATCGAAGGTATTTAAATTTTGACGAAGGGCTTCTACTCCCTTTTTTATACTCTTTAGATAAAACTATATTAAACCTCTTACACTTAGCAGCTTTGTTTTAAAATTCATAATGATCGGTTAATTAGTTTAAGGGTGCATCCTGTACATACCAATATATAAACATATAAACATGCCTAACTTTATAAAGATAAAGATAGCTGGTTTTCCAACGTCAATAAAGTAAAGTTTTTTTGTATATCCTTTACAATTTCTTAGTCTGACGTCTTCTATTTATGGCGTGGTATAAAAATGAAGTTATTACCAGTTAGGGTGGATCCGTTCTCTGTTCACTTTTAGCATTCTGACGTGTTCCTGGTCAATAGCAGTCGAGGATTCATTCTCGACAATCAGTCCGACAGGAACTGCACCATTTTGGTGACCTTTTATCTGAGGTATACGTCCTAGGTAGTCCAAGATGGTCCACTCTCCCAGGCCTTGCCTCCCCTCTTTAGGGTGGAGTAAGTTTATTGCTTACTGCCTGAGGCACCCTGACTGGGAAATGGTGACGGGGCTGCCCAGGCAATTTTTTATAGGCCAGAGTGCTTCTTCTTTAAGGGTGCTGGCTTGACTCTCCTACCTTCCGGCCTTGTACCACATATTCCTGCGGTGGGAAGGAATTAAATACCTGGAACCACACCAGTCTATATGGGCAGTCAAGACAGACGTACAACTACTCTTGTTCTCTGTTCTATTATACTTTTTTCAATATACTTGTTTCTCTAAACTCCAAGTTCGTGTTTTCCTTCTGGACCCTTTACAGGCCCACAACAGTTACTCATCCAAATTTATTTCTAAACGCATTTTTCATTTTTAGCTGTTTGTTCTCCAATTCACTTGACTACCTCTAAAATATCCGACATTCAGATCAGCTTAATTAGGTCCAAGGCTTTTCAATATTTTATAGTGATTGTGAAGAAGTTCCAAAAAAGTCACATAAATTAATAGAAACACTTTTGATATAAAGACATTTATTTATTTTACAACTTTGAAAATAATGAAAATAAAAATAAGTTGTTTTTTAAGGAGAAAATGTGCCATGATACTATGAAAGAACACAAATAACAATAATTTTCATTGAAAGAAAAATTTAAAAGGCGAATGTTATAAGAATAATAAATCTATACGCATATATACCTGTAGTTATATTTTAACTATTTCATTTTAATGAAAATATTTTTACACCAGATTTGTAACATTTTCATTTTAAGAACGCTATTTCGCAATTGAGCTTACAATATAAGTTGTCTTGTGGGTATACATATAAATGGCATCCACGGCACCATAGGCGGGGCGAGGGGGGGTAGAAAAGTTATAAAAATTTAAACAAAAGACTAAATATGTTTTCTTCATTCGAGCTTGTAGCAGTTAGCTCCTCCTTTCAAACATAACTGCACCGGTTGACCGTTAGGTGTCGCTTTTTCACCTACAGGTGGCGCTGAAAAGCGACACCAGAGTTATCTGCCCTTCTGAATATAAAAACCGGTGTAAACGGAAAATCACTCTCTTCTCTTTTCAATCGGCCTCACAGAATGACGGTGACACCAGCACTCCGTTTCACTCTCTTTCTCTTCAACTGGCCTCGGCAAAACAACAACCAACATGCGTTTCCTCCGTCAACACGTGTTCAACAATGGTAAGAGTTCTCAACTCATTTTCTTTGTATACGGCTTTCAAGGACTTTTCCCACGCCGGACTCATTTCTTCACATACTCTTTTCAAGAACTGTTTTTCCATCGACAGACATACATACATACACCACACACGTCATCATTCCACATACACACACGTTCAATAAACCTTATTTGAACTACCTCCTTTTGTTTGTTGATTATTACTCTGTCTTTGCATGCAACATTGCTTGATTTAACAAACTCGCTTATAATCGGGAACACGACCCGATCCCAACAAGCTTTGTAGCATGTGTAAAAAATCATTTTATTTTAGTAGATATTTATAGTTATAAAAGACTAATGATATGTCATTAGTGGATATTTATAGTTATAAAAGACTAATATGTCAGAGCCACTTTCAAAGCGGTATTGGATTATAAAAATAAAAATTGTAAATCAAAAAAAAAAATAATTACAAATTAAAATAAAGAATTAAAATAATTAAAAAATAGTAAAATCAATATTAAAAAGCATTCATTTTCTTTATCAAAATAAACAGAAAAACTTAAATTTCTTTCATGTTTCTATTTCTGTAATCGATAAATGAACATTTTTATGAATGAACATTTTTATAAATGAAATTTTTTTTATAAATTGCAGGATGAGGCAAATTTAATGGAATCGTTAATAAAATCCATGATGTTTTCTACAATCCAACCATATTTGATACACAAACAAGCTTCAGTCTATGAATCTCCAACACTCTTTGTTTAATCACCGTTCAATGGTATGCTTTAAATGTGCACCTTTGCATTGAAAGCACACTTAAATATGTCTAATTTTGACTGTGAGGGCCCTCTTCAGTTCAGCAATAGTCTGGGAATTGTTTCGATAGACATTATCTTTGAGATAACCCTACAGATAAAAATCTGGGAAGTAGGGGGGATGTCTGATGAATGTGAAGCCCATTCAGGATCACTCCTCCTACTGATGAGACGATCACCAAGAGTCCCTGAATATCATTGAATGGTAATATAACAAAAGCCTGTTGAACATTTATGACTGAAGTTTATTTGTACCGAATATTGTTGGAATACGGAAAGGATTGTGATTTTTATTAACGATTCCATGGATGGCACTTTTTTTGGGGGGGGGGGGGGGGGCACCCTATAATTATAATTGGGGGGGGGGGTCACCCTATAATTATAATTTGGGGGGTGGGGTCACCCTATAATTATAATAATTTTTTTTTGGGGGGGGGGTCACCCTATAATTATAATTTCTTTTTTAAATTTCAGGGTAGTCTATAACAACTCACATCAATCACTTTTTATTGTGCTTGTAAGGCTTTTCCAGTGTCCTCAAAAGCCGAGAACCGCTACCAATTTACAAATACAATGAACATAACTGGGCCGTTTATTATGATCTGTGCCAACCAGAAACTGGCCGGTGATGACAGATAGAATTCAGATTCAGATTGTAATTAATAATAAATAATTAAGAACGTTTCTTTTAACAGCATTTAATTGATATAGTTTCAGCTTACATCGTTGTTTTAAAAGGTAACCAAATTGTCAATTGAGCCCCCCCCTCCAACTCTACCACCGTTGTACATGAATGTTATCAGATTTATGGAAACAAATGCAGTTGATTTGAAATAGTAACTGACGAGATCAGTACCACATAATTAACACACAATATTTGTTGAGAATAGATTATTAATATAAGAATAATATTAGGAAAGCTCTTCCTGTGTAAATTCGACACAGTTAAGATATCATGAAAGGAAACGTAGATATATCGTAGTATTATATAGGTACTGTCAACAGTATTTAATATACAGATGATCCTTCCAAATTTTAATACATTGTTTCAAATTATTAATGATATTTTACACCAAATCCAGTGACCCCTGTGAAAACCAGATGACATCCAAGCAATAAAGTGCAAGAAGGGATAGTATCCCTGATTGGAGCTTCGATGAAGAAGACCAATCAGCCTGTACAGAAAATAATATTTCACAGAATGCCACCAGGAGTTCCCAAGAGGGGTGAAGAATGAAACCGCCTACACAATGGGAAATTTTGAAGCGACCATTGCCAGCCACAGAATCATGACATAATTGTATAATTGTTGGATACTGCTTACCTCAAACCGTGGGTACCCGGGTTTCGTCTTTGTTGTTCAGTGTATCTTGGGCTTCGTCGCTGAACGATAACACGTGGATGCTGGTCTAGTTTTAAAAGTGTTATTTAAACATAAAACAAGAGATAGAGGCTGAATGATTTGTACAAGAGAGAACAGAGGAATTACTTGGGGAGAGATTTATCATGCAGCAGTCGGGCAGTCAGGTCATTTTGGGCTACTGCTCGCCTCCCCCCTGCCTATTGGCAGCACACCGACCGTTTTTCACATCCGCCTTCCTTGGTGGTTAGGAACAAGAGACAGAAAAAGTCCTGAACAGACGTGACGTAATTGCCAACTTCTGCTTTTACTCTCCCCCCTCCGGGCACTCTCTCATTATCTAACACAGAGGTCTAAAAATACACTAAGACCATATTAGATGTTTGGTCAGAGATACTCAGTTGCAGTGCACAGTTCATGCCTTGGGTGCGACCTAAAAAAAGCAGAGTCTGGATGCACCCATTGGCATTTTCATGCAATCAGGTCAAAAATTATGTTTAACCAATTAAAACTTTGCTGGAATACTAGCAGTGAATTGATCACTCTCACTTGGGTTCCTGGAGGAGAAATTCTGATGTTTTGGGGACACGAATAAAAATTAATCAGGAAAAACATCTCTCACAAAGTTTTTTAGTGCACCAAACTGGGTTATGAAATCAACAAGAATGCAGAAAATTGTCAAAAAAAAAAAAAATGGATCGACCATAGTTCAGGGCGACACCAACACTCCCATTCTATTGGCTACAGTACCAAGATGTAGGGGAGAGCGACACTCCTTTTCCTGGACTGCACCACTTATCCTTGATCTTCAATTTATACTGCTAATGACTTAAAAAAATGGTAGCTGATGCCTTCTTTCTAAAGAAGGCATCTTGTTTCATTCAGCCCATTAACGAACCTGCTAATCAAATGGGTCAATAAAAACAGTTTAGTTGAAATTCATTAGTTGCTTAACAAACAACTGGGAATTGACAGTGGTGCATTGGTTACCAGCATGGATTGTAGGCTCAGCATACCGTGTTAAAATTCTGTCAAAACTATTGTACTTTCACGAGAGGATATTTGCAACTCTCATATGGTTTCCTCTGTCACTGTGTGATTTCTTTAAAAAAAAAAGAAACGTTGAAACTAATCTAAATTATAAAGTGAGGATCAAGTCAAAAATCATAACTTCCTGATTAAAAAAATCATTGAAACTAATCTAAATTATAAGGTAAGGATCAAGTCAAAAAGTCATAAATTTCTGATTAAAAAAATCGTTAAAACTAATCTAAACCAGCTGCGTGTGCGTGGTCCCCCTCTGTGTGTGACTCGATGTGGTGAGTGTAAAATGCAATAAATTTGGGCAATTTGAGGCATTTTCACAAACTGAGCAAGAGAGCTTTCCTTTTTCTGAAGGCTTTCCAACACTACAACCACGGGTTATCACTGTGGTCTTGTGAACATTCGCTCTTAAACCTTTACTTTCCATAGCATTCCTTCAAGTCTTTAACTTAACAAGTAGGTCATCCATTGTTTCACAGGCAAGTACTAAATCATCAGCATACAGCATTTTTTCCAGACAACCCATACGAAACTCCCTGGACGATGTTTCTAAGACACAAATGAAGAGCAATGGACTCAGTACAGAACCTTGATGTACTCCAAATTTAACATTAAAGATGTCACTAAATGTGCTGTTAATTCTAACCATTCTTCTATGTTACCTCCAACAAAGTATTTTTCAAATTCTACCACTGTTCTTTCACATTTTCAACACTTGTCAGAGCCACTTCCAAACTCTAAACTTACATTTCATGTGTTCTTCATACAACCTCTACACCTTTCTCCTGTGGATAAACTTTCTCTGAGTGAAATTTTCAGTGTGAAATTGCAAACAACTGGTTTGTACTCTGTCACAATTTCTTCACCAAGTATTACTTTCACATCACTCAAGAGATATTTTCTCTTTTTTCTAACCAACAGATAATCGATTTGAGTCTTTGCTGTAGCAGATTCATACGTAAAAAGATGGCTTTCCCTTTTCATGAAGACAGTGTTTGCAATTAACATATCCATTGCAAGACCAAATTCTAGAATATTCTTTCTCCTTCTGCATTCTTATCTCCATATGCACACCCTGAAAACCACTAGGTGTCTTTCCAACGTGGCAATTCAAGTATTTCTTTCTCATCAACCTACTAGTTACTGCAATAAGCCTGTTATAAAATTGTCTTTCACATCTTCACTCAAGCCACATTGTGGTGCATAAACATATATAACTGTGAGAATTTTCTCATCAACCATCAACTTTATCGGTATGATTCTCTCACACAATCATTTTATCTACCCATCTATCTTCAATAAAAAATACCAATACCAGCTGTTTCCTTTTCATTTCCAATCCAATACAGCTTAGATTTTGCATTCTTTCCCACAACCATTCTAACAGATTTATCTATCCAAACAGTTTCTTGGAGACAACACATCTTCTCTCAAGAAATTCAACAATCTAACCAGACCTTCCAACATTTAAACTACACAGCCTAAAATCTGACCAATTTTCTTTGGAAGTCATTTCCTTAATTGAGGCAAGACTTTTATAGGTCAGATGCCTTTCAAACCCAGTGAGGTGATGGGGACCAGTGTTTTTCGAGACACCATCTCTTGGTGATTGCCTACCAAGGCTAAAATGAGCTTTATCTGACCTTTTGGGTTTCTAAAAAAAGTAGAATTACTCAGTTTCTGTGCTTCGCCATCCACTGAGGAATTCCAAGTCTGTTGGAAATATACCAAGGAGGAATTCCAGTCGCCTTAGTTGAGGCAGGGATACACAACCAGCGTTCACTCACATGGCACTACGGACATAGCTGTTTTAAACTCGACCTGACTAACAAGTGAAGACACACATGAAAAATAAATCATTTATCTTGACCATTCAGATTTGTTTAATGACCATATTTCTCAATTTATTTTTAAAAGAATTATTTTAAACTTTGTTTTCATGTTTATTTTATTTTTCTCATTTCCATTTATCAATAATGAAAAAAAAAAAGAACAGAGCTTTTTAAAAGTTTAGAAGAATACCCGTCCCAGGACGGGTAAAATTAATTCTCTAAATAGAACAGTTTTGCACCAATTTTATGTTCCTTTATGAAAATTACAATCAACATATAATGGTACTAAACCTTATGTCGAGAATCCATAATCTAATTTTGATCAAAATCATGATTTTGATTCTAGAAAATATCTCAGATTCAAAGCTTAAGCTTAAGGGGTCTTACGAAGAAATTGAAATTCAAGGAATCTTGCTTAATTGGTGTCTAATGACTATGGAACAAATTTAATGCAAATCTGAAATATTAAAATTTTCAAATTGGAGTTGTGTCCATATTATGCCCCTAAAACACCTTTAAAATACTCCAACGAAACTGAAATTTGGGGAATATTTCTTAATTGATGTCTAATACCAACTGTTAATATTTCACAAAAATCGAAGGTATTTAAATTTTGACGAAGGGCTTCTACTCCCTTTTTTATACTCTTTAGATAAAACTATATTAAACTTCTTACACTTAGCAGCTTTGTTTTAAAATTCATAATGATCGGTTAATTAGTTTAAGGGTGCATCCTGTACATACCAATATATAAACATATAAACATGCCTAACTTTATAAAGATAAAGATAGCTGGTTTTCCAACGTCAATAAAGTAAAGTTTTTTTGTATATCCTTTACAATTTCTTAGTCTGACGTCTTCTATTTATGGCGTGGTATAAAAATGAAGTTATTACCAGTTAGGGTGGATCCGTTCTCTGTTCACTTTTAGCATTCTGGCGTGTTCCTGGTCAATAGCAGTCGAGGATTCATTCTCGACAATCAGTCCGACAGGAACTGCACCATTTTGGTGACCTTTTATCTGAGGTATACGTCCTAGGTAGTCCAAGATGGTCCACTCTCCCAGGCCTTGCCTCCCCTCTTTAGGGTGGAGTAAGTTTATTGCTTACTGCCTGAGGCACCCTGACTGGGAAATGGCGACGGGGCTGCCCAGGCAATTTTTTATAGGCCAGAGTGCTTCTTCTTTAAGGGTGCTGGCTTGACTCTCCTACCTTCCGGCCTTGTACCACATATTCCTGCGGTGGGAAGGAATTAAATACCTGGAACCACACCAGTCTATATGGGCAGTCAAGACAGACGTACAACCATTCTTGTTTTCTGTTCTATTATACTTTTTTCAATATACTTGTTTCTCTAAACTCTAAGTTCGTGTTTTCCTTCTGGACCCTTTACAGGCCCACAACAGTTACTCATCCAAATTTATTTCTAAACGCATTTTTCATTTTTAGAATCAGCTGTTTGTTCTCCAATTCACTTGACTACCTCTAAAACATCCGACATTCAGATCAGCTTAATTAGGTCCAAGGCTTTTCAATATTTTATAGTGATTGTGAAGAAGTTCCAAAAAAGTCACATAAATTAATAGAAACACTTTTGATATAAAGACATTTATTTATTTTATAACTTTGAAAATAATGAAAATAAAAATAAGTTGTTTTTTAAGGAGAAAATGTGCCATGATACTATGAAAGCACACAAATAACAATAATTTTCATTGAAAGAAAAATTTAAAAGGCGAATGTTATAAGAATAATAAATCTATACGCATATATACCTGTAGTTATATTTTAACTATTTCATTTTAATGAAAATATTTTTAACACCAGATTTGTAACATTTTCATTTTAAGAACGCTATTTCTCAATTGAGCTTACAATATAAGTTGTCTTGTGGGTATACATATAAATGGCATCCACGGCACCATAGGCGGGGCGAGGGGGGTAGAAAAGTTATAAAAATTTAAACAAAAGACTAAATATGTTTTCTTGATTTGAATCTATATCGTTTGAGCTTGTAGCAGTTAGCTCCTCCTTTTAAACATAACTGCACCAGTTGGTCGTTAGGCGCCGCTTTTTCACCGACAGGTGGCGCTGAAAAGCGACACCAGAGTTATCTGCCCTTCTGAATATAAAAAGCGGTGTAAACGGAAAATCACCCTCTTCTCTTTTCAATTGGCCTCGCAGAACGACGGTGACACCAGCACTCCGTTTCACTCTCTTCTCTTTTCAATCGGCCTCGCAGAACGACGGTGACACCAGCGCTCCGTCTCACTCTCTTCTCTTTTCAATCAGCCTCGCAGAACGACGCTGACACCAGCGCTCCGTTTCACTCTCTTTCTCTTCAACTGGCCTCGGCAAAACAACAACCAACACGTGTTCAACAACGGTAAGAGTTCTCAACTCATTTTCTTTGTATACGGCTTTCAAGGACTTTTCCCACGCCGGACTCATTTCTTCACATACTCTTTTCAAGAACTGTTTTTCCATCGACACACATACATACACCACAGACGTCATCATTCCACATACACACACGTTCAATAAACCTTATTTGAACTACCCCCTTTTGTTTGTTGATTATTACTCTGTCTTTGCATGCAACATTGCTTGATTTAACGAACTCGCTTATAATCGGGAACACGACCCGATCCCAACAAGCTTTGTAGCATGTGTAAAAAATCATTTTATTTTAGTAGATATTTATAGTTATAAAAGACTAATATGTCAGAGCCACTTTCAAAGCGGTATTGGATTATAAAAATAAAAATTGTAAATCAAAAAAAAAAATAATTACAAATTGAAATAAAAAATTTAAAGAATTAAAATAATTAAAAAATAGTAAAATCAATATTAAAAAGCATTCATTTTCTTTATCAAAATAAACAGAAAAACTTAAATTTCTTTCATGTTTCTATTTCTGTAATCGATAAATGAACATTTTTATGAATGAACATTTTTATAAATGAAATTTTTTTTATAAATTGCAGGATGAGGCAAATTTAATGGAATCGTTAATAAAATCCATGATGTTTTCTACAATCCAACCATATTTGATACACAAACAAGCTTCAGTCTATGAATCTCCAACACTCTTTGTTTAATCACCGTTCAATGGTATGCTCCAAATGTGCACCTTTGCATTGAAAGCACACTTAAATATGTCTGATTTTGACTGTGAGGGCCCTCTTCAGTTCAGCAATAGTCTGGGAATTGTTTCGATAGACATTATCTTTGAGATAACCCTACAGATAAAAATCTGGGAAGTAGGGGGGATGTCTGATGAATGTGAAGCCCATTCAGGATCACTCCTCCTACTGATGAGACGATCACCAAGAGTCCCTGAATATCATTGAATGGTAATATAACAAAAGCCTGTTGAACATTTATGACTGAAGTTTATTTGTACCGAATATTGTTGGAATACGGAAAGGATTGTGATTTTTATTAACGATTCCATGGATGGCACTTTTTTTTGGGGGGGGGGGGAGGGGAGAGGGCACCCTATAATTATAATAATTTTTTTTTTTGAGGGGGGGGGTCACCCTATAATTATAATTTCTTTTTTAAATTTCAGGGTAGTCTATAACAACTCACATCAATCACTTTTTATTGTGCTTGTAAGGCTTTTCCAGTGTCCTCAAAAGCCGAGAACCGCTACCAATTTACAAATACAATGAACATAACTGGGCCGTTTATTATGATCTGTGCCAACCAGAAACTGGCCGGTGATGACAGATAGAATTCAGATTCAGATTGTAATTAATAATAAATAATTAAGAACGTTTCTTTTAACAGCATTTAATTGATATAGTTTCAGCTCACATCGTTGTTTTAAAAGGTAACCAAATTGTCAATTGAGCCCCCCCCCCCCTCCACTCTACCACCGTTGTACATGAATGTTATCAGATTTATGGAAACAAATGCAGTTGATTTGAAATAGTAACTGACGAGATCAGTACCACATAATTAACACACAATATTTGTTGAGAATAGATTATTAATATAAGAATAATATTAGGAAAGCTCTTCCTGTGTAAATTCGACACAGTTAAGATATCATGAAAGGAAACGTAGATATATCGTAGTATTATATAGGTACTGTCAACAGTATTTAATATACAGATGATCCTTCCAAATTTTAATACATTGTTTCAAATTATTAATGATATTTTACACCAGTTTAAAAACATTACTAGAAAATCCAGTGACCCCTGTGAAAGACCAGATGACATCCAAGCAATAAAGTGCAAGAAGGGATAGTATCCCTAATTGGAGCTTCGATAAAGAAGACCAATCAGCCTGTACAGAAAATAATATTTCACAGAATGCCACCAGGAGTTCCCAAGAGGGGTGAAGAATGAAACCGCCTACACAATGGAAAATTTTGAAGCGACCATTGCCAGCCACAGAATCATGACATAATTGTATAATTGTGGGATACTGCTTACCTCAAACCGTGGGTACCCGGGTTTCGTCTTTGTTGTTCAGTGTATCTTGGGCTTCGTCGCTGAACGATAACACGTGGATGCTGGTCTAGTTTTAAAAGTGTTATTTAAATATAAAACAAGAGATAGAAGCTGAATGATTTGTACAAGAGAGAACAGAGGAATTACTTGGGGAGAGATTTATCATGCAGCAGTCGGGCAGTCAGGTCATTTTGGGCTACTGCTCGCCTCCCCCCTGCCTATTGGCAGCACACCGACCGTTTTTCACATCCGCCTTCCTTGGTGGTTAGGAACAAGAGACAGAAAAAGTCCTGAACAGACGTGACGTAATTGCCAACTTCTGCTTTTACTCTCCCCCCTCTGGGCACTCCCTCATTATCTAACACAGAGGTCTAAAAATACACTAAGACCACAAAGGCGATCAGTAGTCAGCTGGGGAGTGACTGAGGAGACAAAAGACCGGACATAGGATTTCCGGTATGACTAACACAGAGGTCTAAAAATACACTAAGACCATATTAGATGTTTGGTCAGAGATACTCGTTGCAGTGCACAGTTCATGCCTTGGGTGCGACCTAAAAAAAGCAGAGTCTGGATGCACCCATTGGCATTTTCATGCAATCAGGTCAAAAATTATGTTTAACCAATTAAAACTTTGCTGGAATACTAGCAGTGAATTGATCACTCTCACTTGGGTTCCTGGAGGAGAAATTCTGATGTTTTGGGGACACGAATAAAAATTAATCAGGAAAAACATCTCTCACAAAGTTTTTTTAGTGCACCAAACTGGGTTATGAAATCAACAAGAATGCAGAAAATTGTCAAAAAAAAAAAAAAATGGATCGACCATAGTTCAGGGCGACACCAACACTCCCATTCTATTGGCTACTGCACCAAGATGTAGAGGAGAGCGACACTCCTTTTCCTGGACTGCACCACTTATCCTTGATCTTCAATTTATACTGCTAATGACTTTAAAAAAATGGTAGCTGATGCCTTCTTTCTAAAGAAGGCATCTTGAGTCATTCAGCCCATTAACGAACCTGCTAATCAAATGGGTCAATAAAAACAGTTTAGTTGACATTTATTAGTTGCTTAACAAACAACTGGGAATTGACAGTGGTGCATTGGTTACCAGCATGGATTGTAGGCTCAGCATATCGTGTTAAAATTCTGTCAAAACTATTGTACTTTCACGAGAGGATATTTGCAACTCTCATATGGTTTCTCCTGTCACTGTGTGATTTCTTAAAAAAAAAAGAAGAAACGTTGAAACTAATCTAAATTATAAAGTGAGGATCAAGTCAAAAATCATAACTTCCTGATTAAAAAAATCATTGAAACTAATCTAAATTATAAGGTAAGGATCAAGTCAAAAAGTCATAAATTTCTAATTAAAAAAATCATCGAAACTAATCTAAATTATAAAGTAAGAATCAAGTCAAAAAGTCATAAATTTCTGATTTAAAAAAATCGTTGAAACTAATCTAAATTATAAGGTAATGATCAAGTCAAAAAGTCATAACTGCCTGATTTAAAAAATCGTTGAAACTAATCTAAACAAGCCGCGTGTGCGTGGTCCCCCTCTGTGTGTGACTCGATGTGGTGAGTGTAAAATGCAATAAATTTTTTGAATCCCCCTTTGACCCCCTGGGGGCGCGAACCAGAATTTTTCTGAGGTCAAGGATGCTCATTTTATATTCAGAACAATTGCCTCTACATTTAGGCCAAGTTTTAGAAAAATTGAATGGATGGATCAAACGTTATGGGAGAAAAGGGTCATTTTTTGCCATTTTGGAGGCTTTTGACCCCCTGGGGGCGCGAACCAGATTTTTTTCCAAGGTCAGCGATACTTATTTTCTATTAGGAACAATTGCCTCCACATTTTGGCCAAGTTTCAGAGAAATTGAATGGATGGATGAAAAGTTATGGGCAAAAATGTCATTTTTTGCCATTTCGGGGCCTTTTGACCCCCTGGGGGGGGGCTAACCAGATTTTTTTTCAAAAATCGGAGAATGTCACTTTCTAACCTGACCAAAGTTACCACTTCATGCAAAATTTCAGAGAAATTCAACGGATGGTTGCGGAGAAAAATCCGGACGGATGGAAATACCTCAAAACATAGGTCCCCCGATTTTATAATATTTTTTATAAAATCGGGGGACCACTTATAAGGTGAGGATCAAGTAAAAAATTCATAACTTTCCGATTAAAAAAATCGTGGAAATTAATACCAAATTATAAGTAGAGAATCAAGTAAGTCAAAAAGCCATAACTTTCTGATTCAAATCATATATAAAACCAACTAAACTGTTACAGATTTGAACTGTTTTCGATAATTTGCTTTAGATTAGTTTTTAAACTAGTATATGGGTGCATTGAAAGTCCTTCTAAATATATTCCTTTTTAGCATATAATGTGCCTAACTCAACTTAGATTGTATTATTTATATATTTTCATTTATGTATAAAGTTTTATTTATTCAACCATTATTGTCTACATATGTGCATACATGTTTCAACTGTAACTTTATTCCAAAACTCTCTGTGAGAATGTAATTCATTCATTTTTTTCAGTAAATTTAATGCAGCCTGAAGATGCTGGATTTGGAATAAACATGCAGATGAAACATGCATGCACATATGTAGCCAATAATGTTTGTATAAATTTAAAAAATATACTAAAATACAGCTCTACCTGTTATTGAACATGATCTGATAAACACCATAGTTTCATTGAGTTAAGATTTAGGAAACAACAAGCATACAAGCACTATTTTCATTTATGCAAAGGTGATCTGATATAGCCTTGTTGTATTAGTTTCTATTTCAGGTGGTGCCTGTGTGATACTATGGACTGCCCCCCTCTCCAGAGCCGAGGAAATGATTCACCAAGTCGCACAAAGGCGATCAGTAGTCAGCTGGGGAGTGACTGAGGAGACAAAAGACCGGACATAGGATTTCCGGTATGACTAAATATATTTAAGAGTGGGAGTTGTTTGCGACAGCGTTTGTGACAGTTTGAGTTTTATCGACGTGTTTATATTAGTTAACGAGTTTTGTGACAGAGGCTCAGAGAGGAGACGATCAGATGGGAGTCAAACTCAGGCGAGAGCAGCTCGAAGTAGACGAGCAGTGCTGAGTTGAGTTGATGAGGGACGAGAATTGACGCCTCGACAGACTGTTATTAATGGACAGCATTTGGGGGTCCCTTTCGGTATTACACACAACCATAGTACAACTGGCTCATACACAATGTATCTGAGTTTGTGTTTTTCTTGTGAGTTTGCATGGGTTTTGTTTTTCTCAACTTGTAAACCAGATGATGACACGACCAGCGTGATGAAAGATGAAGAAAGAAAAAAAACATGACACACACAGCGTTGGTGTCGTCGGTCGTCTAGAAGGCAGCATGGTCTTACACCTACGCCATAAGTTCAAATCTCAAAAACACAACAAACAAATAAACAAAAAAATAAAGCGCATATATGTTAAGCAATTTTATTGGAACATGTTTACAGTGTGATTTAGGAAATTGTATACATAGGTAGTGACGACAGTATTAATATATAGGCATTTCCTATAATAAAATAAACTTGGTGGTTCTCGTCTTTTAAAATACGGTGGTACCTCGGGTTACAAACTTAATTCATTCTTTGACTACGTTCGTGAACCAAAATGGTTTTGAGTCAAAACAATTTTTCCTATTGAAATTAATGTAAATCCAATTACTCCATTCGTCTACCCCAGAAAAATAGTGTCTTTCATTAATCTATACCATCAATAATTTCTCTATTTCTTCTAAGAATTGCGACTTTATCTTCATTAACATAGTCTCTTCTTCCATCAGCCGATCAGCCGTATTTAGTGCATGTTTGTTCGTTTAGATAGTACACATTGTTGATTTCGCCATGTCATACTGCTTGGCGAGATCAGTAACACAGACACCATTCTCATGTTTATCAGCATAGCATGACCAGCACAATGACGAACAATGTTCACACTACACAAATCTGAGTACAACTGATACTCTGCAAGTTTGTGGTCGTGTGTTCGTACATGCACTCTGAGTCTGTGTTCGTGTGTTTACACACCAATGTATTGTTCAAAACGAAATTTGTTTGAAAAATATGTTTATGATCTGATTTGTTTATGGTTTGTGGCGTTCGTGAACCGAGGTACCACTGTATTAGAGTAATGGGATGAGATGTCAGTGAAATTATAAGCACTGTAGAAATTATTATAATTTCAACTCTTGCAGAATTTCATGTCGAAGATAAAAAAAAAATACAATGAAAATCAGAAGTACATAGTTAATGATACATATAATAAACCTAGTAGGACTGTTTGTAGTGATGCTTGTATTAATTCCTGGAATAGGCTGCGACAGGAATCAAACCATCGTTGAATACTGAAAACCATTCCTGTGCAATGCGACTTCTTCAAGCAAACCTGGTGATAGATCAGAAGACAAAATCAGAAATATGTACTAAATTTGTATTGTTAAAATATAGTAGTCGAATTCTTTGTTGTTTCGTTTTTAGGTGATTACAAATCCGGAAGTGGAGGAATGTGGAGAGGTTTGGGCAATTTTTGAGGGAGACACAAACCCAAAGAAGGAAAAAGTAGAAGTTTCTGTAACTTTTTCCAATTGCTTTAAGATGTTTCTGCATAACACTCTTCCGAAATATGAAAGCTATTGCCTTGAATAAATACTGCTTTTACGTCCACAATGACAGTCGTATTACAACTTCTCTCTCCGGCATTCAACCATGAACTCATAGCTCAGAAATAATATCAAGCGTCCTATTAAAGTTATCAATGTTATATCTGAGATAAGATATTATTGTTATTTAGATGTTCTAGACGAGACAGTTATCCTCATCTTGATTGTTGCTACGTTCACTGGACACATAGTCTAATTGTTATGTTAAACATTACTTGGCAATAATATACCTTTAAAGTTGAGTAGAGATATGATTTGCCAGATATGTAGAAAACAAAAGATTCTTCTGTTTTGCCGGTCATGTAACTCAGGTTAGTTGTAGTCTTTTACAGTTTCTAAAAATAGACAGAGTTTGGCTGTAATATTGATCCTGGATATGTGCTGACTAGCATCTAGATAAAGTGGATGAGATATATTTAACATTCAGATATACGTACCTCACAACATACACCACTGCTTTGTGAGTACTGTAACACTGTATCTATAACTTCTGTAGAATATTGCGTTTATGTTTTGTATGTTATTACGTGTTAATAAATAGGGTAATATAAGTTGGCATTCCTATTAACTTTTTAATACTTTCTTATTTCTCTGTTTGGAAGCTCTCCGAGGTACAGAACAATTATGTAATAATCCAACAGGCATGATTGACAGGGTTCGATCATGGGATCAGCTATCAGAAATAGATAACCGATTAGTTGGTTTGGTCATGTGACATTAGAAAGATTTGAAGTTGTTGAACACATTTTAGTGGAGAAACCCTAATGTTCAGATCGATTCGAATAGGAATCAGTTTCAAAAATGCAAAAGTGAAGCTCAATATATAAAATATTCAATAGAGCTTATAATAAGTAAAGTATCAAATTTAAAATTATATCATTCTATTATTTAATAACAATTTCAGAACAAAACACTTTTACATATATTTCTAGATGAGTCAAAAGTATACACAGATCATCCAGGTCATTTTGATCCGAAATTGTTATTAAACCATACAATATCATATATATATATATATATATATATATATATATATATATATATATATATATATAGTGTGTGTGTGTGTGTGTGTGTGCAAAACATATTTTAACGTCTTCTGATCAATCGCTAGGCTTACAAAACACATTTGGGTAAACAGTATCTAACAAAGATTAATTCCTGAAAGCTAAAAATATATTTTAAATGCATTTTTAATAATTAGCCGTCAAAAGGAATATCAAAACTTGCTCAAACAAGTTGAAACGTTTTAAACAAAACCAACTGTATAAATTATGAATTTTTACTTTCAGACTTTTATAGTGATTTTCATTTGGTGCGAAGTTTACTGACAGACTTGAAAAGCTGACACCGACACCAACCCTCCATGAAATCTTGGAAACTTTCCTTAATTTTATTCAAGGTGTCTTTGGAAGATAGAAAGGAGCCTCACAAATAAAATTTCATCTAAATCTGGCACTGTTGTCATTTATTCATGCATACATAAATAGGACCAAGTGTCCATCAAGTACTCCATATTAGAACAGAACTGGAAAGGTGTACATTGTATTTAACACCACTCATTTGAAATAAACAAACCCTTCCATACAATATAAATGTTAAATTCATATTCTTTAACAATAACTCTTTTCCAAAAAACGTATGTTTATATAATGAAAATAAAACATAAAAGAAATATCTAGTTTTAATTCAGACTATATTTTCATTTTCAGAAACTTTAACTCTGAAAGTGTTAAGTTGAATAGACAGTGTTAAACGAAATTTTAACATTTCATTTTCTCTTATATTTTGGAATTTTTGAAATAACTTATATCATTTGTATTATTTGGAAGATTGTGAGAATAACATTCAAGATAAGAACAGTAGTCCGAATAATCCAAACAATACAAAATGTAATCTACTCTTCCAACTTGGAGTGCTTCATGTAAACTTGATCCAATATCGTATAAATAATCGATTTAAAATTTGAAAGTATATTTTTAGTGTAAAGGTTGTTTTTTAAAGGATACCCTTGCTTAAAGCGATGGATATTTCTTTATTTACTAAAACAGGCAAGTTAGCCCAGAAAGTAGAGCATCGTATTGTCATTATAGGTAGTGACTAATGTCCAGGGTTTGAATGTCAGGATTAGTGTGCCTGCTGCGTCCAGCCACACTGATGAGTCTTCGAAAGAGGAAACATGTGTCTGTGGATGACTATATATATATATATATATATAATAAAAGTTTTAAAAAGGTTGAAGGCAATGCGAAGTTCCGGATCACTGGAAGTTGTGAAGAACAAAAACAAAACAAAACCGAAATAAGTCGGATATAGATCGAAAAGGTTTGTTTATTTTTCTAGACAAACTTACAAGACAGCAAGAGTGTTAGTTTTTAATAGTCCGGATGATCAAGGATCAATTTGATATATTTCGAGAGATTTTTTTTTCCTCTCCTTGTCAAAAATAAATAAAAGAAAAATCCCGGATTCCGAGAAAATGCTATGAATAAAATACTTTATCCTGAACACTTCCGGTTTAACCCCCCAGCGCTCCTGGCATTTTCTCGGAATCCGGGATTTTTCTTTTATTTATTTTTGACAAGGAGAGGAAAAAATATCTCTCGAAATATATCAAATTGATCCCTGATCATTCGGACTATTACAAACTAACACTCTTGCTGTCTTGTAAGTTCGTCTAGAAAAATAAACAAACCTTTTCGATCTATATCCGACTTATTTCGGTTTTGTTTTTGTTCTTCACAACTTCCAGCGATCCGGAACTTCGCATTGCCTTCAACCTTTTTAAAACTTTTATTATTACTCCCAGTAAACTACCAATTTCTACTATATATATATATATATATATATATATATATATATATATATATATAGTAGGTAATAATATAAAATCAAATTTGATATAGTTCAGATCGGTTCGAATAGGAATCAGTTTCAAAATGCAAAAGTGAAGCTCAATATTCAAAATATTACAAAAAAGCTGATAATAAATAAAGTATTAAATTTAAAATTATATCATTTTATGATTTAATAACAATTTTGGAAATAAATAACTTTTACACATGTTTCTAGAGTAGCTGAAAGTAAACACAGGCCATCCAGGTCATTTTATTCCAAAATTGTTATTAAACTATATATATATATATATATATATATATATATATATATATATATATATATATATATATATATATGCAACGTTTATTCTAAAGGTATGTATGTATAAATTTATGAATATAAATTTTATTAATATAATCTGGAAGTGCCTATTTCTACAAACACACACGAGATAGACATATTACACCTAAAAATACATATATATTTTTAAACATAATGAGACCTAAAAAGCTAATAAACAATGTCTTTGTTTTTACAAGACATATATATATATATATTATTACTATTTCATGTATATACACATTTAGCCTGATGATTTCCTACGGGAATGAAACATGAACGTTTCTGTATAGATTAATTGCCATAAATATATTTTCATACTCCTATATATATATATATATATATATATATATATATATATATATATATATATATATATAGCAGGAGAGTGATATAATGTTTCAAAAGCATGGATTTGGAAGAAATAGCTGCCATCTTTTTTGTGCTAAAGGAATGTTTGGTCACGAAATATATATATATATATATATATATATATATATATATATATATATATATATATATATATATATATATATATATATATAAAGTAAGAATAGAAAATAGAAAACGTAAAAAGGTCAGCTTAATCCTAGATTGTATGATGATTAGCATTGCTCAATTGTGAATAACAAAGCTGAATGATGATGAAGCTAAAAACTGAGTAATAGACCGTTAACGTATAGATGCCAACGTATGCGGTGAAAAAGTTTAACTGGCTTAATTCTATGCATACAGAAATTTAAAAAAAACTGTCATATATGTATAAATCGTGTTACTGCTGACACCGAATTTTAAACTTGAATCTCTAGATAATAAAATGGACGAACACTATTTTTAATCTAATATATTAAATAAAGTAAGCCGGATTTTCGACTTTAGACCTAAATAGCTTCTGTACTAAAATATCAATATTTCATTGTGAATAGCTATTGTCTTTTCTTTATCGTTGATCCATGTTGTTAAGAAGAAAAATTGTAATTCGATTGCAAATACATTTATTCCTGCTCGGAATATTTTTTGAAGGGAAGCCATCACGTAAGCAGTGTCTTTATTTCTAAGCATAATTCAAATGATGAAAGTGAGATAACTCATATTTTATAATAATAAGAGCTATATACCTTACATAAACACTTCTTTTTCTGTCTCTTCTTTATATTAATAACATTATGTGACTACTTCACATGTTTCTGTGTATGTTTGTGTTTCTTGCCTGTGCGTGACTTACACATTACTATCTTTTAAGAATCAATATTAATCTAATGTTCATTTAAAAAAAACTATACAAACTAAAATTTTATTTCTTTAAAAATGTGCAAATAACACATTTTTAAAACTAAAATGGCATTACTGCATCCCGGACATCGCCGGGTAGGTATAGCTAGTTATAAATAAGGATAGTGTGTTACTGACTGGTGTGTTCATTACTAGTTTGACTGCTGTGTAACTGAGATTATTAAAGTCCGTTCAGTTACGCGATGCAGAATGTGTATTAACAGATAAGTAACGCATGATATTTTATCATAAATATATTCTTAACAGAAAAATTACAAGTTTTTATTTTTTTTAATATTCACACACAAAACGAGAAACGAAAATTAATAAATAATTCATTAGAAAATGAAATAACTAACTTGTAACTAAACGTGTACTTCAATAGGTTCCTATTTACTTGCCTCCACACAAGGGAAAAGTTCTTTAGTTTTCTCCATCAAGATAATAAATGGCATTTCTAACTACGGTGGGCATTTTTTTAGTATTTCTCCTAGATCTGGAAGGTTATTGTCAAGACAGTTTTCAAAAACTAGATCTGTTAACCAGTTAAGTTTTTTGCTCACAGAGTAATATGTTTTTGAAATAAGTTGCCAGATCAGATTTAGAACAGCAATAGCGTGGATCAGTTTAAGATGAGGTTGGATGAATTCAGAGAAAGTGGTAGGCGGGAGAAATTGAAGGGGCACTTTTGGGAGTTATCAAATGAAATATTTAACAGAATTTGATCTGGATATCGATACTGTACTAAGAGTTTTATTTTTTTATTTTTTATTTTTTAACAGTTGAATTGAGAAGATAGTTAAAGGGGATATGACCAAGGGGGCATAACAAACAAATAAATAATTAAAAAAAAAGACTTAGAGGTTGCGGGATGACGTCATAATAGACATGGTGTTGCCTTAGATGATAGCTCGGTAGATGTGCTGGAACATTTAAGCGGTCTTGCATAGTTTTTTTTTGTTCCTACTTGTGGCTATCATCCGTCCAATGTCTCGAATGAATTATGAAATATCATTTTGACTGAGATAGGCCAGAACATGAAATGGTCAGTCAGTGAGCTGTATTTGTTTTTTTTGTTTTTTCTGGTTTTGACAAACTGAGCTGTGGTGCCAAATTGACAGCATATTCTCCCATTCTTGACGAATAATTGTTTTTGTTGAATTTGACTTTTTGTTGTATATTGTACTTAACTTGCATTTTGTAATTAAACACTTACTATTTTCTACATTGGAGTTTTATTTTGATTACTGCATTATGAAGATGTGACTTTACAAAAAAATGAAATTAATATTCTTCTTCAAACCCGGAGGTGAATTTTAATCTACCCTCAAGTGAATTAGGATTTTTATAAATAAATTATAGATCTTATTAACTATTTTAAGAAATATTACTGAATTAAAATTTATAAATGTCCACACAACTTTTAGGATGTACTAGCTCTGAACGGAAAAATTCCAAATGGCGTATTAGTGGGTTCCCCCACATGTGAGTTTGCTCTTTTCTTTGTTTTTTGTTTGGTTTCACCCAAAAATGAACCACTATATATAGTGTAGGTTTTTTCAAGACACTTTTTATGTTGCATCCTTGTGCTTGTTTTACAAATACTTCAATGGATTATGCTCCGATGAACTAGCTGCTCTAGCTTGGCACAAATACACTAGCACAACCCGACAATCTGCTAGGTCTCATCCATTCACTGTGGAGGTCCCCAGATGTCGGAGAGCCTTCTGCTCCAGCAACTTCTAATCTCATACTGCCAGCCTCTGGAACTCCCTCCCTGCTTCCTGTTTCCCCGACGTTACTGACATGCAGAGGTTTAAAACAAATGTAAACGGACATCTGGCAGCACAGCTCCCAACTTAGGATGACATCCTAAATCTACTCCCTAATTCTCAGTAGCCCCTTACGTCTAAAGTGGCGTCCTGCCTTGTTTGGGGTGAAAATATCTTTTAAAAAAAAAAGAAGAAAAATAATATAAAACAGTAATATATACATATATTGTTTGCGAATGTGCACACAAAAATGTTTGTATAAATTAATAAAAATTTATACCATATATATATATATATATATATATATATATATATATATATATATAGAGAGAGAGAGAGAGAGAGAGAGAGAGAGAGAGAGAGAATTAGGATAAGAACACATGTTATCTTATTAATACCTTATCACTAATGTTTCATTAATTGTTTGAATTACTTTTTTTTAATAATTAATATATATATATATATATATATATATATATATATATATATATATATATATATATATATATATATAGAGAGAGAGAGAGAGAGAGAGAGAGAGAAAGAGAATTAGGATAAGAACACATGTTATCTTATTAATTCCTTAGCACTAATGTTTCATTAATTGTTTGAATTACTTTTTTTTAATAATTAATATATATATATATATATATATATATATATATAGTCTCAGAAGTTTCTCAACCATTAAAAATATATTAAAAAAAAAACAAACAAAAAAAACAAACAAACTTTTAGTCCCAAGTCGTTCAGTGGAAAATCACTTATGTAAGTCAATTTCATTTTTACAGTTATTATATTAGTTTGCTTCTAACATTATTTAAGGGATCATCAGTTGTTTACCATGAAAAACTGTTTCGGGAATTTAAAAACAAGACAGTATTTAATTTCATGGCTTCCCAGCAGAGTTGATCAGACCCCACTTCCTTTAAAAGACAAAAACATAAACGTACACACACACACACACACACACACACACACACACACACACACACACATATATATATATATATATATATATATATATATATATATATATATATATATATATATATATATATATTGATGAATGGATAAGACGTTTTTATTGCATTTTGCAGCTTATCAGTTGTGTCTGATCCATGAAACCCAAGGTATGGCATATCAAATCATTCAATAAATGTATAATATTGAAATAAACACATATCTATGTCTTCATTCCTCTATTTTCATCATCATCATCATCATCATCATCATCATCATCATCATCATCATCATCATCATCATCATCATCATCATCATCATCATCATCATCATCATCATCGTCGTTGTCGTCATCATCATCATCGTCGTTGTCGTCATCATCATGATCGTCATCATCGTCGTCATCGTCGTCGTCGTCGTCGTCGTCATCATCATCATCATCATCATCATCATCATCATCATCATCATCATCATCGTCGTCGTCGTCGTCATCATCGTTGTCGTCGTCGTCGTCATCATCATCATCGTCATTGTCATCGTCATCGTCATCGTCGTCGTCATCATCGTTGTCGTCGTCGTCGTCGTCATCGTCATCATCATCATCGTCATCGTCATCGTCATCGTCATCGTCATCGTCATCGTCATCGTCATCATCATCATCTACAAAGTAATAGCTTCAAAATATATCTTGTGACACTTGATTAATTATTGCGTCTTTGATTATTCTACTTCCATTTAGAATTGTTCTACATATTAAGTAAACAATAATGTCTTTCAGTCGAATACCCAGCAAGATTATTTGTCTGCATTTTAAGCATAAATGAGAAAAAAAGATTGAACAATTAAATAACCAAGTCGAATTTAATTATGTAAAATATAAACTTTTTTCTTAAATGGTACATGCTTCTAATTTTTTTAAATATTTCCATATGAAAGCAACCAAGTTTTCAAAAACAATGAAATAATTTTTTTAAAAAGCATGGAAACATGAATAGCCCAATGGATAACAATTAAAACTATAGAATCTGCCAGCTGAGTTCAAATATATTTGTGTTTATTATGTTCATTTACATATTAATACCATTGGAAAAGACATGGATCCATAATTTGCACCGAGTTATGAGAAAAATAGCAGCTTGAATAAATCATATACAATGAATTGTTAGCAATAGTTATTGTGTTTTAGCATTAAATAACCCCAAAAGAGTTTATATATTATAAAATCGACAAATCAAACCAATTAAAACAACATATTTTCTTCAAGCAACCAAGGTTAAAAATAACCAAGAAAATATTTCTTATTAAAGCTTAAAATCCATTAAAATATATATTTTTTATGAAAGCATCCAATATTAAAATCAATTTAAAAAATACATTTTCTTATGAAAGCAAACAAATTTAAAATCTATCTCAAAAACATTTTCCCATGGAAGCAGCCATGTTTAAAATCAATTAGACATTTTTCTTATAAAACCGACCAAGTTTAAAACCAATTTACAAAATTCTTATGAAAGCAGTCATGTTTAAAACCAATTTTCTTATGAAAACAACCGAGTTTAAAATCAATTAAAAAATATTTTTTATGAAAGCAGTCGAGTTTAAAATCAATTAAACTTTTCTTTCTTATAAAAGCAAGCAAATTTAAAATCAATAACAAAATATTTTTTTTCTGAAAGTGGACAAGTTTAAAACGAATTAAAAAACATTTTTTTTATAAAAGTAATCAAGTTTAAAATCAATTAAAAACATTTTCTTATAAAAGTAATCAAATATAAAACCAATGAAAAATATTTTTTATTAAAACAGCTAATTTTAAAATCAATTAAAAAACATTTCAGTATGAAACCATGCCTTTGAAATTAATGTAAAGCAGTTCACTTTCAAACAAACAAAATACATTTTCGTATAAAAATGTTCCTATAAGTGATTTGAAACTTGGCTAAGGAAGTACAGGGTGGGCAAAAATAAGGGTCCTATTTTTAAAAATTCATAACTTTTTTATTTATTGATTTTTTTTTTTTTTTTTTAGAATAAGTAAAGGACCCCTTCCGAAGCAAGCATGAGCCGTATTAGCCCTAAGGAACGTACCCTCATTTAGAAAACATTATTTTTGCTTAAAAAACTCAAAACAGTGTAAAAAACAATACTTTAGTTTTTGTAAGTTTTAAGAAGTGTTTTTCGGCTAAAATTTGTTTTGTTTATTTCAAAAAATCTCGGAAGGGTCAGTCTACACACACATAAAGTTTGGTGAGTTTAACTTTTATTTTGTGGAAGTTATTCAAATTCAAGTTATTCAAATTTAAAGATAGGACCCTTATTTTGGCCCACCCTGTAGAAGTTCGAAAGCATGTACTATTTAAGCATGAAAACAATGTGAAGCAATTAAATTAATTATTTATATTCCATTCATTTATAATTGTCTATTTTTTTTTATAATCGGATTAGTGTCAATATTTTTACTTTTTCTTGTCATAATATTTCAGGCGCTATAACCTCATGCCATCTTCAGGAGTTTGTCGAAATTGGAACCTTGAATGCAACTGCATAATTAAGTAACTATGAACAATGTAACAAGAACAATCTGTCAATGTCGATTGAACAGAGGGTTCAGTTTGAGGTTCAATTTTGACAGTGACCTGAACATGGCCCCAGGGTACAGTGTCCGAAACCTTATGAGATTAAAAACCAAAAGGATTACATTAGTTTGACTCAAAATAATATATAAATATATATATATATATATATAAATAGCAAATCGTTATCTCAAAATTTCTATGTCTAGTTTTAAGTTAGTCAAAAGAATTGGAGGAAAAAAATTCAGAGCATGTGACTTGTGGGGCGATACAAATTCATGTGATTTGTGGGGGAGATACCAATTAGCCCGTATATTTCTTGAGGTCAGTGGTTGTATCTTAGTCCTGTAAGATTCACTCGATTTGCTGCGCTGCGTCAATGTGTCTTGTTTGAATCCCTTGGTGTGATTTATATGGCTTCTCTTGGCATCAGGCTTCGGTTCGGGTTGACTGGAACCACAACACGGCGACGTCTCTCTAAATTGGAGGGAAATAAATTATTTAATATTATGACTAAACAAACAAACAAACAAACAAACTAATTTATAACTTCAAAAAACAAAACAGATTTACTGTGACATGAAAAGTACAAAATAGTTAAAGTAATAAACATACATTTCTGTATGTGTGTCTGCATGAATTCACTTGTTGTTTTTTTTTTTTTTAATTTACCTCCACAGGAGGTTAGGCACAAGGCCAGTTTTATCTTACTCCCACAAGGTAAGGTGTGACCCAAGGTCGGATCGGAAAAGTGGGACTTGAAAAGCCAGCGCCTGAGAAGGTGAGCACTCTGGCCATTAAAAATTTCCTGGGCAGCCCCGTCGGCATTCCCTGGTAAGGGCGCCTCAGGCAGTAAGCAATAAACTTACTCCTCCCCAAAGAGGGGAAGCAAAGCTTGAGAGGGTGGACCTCCTAGAACTGCACAGGACCGTCCCATAGACCGGCGTAAATCAAGCCCCGAAGGCCAAGACGATACCAGTCTATGGAGTGCAGTATCCATCGGAACAGATACTACACTTTGATCTTGGCCAAAAGAATTCATCTGGTTGTCGTCGGCCTTGTATAAATGGTTAAAGACACGACAAACATAAAGAAATAAAAAAAGGACAATGATCATCAATTCATCTAACGAATACTACTTATTTCCGAGAAAGGAGCGAATCTTCATGTGAATTACAATCATAATAATTGTCCATGCAAGGGGAATAACTTGTATAATTTCCTACTTTAAAAAAAAAAAAATGTTTATTTAGTTATTAGCCGTTTATTTATAAAACAATAATGTGATAGAAAGAGAAGCAAAGAGACAGATACAAATTATTATGATACCTATTATCATAATAATTTGTAAGAAAATTATTATTAAAGAAAAAAGAATAAACAAGGCTTTTCTATAAACGAACAATTTATATGAATATATATTGCATACACAGTGGAGTGTAAGTGGACAGAAGTAAGAACTGTGAATTTATCTTTTTCTTGAAAGGAATTAAGTACAGTGGGTATGTGGGGAGAGAGTGTAAGAACTTCATGGCTGTCTGGAAACCCTCTGTCTTATCTTCGAACCCTAAAGGTCTCAGGATGGAGTCATAAAAAGGTCTGGTAGAAATTGCTACTCCGAATAGCCTGATTGGTCAATGGTCATATACAAATTCTCTACTATAGCCAATCGATTGTGGCTACAACTCTATAAAAACAGTCATGACTGAACCTCAAACAGCTTGTCTCGGTTATTGCTCACTCTATGTTAACGGCTATTGTTCTTATCACCTTGTCCATTGTGTTTTAGGAGCGAATCTTTGTGTGAATTATAAGACGCTTTCTTAGAATAATTTGCAAGAAAAGGATTGTTAAAAAAAGGAAAAACAAGATTGAAAATTATACAAATATATTGATTTAATATTGCATACACAGTTGAGTGTATGTGGCCAGAAGTCACGACTGTGAATTCGTTCTTTTCTTGAAAGGAACTAAGTCAAGTGGGTATGTGTCGGTTACCGATAGTTCCTTCTTATCTGGAGAGCTGTATATCTTCAAGTGATTATATAGTGTCTAGACAGGTGACAAGAGAGAGTGTATACGTCTTTCTTTGATGTTGTCTGAAACCTCTCTCTATCTACTCGGTGAACCCGTAAAGGTCTCCAGACAGAGTCCTAAAAAGTTTCCAATAGTAATTATTATGCCATATAGTCTGATTGGTCATTGTCTGCACTCCATCAGAGAAAATAGATATCAATGTTTATCACAGCTACATCACCCGCTGCTTCGGCGGAAAGCTGAGAGTAAAAAAAGGTAGTCTTTTTCTACGTAATTCAGTAGGCGATTAAGTAAATTATTATCCACTATTAGGAGGTTTGTTGAGTACTATAGACAGGAATAAAAAAACAAACAAAACATACCAAGTGTAGCTCCTTGATCCATCCACATTTCATAATGCCTGGTCTCTTCCTCTAATTGTCTGCGGTAAATCTCATCATCCCTTTCGGGAAGATTAGTTGCATGCCACTCTTCCAAAGTGCGCCCATCTCTGTCATCTGTCGCCGTAGCTTGGTCATAAGAGCTGCGACGAGACAGGCTTCTCAGGGCTGATTCAATGTTTACTCGGTACGGCATCCTAAGACTGGGGTCGACTATTGGTACCACTTCGCCCAAACTTCCCACATGTGCAGCAAAGTTGATCTCATTGAGCTTTTCAAAGGCAAAAGACTTGAACTGGTCGTCATCATTTTCCTTTGTCTCCGAATTCGTTGCGTCTTTCTTAATGATCTCGTTGATCTCTTTCTCGATGCTGAAGAGTCGGTAAAGATCTTTGGATTCTTTTGCCCGGCTAAATGCCCGGGCATGTCTTTCCAGGGAATCTTCCTGTTGTATAAGTTCCAAGGACTGGGAGTCGATTTTAGACTTTTGTTCTTTGATCAACTCTGTCGCCTTCTCGGCTAGGGCCTTTTCTCGCTTCTCAAGGAGAAGCCTGTATTCGATGAAGGTTTCCTTGATAAGACATTTTATCTGCTTCTCAATCACATCGAGACGTTTTGATGCATTTTCATGACCAGTAAGAAGTTCTTTTACCAATTTGATACACTCCTGGCACCTAGAACGAAAAAATTGTGAATTAACCCTGGGCGCAATTCAAATCTAACAAAATTTAATGCAAAAATAGCAACTCAATTGTTCATACATTTTTTTCATAATGTCAGTTGTGAATTATGACGATGTTTACAAAATATGCGAAAAAGAGACAAAATTAATTAACTGTTGGACATTTATATCTGAAACCTGGTGGACAAGTCAGGTATGGGAAATCAATTTTGGTGGTGCACCAGTTCTGAGCATAGCTGATAGTTTCCCTTTTATTGTGTCCAAAAGGGAGCAGAGTATTAATAATTAAAAATTAACCGCTGTTGGACTTTTCTCATGGAACTCCCACAAAATGAAGAATCGAGCCCCCCCCCCTCCCCCGGGAAGCAATGCTCCTATCTTAAAGGTAGAGTAATAACTAAATATCTTTTATTGTTTTCACTCCATAACGAGAAAACATGGCATGTTGTTGTTTTCGTGTTTTTCGGAGAAAAGATGTAGCAGTCATAAATAAAGACTTATCTTCTCTCTCGGAGTAATACCCCTGTTAAGCAATCCGGTTACACACTGACCAATCAGCTTGCAGAGCGCATAGCGCATTTATTCACTCTGTCCCCTGAAGAACTACTTCGGTCCTTTTGGGAATTACGGTCGGTCAACAGAGAGACTCCTGCAAGCAACGAGGAAACACGTCTACATTCTGTCTCCTGCCCCTGTCCACTGGACACTACTATCTTCGCCTGAAGATAACTACTCAGACTTTCTATTTACCTCTTCCTCACTCAGACACTGTCCAGCTTTCCATTACCTATTATTTCCTTTTGTGCAACAGTTTTTGTGACTGAAACATAATATGTAAAAGTTGGTCTTAACAACCCACTGATAGGAACAGCTCTTACAAAAGCACTTGTCTGAGCATTGGCAGACATTTGTTAGTGAATTATAACAGGGAGAAAAGTAATACTTACTTTTAGTGAATTAAATCTATCTGTAGTCTTTATTTTTTACAGAAATGGCAATGAGTGAGTTTTTCTACTATAAAGCAGAATAAAAGGTATGGGTTCTCGTAAGAAAGAAACAAAAGTGTTAATAGTTTTATAAATGTGTCTTATGTAGCTCGTTTTTTGATGTGTGACTGTAATATTTATAAAGCTTATAATCTAAAAAAATATAACTAATTAATATTCAGTGTTTGCTTTATGTTAAATAATAAACCTTGATGTAAGAAAATGTGAATGATTATTTCATATTTGAGCATATGTAAAGTTTACAAACGGTGATGCAAAAATTTAATACTTTACGAAATATTTGAACCTGGTGATTTGAGTGGTAGTAAGAGGACTTGTGATTAACTGAGGGGTATCTCCTCCAACTCCATTTATGATATCGGATCTTTCTTAGACAAAAGAAAGATCCAGGTCGTCATCGATGGCCTTACATCTAAACAACATGACATTAATGAGTATGTGCCCCAGGGGTCGATCATTGGACCTTTATTATTCCCGATCTTCATAAACGACCTTACTGATGCAATTGCATCCGAGATGGGTATATTTTCTGATGACACCCCGCTCTATTCTCGATATGTTGGCAAAACGAATGCACACATACCCAAAGCAATGGGTGAATCCTTAGAAACTGATGTCCAGTCTGTAGTGGGATACGGACAAAAATGAATGGTTACATTTCATGCTGCCAAGACAACGCTTTCTTTTTTAACAATTATAAAAAACCTTTCTAACCACTGATTGCCATGACTAATAGCACCCTACCTGAGAGTCCAACATTCAAACTCCTCGACCTAACATTTATAGGTAACATGAATTGGAAGAAATGCATAGAAGATACTGCCAAGTCTGCCGCAAAGAAGTTGGGCTCCCTCTCACACCTGCCAGTATCCTATATCTCTACAAAACCACCATTCGCCCATGTATATAGTATTGTTGCCACATCTGGGCTGGTGCATCAACCACTAATCTTTCCATCCAAAAACAGGGTCCAAAAAAGAGTCTCTAATCTAATAGGTCCCTCACTATTCACCAAGCTCCAGCCCCTGTCCGATCGCCGCAATGTTGTATCCCTGTGCTTGTTTTACAAGTACTTTAATGGAATGTGCTCCAACGAACTTGATGCACTGGTGCACCGTCGAGGTAAATATCCCTGACCAACCCGACATCAGCAAAATCCCACCCCTTTACTGTAGAGGTCCCCAAATGCCAGAAACCTTTTTACTTTAATAGTTTCTTTCCCCAAACTGTTTGCCTTTGAAATTCTTTCCCCGCTCTGTGTTTCCCCCGACTGCACCAACATGCAGAAATTTAAATTTAATGTCGAAAGACATCTTGCTGAAAAACTCCCCACTTAGGATGCCCCTATAAATCTGACCCCAAATTCACAGTAGCCATTACATCTCAGTGGCAATGTGTCTTGTTTTGGATGAATAAAAGTAAAAGAAATTAGAAATTCATGGAGAAACAACTGTCGGATTAAATATAAAAATCGATAAATTCGATTTGAATTAAAATTACATTTTTGTTTTTTAAAACCCATATCAGCAATTGGTGTAAGTTACTGAGAAAACAGATTTTTATATGTAACTTTTGATGAGAAAGCTATACCTCTCAATGGCACAGGAGAATTTATCACTCTATTGTATAAATATTGTATAATATAAAACAAAACCATCCTTTATCTTATATGATAAAGGATGGTTTTGTTTTATATTAATTTCGCCCCAAGGAGAAGAAGAAAACGAAAATGTATTTGTGCTTTTATCTGCCCTTGAAAGTACGAAGTTCAGAAAACCTTCACTATTTTGCAGTCATTTGAGAAGATAGCCTCGTTTATTTCTTTTCAGACAAAGAAAAGAAACAGAAGAATATAAAAATAATGCAAACTTTGTGTCAAAATAAAGTACACGATGAACTTTGGTAAAACTAAAAGAGAGTGAAAAATTAATTTGTTATTGTTTATATTTGTAAGATAAGTAGGTGGGAATTCTTTAATTTTTATACATTTTTTTTGTATAATGGCTAGAGTATTCGCTAATGGGTCAGGAGACCAGAGTTCAATACTCGGTCGAATCATATCAAAAACTAAAAAAGTGGTACTTGATGCTCCTTTGCAAAACACTCAGCATCATAAGGTAAAGGATCAAGGGCAAGTGGAGTAATCCTGGGAAATTCCTACATCTCGGTGTAATAGCTAATGATAAGGGAGCCTTTTGGTTGTCCTCGAGTGTAGTCGACCATTTTACTTATTTTTATATTTCTGAACAATTTTTTCTGCATAATTGATTTGTACCGAACTGTACTAGATTTAGCCTTTGTTTTTGGTAAATAAACTCGCTTAAATTTAAAATAAGGATTTCCTTTATTTTATTTTCCCTTTCCTAACCATATTCGTTTTCTTTAAAAAAATTTTTTTTGTTTTATAATTTTAAATTTTCTCATTAAAAATGCTTGCATGTGACCATGAGTCCGATTTTGTTGAATGACACAACATTTTTTCTGTGTAACACTAAGGGAGGTCATTCAGTATATATTCAAAACACAAAAGCCAGCAACAGTATTGCTTGTAAACGAGACATGTTTTTGTTCTGTTTTTTCAAATTGATATAATTATAAAAGTTGTAGATATTTAGGAACCAAAATTTGTAGAGGAAAAATATGTAAAAACATTAAAACACATCCATACACATTCAACAAATTCATGTTTTTATCACGGGGCAAAAACATGAATTTTCATTCTTATTAAAAGTGTTCCGGGACCATTTTTGTTCCCTACCTCTTTCCAATGTCTGTAAATCTTTCAGCACTATCCTCTAGTTCAGTTTTCAGATCAGTGACTGTATGGCCATCGCGTTCCCTGTGGTCCAGCATGGTACAGTCGCGACAAATAGGCAACATACATTTCTTGCAGTAGAAGTTGACAGGCTGGTTATCATGCTTGTGGCACTGGCTTTTAAATTGTATATCAGTCTGCTGGGCAGACACAAAGTCCATCATTTGAATTACACGATGATCTGTGGGTAGTGATTCTACGGTGGTTTGTGGCAGGTGGGTCTCTTTACGGCAAGTTGGACACCTGAAGGAAGAAGAGAAGGACAATTTAATTAATGGAGTAGAAGTGATCATTTTTGTAAATCTTGTAAAATAGAGTGCTCAATGTTTTTTTTTCTTTCGATAGAGCAATAATAATAATAATTTTTTTTTCTTTTTAAAATACATTTTTTTTTTACATAAATGCAAATCTAAATACGCTACTGCATGCTAATGTTGGTGAGTGGATCGATATGAGGGACATGGCATGTAGCACTAACATCAATTGGTATTACACAAAATGGCCGTGAAGGGTCTAGGACAGGGGCGGGCAACCTCCGGCCCGCGGGCCACATCCGGCCCGCGAAGGCTTAGCGTCCGGCCCGTCACCCTGCTATGCTTTATTACTGCAATCCCGCCCGCAGACCTCCCAGTAAAACTCATATCATTTTGTGACATAGACGTAAAAATAGGTTTCAATTAAGATTTACAGTGCGATGATGGATGTATATTTCATTTTTCTTTAACTATTAATTTCAAATCCTTGAAAAAAGAAAGAGAAAGGCAAAGAGGAAACGAGAGACAAGGAAAGGGCATAAAACATAGAACTTATGTGAGGTGTGTCAAAACAAATGCTGGATCAACTTGCTACTTCACCTGTCCCTTTTTTTATGATTCCAAAATGGCTTTTCGTCGGTGCCTTTTATAACATCACATACAGAAGTCTCCTGAGAAAAAATGTCCGATTTGTAGAGTGTTCAATGCAATTTTTGTACAATTTGTTCATGTAAACAAAATATAGTAATTCTGAGATTTCGTTTTTCCCTCCGGCTCGCGATCTCCTTCCAAAAGTCTCATCTGGCCCTCACTCTGAAAAGGTTGCCCGCCCCTGGTCTAGGAGAAGGGAGAACCGCATTCAGCCCTCTACTGGAAGTGCATAGAAAGTGCTGGAATCTTGAAGAGGCTTATTGCCACACATATTTCAGAGAAAGCCAACAACCGTTTTCAGCAAGAGATCCATGATAAACAGGTGTTGTAAGAACGCAAAGTCATTATCGAAAAAAGCAGCGAGTACTAGAATTCTGGAGGAACTTGCTGTCACTCAGACTACAGGAAACATCACTTGTTGTTGCTAGTGAGCGATCACTGATACAGACTCATGTGAGAACTCCTAGTGAGTAAATAATAATAACAACATAGAAAGAGAAAAACTACCAAATCGTAGATTTCACCATCTCATCAGATCACAAGGTGAAGATCAAGGAGGAAAAAAAACTAAGCAAATGCATGGAACTTGCCAGTGAGCTGAAGAAAAGTACAGTAATACCAATAATTGTAGAAATACTAGAAACAGTTCTGAAAAAAAACCTGGAAAAACACTAGGAGAAATTGGAATCAAAGGAAAGATTGACACCATACAGAAGTGGGCACTGATGAAAACAGCTGAAATATTTTTTAAAAACCTCGAGTGTAGAAGCAACTCACATAACCAGATGACGCCAACAAACCAGGGAAGCTGAAACAGAATAATGCTGCATAAACACAATCAAAAATATTGGAAGAACACTATTCGAAACCAAGAGAACTGAAACTACTAGAGTAGATATGTAAGAAAAATCCCATAATCATCCCCCCCCCCCCCAAAAAAAAAACGGTTGGTACAACACAAAATGGTTGTAAAGAATCTAGAAGGATGGAAAGACCATTGCGGAATAGCACCATCCAGACCTCTACAAAACAGACGGAGAGTACTGAAATCCTCAACAGGTTCATTGTCAATCAAATTTCAGAGAAAGTTAACGGCCGTTATCAACGATAAATCAATGGTAAACAGCTGTTGCGAAAACGCAAAGTGATTTGCAACAGCGGAGAATACTGGAATTCTAAGATGACTTATTGCTACTTGGATTCCTTTACTTTATTATTGAGTGGAGGATAGATAAATTTTAACGTTAAAAAAAATCTCTAAAACCCAGAATAATTAAAACAAAAAATATTATCACAAGCAAATATCTGCGCCCTCATAGTTCCTGTAAAAGCTAAGTGATGTGGTTTTTCAAAATTGTTAGCATGTTTTTATGCACTATTCAATTACAGACGGTATTACAACAGGGATAATTTAAACACTGTGAAATGCTAAAGCTTTTTTTAAAATGTGAGAGATGTTTAAATAAACACTCTATGAATTCAACTTTATTTATTTGCCTTGCGTTGCGTTGAATCATCCACCAATTGACGGTAAAATATGCACAAAGTTTGTGCACCACGATGCTCGCTCACTCATTGCAGTCAAAAGCTCCAATCCTGGGAAGTCAGTGTCCTTCTCCAGAAGAGTCTTGATCGTAATATGAGGCCTTCCAGCTTGTCGCTTGGCTTCTGGGGACCATGGAAGCACATTCCCAGCAGGTTCATTGTGTCGGGATACATGTCCAGCCAACGCTAAAAGTTGCGTTGAACAACTGCAGATATTGGTGGAAGGCCACAATACAGCATTTTCTTTGTTACAGGTTTGTAGATGATGTGAAGCATTTTAGTGTATGATCCATCAATTTCTTGGATCGAACAACATTTAGTGTCCAAAAGTCTGATCTGTAGAGTAGGATGCCTTGAAAACTTTGAGTTTTATCTCATTCTTGATAGCAGCTTTCTAAATTGCGTCGAGAGTTGATTGCATTCCGCACCTGGCCAAAATCATAACCAGAGTTGGTAAGTATTCCTATCATAACCAGAGTTGGTAAGTCTTCCTAGACACCTGAAGTTCTGCTTCTCGTAAAGTCGGTTCTCTCTAACTTTCTCACACCTGAGGTTATTCTCTATCTTTACAAATCTACTATGTATGGAGTACTGTTGTCATATTTGGGCTGGTGAATCTCTCTTCCATTTGGAAGATGCTTGATATGGTGCAAAAACGTATGAATAAATACTATTATGGCATGTGTTCTTCAGAATTGTCTGATCTATTCTCTGCTTCCTTTGTTCCAGCTCGTTTGATTCGTTGGTCTAGTGGTCTCCATCAATTCGCTCATTGTAATACAGCTTCCTATTCCAGTAGCTTCTTTCTAATAATTGCAGGCTTGTGGCACTCTCTTCCTGCTGACTGTTTTCTTCCTACCTGAAACCGTGGTCTTTTTAAGACTAAGACCAATAGGTATCTCTTGTCTTTGCGATAATCATCTTTCGTTCTTGTTAGCTTCTTACATCAAGTGGCTGCATCCGTTGTCTGGAGCGATTTCCATTAAAAAAAATTCGATTGTTGCACCATCTGAAGTGACCAAAGTGGTGGTTGTTGAGAGGTTCATGTGCATGTATTTGTTGTTGTTTTTTAGCATTCAGGAACAATCCAATATTCTGGCATGCATTTTATATATAAATGAGAAGATCCTGAACAGATCTAATGGTGTTTTCAAGAAGAGTGATATCATCATAGTCGAGGTCTGCTCAAGCTTCAGTTGGGTGATGGCGATTGCAGCGATGTTTCAAGGTGAGACCATCCCTAACACTAATGGAGGGGTGGTGGGTATAATTCAAACAAGTGATGAACAAGACGCCTATATCGATTGCAAACCTTTGGTTACTACGTCTATGGTTTTCACCCCCTTCGTGTATCCTGTTTAGTACACCCTATTTTCGTCTATCCTTAACAATCTGCCTCTGTGAGCTCAATATGTATATATGCAATTCAACTGTTTTTAAAAAAATTTTTTATTCCTTTTTCTTTTGTTTATTCAGACCCTTATACTCATTATAACACAACATATAAAATGGCGACCACCTGTTTGGAAACAAACACAAACACGTGGTCACAAATAAAATTTTAGAAATAGAATATCAACTATTCTAATTCTTTGACTGTCTTGTTATTTTCTCGATCAAATTTGAAATCTATTCACTTATTAAGAAAATTAGGAAGTATCAAACATTTCTCAATAATAGAAAGGTAAACGTATCTCGAATTGTTATAATCCTTACCTGAGGAAGTTCTTCTCTTGTGTGTAAAGGCCGCCATCATCAGCATGAATGTAGACATTTCGCAAGCAAGGCAGACAAAAGGTGTGATTACACTGAAGAAATTTGGGTATCCGATCCTGTTTGGTAAACTTTTCTCTACACACCATGCAGCGCAAGAAACTCTCTTCGAAACTGCCTTCGTCGATAATCAGATTACGTCCGGACAGCTGGGAACTATCGTCACTTTCGGTTGCCATTTTGATTGAGGTTTGAAGGCCATATATTCACTAAAAATAAAAAAAAAAAAAAAATAAACAAAAACAAAAAAATTAATCAAAGATTGAAAAGAAACAAGAATAAATCTAGTGTTAAGATTCGTCCATTCAATCTTTTTAGTGATGAAAATACTATTTTAAATGTTTTTATACTAATGAGTGATCACTTAACAAGGTCCAAAGGCCACTCGAGGATAAGGATTAATTTGATGGTCAATTCGACGATAAACATACTATGAGAGGATTTGACACAATGGATGAAAAGAGAAGGATTTCATTACTTAAGAGAACGGTTTGACAAGTATTTGTTGACATTGAAGTTGAAGACGACGATGTTGTAGTTGGTAGGGAAGCAGTTTCATGGTAATGTTTTCTACAAATTTGAAGTTCTTGGAAAGAAGTTCGTCTCATGGAAATTCTGTTTGGTTTTAGGTACACAGAGGAGAATGGCAGTTTTTTTTTTTGCATTGGCAAAAGGGTACTTGCTGCAAAGGTTTTACAGAAGCACCCACAATGAAAATAACGATAGAGTAGAGAAAGACTAGCAACATCTCTTCTGTGAGAAAGGGACTGTAGGGTAGAGAATAGATCATCCCCCACTAGATTGTGAAGTCGGTTCTGTACTCTGTCAAGACAAGAAAGAAGCATAGCATTGTGCTTTTATGCCCTTATTTTGCATTTAACCGACATAGGAAGTCGATTGGTCAACTTGGGGCAGATCAATAGATCGATGAGACGAATGCACATTGAAGGAAAGATCAGCTTTCCTGGAAGGCCAAGAAAAGTGATCTTTTTCCGATAATTCCCTGGTTTTATCAAAGTTTATTTCGCACCCACATGTTTAAAACATGTGTGAACATTTTCTTGAGTTCACACTTTGGCCACATCTGTTATACTTTATTTTTACGAGCCTGACCGCAAGGTAATTCCCTCTTCAAGAAGAAAGAAAGAAATGAAAAGAAGAGGAAGAATAGGAAAGAAGAGGAGAGAGTAAGCCGAACGAACTTAGAAAGAAAAGGGGTAACTAAGCAGGCTAGAACTTTCCTTCAATGCCCATTCGTCTCATCGATCTATTGATCTGCCACAAACTCTTTCAGTACTGAATTTATTAAAAAAAGGCCAACTTTTATTCCCAAACAACAGACACCTGTCAACTTTTAACTGCCATCGAAAATTCCCACAATGTAGTCTTTGTTATTGTTTTTACTGTTTTCTTAGTATTTTTCCACTACCTAAATGGTAAACAACGGTAATGTAGTAAATTAATTTTATGAAATTATGACTACAGGCGGGATTTTCTTTTTTTTGTGGCATATCAACCCCTTTTGTATTATTTAATGCTGAAAATGATTCATTGTATATTATTAATTGAACACAAGGTGCTATTTTATGCATAGCTGGGGTAGAAATTATCAGTTTATATTTTTTCAACACTATTAGTGTATAAATGACCACAATAAATCTACTAAGTTATTAGAATTTTAACAAATTTTAATCACTATCCGGATCGAATGGAGATTTCTTTTTGAAAAGGAGGTATACATCGAAAATTAAAATAAAAAATAATAAAATATGACACCATACCATACTATCCTGATTCGATACTACGCTGGTAAATAAATAATTAATTGAAAATTATTGAATTCTTCAATATTGTCAGTTCATATATTTACCGTTGTCTCGTATCAAACAGTGTTTTCAACCAAATTGCATTGGCATTGCCTTCAAAAAAAAAAATTCAACTTCTTATGCAAAGATCTTCTAATGGAGGCTTATATCCCCAAAATTAAACATTTTGTAAGTCTGTAACTTGATTACTGTTGTAATATGAATAATAATAGTAATAGAAAATCCTACACACCCTTTTACCTAGGTGGACTTACTAATACACGACTATATATGGTGAGCTACGCATTACCTGGCGACTTTGCTTCGAAGATTAGTAACGTCTTATTAATGTATGTCTATTCATTATTGTACTCTATATTGCAGTAAACCTTTCTTTCTTCATTCTACTATCGTGTTCTTGGTTCCTTCAATTTGAGTGACAACCTTGTATATTGTAACCCTTTTCAAGGATACAACACTTATAAAAATCGGTTTCTTTGTCATTTTAAGGCTACAATGGTTGTTTATCTATGGGAAATTCTGAAAAGTAATAACCGATTTGAATCCAGGTTCATGGCAAACTTTTCACACTTATACAAAAAAAATTCATGTACATGGTTGTTTTTTTAGCAAAGTTAGATTTATGATTTATCATCTTTTAGTTTTTATTCAGTTTGATTTGTTTATTTTATAAAAGAAATGTAGTCAAAAGTTAAGCAAAAGATTTCATGTAATATGAAAATGATTTCACTGTTTTCCAAGTTCAAATCAATTTTTTCTTCTGTTTTGCTTTTAAATATTTCAAAGAGGACAGTCAATTTGATCGCTCATCCTCAATAGACATCGGGATTTCTTTACTCAGGGAGTAATTAATTACTGGACCAATCTGCAAGATCTTGTCAATAATGTATCTAGTGTAAATCGTTTTTCAAAGAATATTGACAGATTCTGTGATAAGGGTATAAACAATAGATTGGGTGGACAGTATTGTTAAATATTGATGTAAAAAGATTTGCTAGTAGATATTAGTGAGTACATATTGGCTGTTATATTAGAAAACAGGAAAAGTTTCAGACAGGGATCACAAAGGAGTTAGTTGGATTATTATACATTAATACCATGAATACAGAAAGACAGTGAAGTGGGTGGACATGATATCACATATGCGAGGCTGACAGAATACTGGGATGAGATTGAAGTCAGTCTTGGCAGGGGCGATCAAGCGATCATGCATTAAAATGGTCTAACAAAATGATAATATAATTAAGCAATGCGCTTAACATATAATTAACTCCCTCTCTCCTTCTCTCTCTCTCTTTCTTCCCCTTTCTCCCATGCTTTGCAGCTGATATGATTAGCCAGTGATGTGACTTAATTGTAACTTAATCGGTGAGATGACTCAATAAATCTTTCATTCTCTACAATGTGGTGTTGTGGAGTTGATTCTTCTTTGTTATTAAGAAAGCATGACACATGATTTCTGTTTTAGCAATATTACAGTAACCAGTTGGTCAGATGCGCGTAACAAATAGACCTCAATTAGACAACAACAAACCGAGACACGCACACAGAGTCAAAATCCCCAGCCAAGCTATGATTTTAAATTGATTAAATAATTTTAAGGAACTAAATGATTATGTGATACTATTGAGAGCTTTCTGGTGAGATTTTAAAAAGAATCAGTACTTGTTGAAGGCAGTGCCAATCCGTTAAAGAAAGAAAAATATAGAAACAAAAAAGATAGAACAAAAAAGATAGAACAAAAATAATAGTGAAAATATCTTTATTATTAATTTTGAAATGGGATTGTACATTTTTTCCTTTTTTCGCAAGTGTTTTTACGTACTACGGAGATATAAATAAATAACTAAATGAAGTAAGATATTAACTCAGCTTTATTTATTTGTAGTTGAATAGTTCTTCGACAGAATCCATTGTCTCGTTTTTTTTTCTTCTGTTTCTTCAGCCTTGATGCCGAATGATTCAACAAATGTTTCTGTAATAGTTAATCCTCTCCCCACCCTAATGTCATATTATCAGTCAATGCCATCTGTTGGGTTCATTTGTGTCATGCAGTTGTTATCTCCCTTGCTTCCTGTTCAGTTTTAATATGCACTCTCTTTACTGGTAAAAAAGGGTTAAGACCCCACCCCCTTCGACAGCATAAGAATTAACTGCAGCAGCAGCAACAACATTTGAAATTTTGCTTAACACCTTCAAATTTACTGAATGTCTCTTAAATGAAGGAGAATGTATGTGTGTAGATCATAGGTTTGTGTTTGGCTTGTTTGTTTTACGGCATATCAACCCATTTTGGATCTTTTCATTCTGAAAGAGAATATCTATTGTCAACGATTAATTGTATACGATTAATTGAACATGCAACTATCTTACCTATAGTGAGTGGTGTGTGGGTTTATACATTTCCAAATGGCATTAGTTCATAACCTATTCCATAGAATAAGACGAATCACAACGACTCCCCCCCCACACACACATACACTATGGCTTGTTCATTTGTTTATGTTATATGACACTGAATGTAAATGACATTTTTTAATTTAGAAAAAATAAAAAAATAAAAACAAGTAAAGCATGAGTTATCTCCCCCTGCGATCGCTACTTCTGGAATAATATAAAGAACCATTGATCACAATTTTTGTTGGATTTGAGGAAAAATTAATGAGTGTAATGTTAATATTTGCGAAAATTTTGGCAATTTGGAAGGCATGGAAAGTCTTCCTAGGGTGGAAGGGGGGGGGGAGGTCAGATCTTTCCTATGGTAACCAGTACTTGTTTCCTGTAAAAAGAAAACATTAATCCTAACCTTTAGTGGATTTTGAGCAAAAACTAATGAAGGGCGTTTTAGATATTTGCAAAATAATTGCCATTTTAGCTCCCTGCGGAAAAAGCAGAGTCCCCATTTTCTTTCCTCCCCACGAGGGTAAAGTTAGACACAAGATCAGTTTTTTTATGTGGGGATATCCAGCACTCTCAATGGAACAAAAATAAAAATTGCCACAGTTAAGAAGGATTTCTCGTCTTCTGACCGAGGAGAGAACAGATACTACACTGTGATCCTAGCTCGAAGGGCAAGAAAAATTTTGTAAAAAAAAACTAATTTTGAAAAAATCAGAAGACTAACGAGATAACGGGCTACTGGACAGTGACAAAAACATCAGTCATTTCCAATTAACATCGGGGTCCAAAAGTCTATACTTATGTGAGAAATGTGTTTATCTCTATGTGCTTGTGTTACTTGGGTCAATAACTAAGAAACTTTGTTAAAATTAAATTACTTAAATAAACATCAATTCTTAAAAACATTATTCTAAATTAATAAAATTATGAGACAACTTCACGTGCGTGTCTGTGTATTTCTCGTGTCAACATAACTTGAATTATTGGTCCCCCGATTTATAAAATCGGGGGACTTATGTTTTGAGACATGTCCGTCCGTCCGTCCGGATTTTTCTCTGCCATCCATTGAATTTCTCTGAGATTTTGCATGAAGTTGTAACTTTGGTCAGGTTAGAAAGTGACATTCTCCGATTTTTGAAAAGAAATCTGGTTAGCCCCCAAGAAATGGCAAAAAATCACATTTTTTGCCCCATAACTTTTCATCCATCCATTCAATTTCTCTGAAACTTGGCCAAAATGTGGAGGCAATTGTTCCTAATAGAAAATAAGTATCGCTGACCTTGGAAAAAATCTGGTTCGCGCCCCCAGGGGGTCAAAAGCCCCCCAAATTGCAAAAAATGACTCTTTTTTCCCATAACGTTTAATCCATCCATTCAATTTTTCTGAAACTTGGCCAAAATGTAGAGGCAATTGTTCTGGATATAAAATGAGCATTCTTGACCTCATAAAAATTCTGGTTCGCGCCCCCATGGGGTCAAAGGGGGGGGGGGGGGTCAAAAATGCCCCAAATTGCCCAAATTTATTGCATTTTACACTCACCACATCGAGTCACATACAGAGGGGGACCATGCACGTGCGGCTTGTTTTTAATTTAATATTAATTGAAATTTTATTGAAATAAAAACGAAATTTAAGAAATCTTATTTTAAAAAATAATTTAATTTTGTAAAAATCCACCAGAATTTTGTCTCTAGTCTATTTCGGCTAATTTGGCATGATGGTTAGAGCGTTCTCTAATAGGCCAAGAGGCTAGGTTTCAATCCTCAGTCGAGTTATATTAAAGGCACAAAAAATGTACTTGATTCCCCCTTGCTTGAACCCTCACCATTATAAGGTGAGGATCAAGGGTAGGTGGAGTAATCCTTGAAAAGGTGTGCCGCTCTCCCGTACACCTCAGTATAGTAGTTAATGAAAAGAGAGTTATTGGGTCGTCCTCGACTACGATCGCCCACTTTCGTTTTACTTACTTATCTATTTATTTAATTGGAAAAATGCTCTCCTCTGCTTCACTCACACACTAGACCGACAGCACATAGCCAGTTTGCCCCTCCTTGCATTCGTCATGTAAATCTTCACTCACTCTCTTTACGGTCCTTCCTACTGATAGTGTAAAAATGCCAGACTGTTGGTTTTTTTTTTATTTGGATTTTTTTTTTTTAATCATATTTTTTGCAGGAATTTTTTTTTGAAAATTCTGTTTTTTTTACTGATGAGTCATCGTTTATCAAGACCAGCAGCTACTCGAGGATAATAAGGCTTAATGAGATGGTTTGATTGTCGGTGTAATGATGAAGAATATTATGAAAGGATTGTAAATAACTAGTGGAATGAACAAAAATTGGTTACTTGTGGGGACGGTTTTTGACAAGTATTTGTTGACATTGGATTTGAAGACGACCATGTTGTAGTTTGCAGAGAAGCAACCTCGTGGTAATGTGTTCTGTAGATGGGAATTTCTTGAAAAACCGACCCTGTGTCTAACTTTGCCCTCGTGGGGAGGCAAGTGAATAGGAACTTTCAGAACATAAAATTATGCTTGTTAAGTATCATTTTTACTCAAGAAAATGTAATAAATTATGATTTTAATACAAAATAAGTTGTTTGGGAGTAATGCCGGCTGAAACCCATTTCATTGTAAATAATAAGCAACCATATATTAGGAAATTACCCACTGACGACACTGACAGATTTCTATTGTCTGTCTTGTTTCGTTGTTGACCCCCTCCACACACACACACACACACACACTCGTTTTAATGTGTGTGTCTGAGGAGGTCAAAATCATTTTTAAAATTCCACCATTTTTAGTTGCCGCCTGAAGTAACGACACCATGTTTATCTCTATGTGCCGGTGTCACTTGGGTCAATAACTGAGAAACTTTGTTAAAATTAAATTACTTAAATAAACATGAATTCTTAAAAACATCATTCTAAATTAATAAAATTATGAGACAACTTCACGTGCGTGTCTGTGTATTTCTCGTGTCAAGGTAACTTGAATTATTTTTAATTTAATATTAATTGAAATTTTATTGAAATAAAAACGAAATTTAAGAAATCTTATTTTAAAAACAGATACCAGACTTTGATCTAAGCCTATTATCCTGGAAGACATTTTCGAGCTTTTTTTTTTATTTGAGAAACAAAAGTTTTTTAGTTTTTATTTAAAAAATATAATTTTTTTTTTTTTTAAAGAATATTGCATCCTTATAAAAGTGTTCTACATGGTACTAACAGTTTCTATTTCATTATTTATTCAAATATATATATTTAGTGTACGTACATTGCTTTTCTGCTCTTGATAGCGACGATGGTGTGTATAAGATTAATGGTGAATTAATGTATGTGTTTATTTATGCGGTAACCAAGATACAAACAGGTAGCAGTATCCCTAGTGTCACAGTGTCAGTAGAGACCACATATGCATGTATATATATATATATATGTGTGTGGAAATTGAAAAAGGAAAACCAAAAAATATTATTTATGCATTCATCAACGTTTTGTCTTTATTACAAGACTTCCTCAGGATGATTGGTTGAAGAAAAACAAACACAAGTACCAAAATGTGTGCGTGTTGGGGGTAAGATTTTGTTCTACTGTTTTGGTGCTTGTATAATAAAAAGCCAAAAAATTTTTTATTATCTTTTAGTGTTGGAGAGGTAAATAAGGGGCAGGTAACTCTTCACAACAGCTCTAGCTTTCATACAATATTTTTCTAACCCTAACCCTAAACCCTAAACCCTAACCCTAACCCTTTCATGTCTAATCAACGTTCTCCTTGCACAGTAGCCACATGTGCAACGCCAATTAAAGCCATCAGTTTTGATTACTGGAAAATTTTGCTTAAAATTCGTGGTAAGAGTTACCTGCCCCTTATTTACCTCTCCAACACTAAAAGACAAAAAAAACTTTTTTTCAGCTTTTTATTATACAAGCACCACTGTTTTTAGCAGTAACAGCGCATTTTTAGCGCGAAATGTAAATTTTCTTTTCTTTTGTATCAGTTTCCAGCAATAAATTTATACAGACAACACATGATTTTCACCTTTGGCCCTTCACTTAATTTAAAGACCGTATTTGTTTTGACACGAATTATTTTAATATGAATAACGTTACGGCATCTGGGACCAGTAACGTTTCAAAATCTCTATTTATAAAGTTATTTGATCAAATATCGTGTGCGTGTGTGTGTCTTTTTTTCTTTCATTTTACTTCAGTGTAAGTTCTCAGAAATTAAAGGGCCGCTTCCTGGGGCTAATACTTGATTTCTATATGAGATACATAGATATCCGAATATTCCATTGAAGTTCTCCTTTACCTCTCAAACGTTGAGTTATTAAAGAAGTGAAGAACATTATTTTTCTCTCCCCAATTGATCAGTTAACTATGTTATAGTATATATTTATTGTGGTCTCTTGGTCTTACCGGATTCCAGGACAAGAATTCATCTAGTCTGGTGGAGTATCCAGCTTAGTGCTGTTACTTGAAATAACATCATTAGAAGAAGGTGCACCATTTCTCGCATGAGTCAGTGTATAGATGTGTCGAGGGGATCTTATTTAGGTTTCGAATACTATGTTACTTTGAATATTTGGTCAGGATTTACTTGTAGGGTGAAGTATCCTCATATCAGGTTATTCTGACAAACCCTTGAACAGAGAGTTCGAAGACATTCGAGGATTGTAATTCAAACCAAATGAAGTTAAAATCTATTTATTAATTAATAATGTATTTAATTGAAAAGTAGTTACTTGAAAAAGAAAAATGTAATGAATAAATTTAAGTTTCAAAATCCTATTTCAGAAAATAATAATTTTGTAAAACAAAAACGACAGGCTTATAAATTTAAGAGTTAAAAAAAAAACTCGAAAGTATTTGTGTGATTTAAATTTTAACATTTTGTATGACATCCAATCGATTTTTTTTTTAATAACATATTACTTTATTGAATTATCTTTCAAAAGATGGAAATATTTTGTAGACCGGGGGGGGGGGGGGGGGGGGGGTTAATGGGGGAAACAAAAATGAAACTAAAAAGACTCCCGGGCAACGCCGGGTAGATACAGCTAATAAACTTAATAATGATTACTTTTTAGTTAATTGACCAACAAACCTCGTCTCGCTCCATTCATTGCGAAATCAAGATTGTGATTTATTTACTGAATGGTTAATTAGTTTCGCTATTTAACTTGGTAGCAATTCATCAAGTGGCGACGTTGCCGTCTATAGTTAACGAGACAAAACTGCTTTCTTTTTTTTAATGGAAATCGCTCCGGGCAAGGCATGAAGCCACTTGATGTAAGAGGTAAAAAAATAAATAATAATAATACTTCAAGGTTAAAAACTAGCTAACGATAATCTTATGTTGTCGTCGCAGGCACGGCACGCGAGACGAGCAAACGTGAAAAAGATACTAGCTTGCATAAGCTACTCTCGTTCTTTCTCCCTTCGTTTGGCTTACTCTTTCCTCTAATTTCCTTTTCATTTCTGAATTAAAATGCTCGATGTTCTGGTTTATTGAGTATTCAAGAAGAATTTTTAATTTGTTTTCTGTTTTTTTTTTTCGGATTTCTTTTTAAATATTTTTATTTTGCAAATATCCCGAATTATGATTAAAGATTAGCGTTTTTCAACAACTTTAAAAACCCTTCCTTAACCCTACCTCAAGTCCGAGTGGCATCTATCCCCCCCCCCCCCGAAAAAGCCTTCCCATTACCCCTAAATACGGGTGGAAGCCCCCCAAAAAAGTCTTCCATAACCTAGCACTAACCATTAGTTCGGGTGGCACCCCCAACCTTCCCCAGCAACTTAAAAAAAAACCTCCACTCTACCACTAACCCTATGTTCGGGTGGAAAGGCCCTCATAAAACCCTCCGAACAAACGGAGAAAGAAAGAGAGTAGTTTATACAAGCTAGTATTTTTTTCACGTGCGTTCCTCTCGCGTGCCGTGCCGTGCTTAAAAGCAAGTTTGTCTAGTTAACCGTACACGGCAACGAAGCCGTTTCAAACAATTAACATAACAATAAAGACAGGAATCCGAGGCATCTAAAGGAAATTACTCATAATAAAGAGAGAGGACGTAAGTGTAATGTTGCAGCAACTTTTAAGTAAGATTTTCGGTTGCTCTGTCACACCCAACGGAAATAAACCAGCATCAATCCTGTTAACCACTTGGATTTTTTTGACTCTCAACTGTGACGTGAAACAAGGTCTCGGCCTTTTGGTAAAATCTTCATCTGTAGATAAAGATGAAGGTTGTCCGAAGGAACTCACCTGCCTAAATAAATCGGCCTTTTGGTCGCGATCAAAGTGTAGTATCTGTTCCGATGGATACTTCACCCCATGGACTGGTATTGTCTTGGCCTTCGGGGCTTGATTTACGCCGGTCTATGGGTCTGTCCTGTGCAGTTCTAGGAGGTCCACCCTCCCAGACTTCGCCTTCCCTCTTTGGGGAGGAGTAAGTTTATTGCTTACTGCCTGAGGCGCCCCTACCGGGGAATGCCGACGGGGCTGCCCAAGCAATTTTTGATGGTCAGAGTGCTCACCTCTCGGGCGCTGGCTTTTCAACCCCCACTTTCCGACCCGACCTTGGGTCACATCTTACTTGTGGGAGTAGGATAAAACTGGCCTTGTGCCTAACTCCTGGAGAGGAGTAAATAATACAAGGTCGAGTTTCAAGTATGTAGCCCCCCCCCCAAAAAAAAAGGGGGAACGCACTGGACGTGTATGAATTTTTACTAACCCCAAACAAGTCACTGAAGTGTAGGTATTTATCTACCTCCCACAGAGTAAAATGTGACACAAGGTCTGCACGCCTGTCCTGTGCAGTTCTAGGAGGTCCACCCTCCCAGGCTTTGCCTCCCCTCTTTGGGGAGGAGTAAGTTTATTGCTTACTGCTTGAGGCGCCCCTACCGGGGAATGCCGACGGGGCTGCCCAGGCAATTTTTAAATGGCCAGAGTGCTCATCTCTCGAGCGCTAGCTTTTCAAACCCCACTTTCTCGACCCGATCTTGGGTCACATCTTACTTGTGGGAGTAAGATAAAACTGGCCTTGTGTCTAACTCCTGGGGAGGAGTAAATAAAACACAAGGTCTGAAAGTGGGATTAGACAAGTCAGCACCCTAGAGGAAGAGCACTTATGACCCTCAAAAAATGCCTGGGCAGCCTTGTCGGCATTCCCCAGTAGGGGCGCCTCAGGGGATTAGCAATAAACTAACCCCTTCTCAAAGGGTGAGAAGGCAAAGCCTGGGAGGGTGGACCTCCTAGAACTGCACAAGACAAACCCACAGACCGGCAGAATCAAGCCCCGAAGGCCAAGACGATACCGATCTGTAGGATGTAGTATCCATCGGAACAGATACTACACTGTGATCTTACCCAAAGTGGGTATTTATCTACCTCCCACAAAGTAAAATGTGACACAAGTCAGCACCCTAGAGGAAGAGCACCTGTGACCCTCAAAAAATGCCTGGGCAGCCCCGTCGGCATTCCCCAGTAGGGGCGCCTCAGGCGATTAGCAATAAACTAACCCCTAGCGGAAATCAAGCTCCGAAGGCCAAGACGATACCGGTCTGTAGGGTGTAGTATCCATCGGAACAGATACTACACTGTGATCTTAGTAAAGTGTAAGGGCCTACTGTGGTTGGGACAGATTTATAAGGAGCCAACCTGGGCGAGGAGTTGGGCAGCAAGATGTTTAGAGAAAAATTGCCACACATTCCTTGATGGGCTCATTCCCGATTCTCGAGCGTCATTCACTTTGCTCCTGGCCACCAGGATGAGTAGCTCAGTCTTCGGACTGGATTAGAAGTGATTGCCTTGTCGGTCTCAGGAGGTCATCCTCCCAGGCATTAGTCTCTCCTTATTAAGAGGGGGGGTATTGCCGATCACCTGGGGCGCTCTTACCAAGGAATGCCGACTGATCCGATGAAGGCTGTTTTTGATCCCGTCCAGTGGTGCCCCTTTTGGAAGGAGTTGGACTTCTCGCATTAAGACCAAACCTTGTGCCACATCACGAATTGGCGGGTATTCGGGTGAATATATTCCCTGATGAAGGCACCGGGCGATAGGCAATAAACCTATCACTCTTCCTCGAAAGGGGAGGGGCAAAGCCTGGGAGGATGGCTTCTTGAATGACAAATAATAGAATTGTTTTGATCCCAGCTAAAAATGCGGAAGTTCTCTCTTTCTCTCTCTCTCTCTTTCTCTCTCTTTCTCTCTCTCCCCTCGCACCCCCTCTTGCTCGACATGAATTAATTGGCCAAGGCAACCTTGTACTGATAACATTAATTTCAATTTATTTCCGTAACAAATTGACAATTTATTTATTTTTAAAGACGTATTTTAAAAGCTAAGAAATTAAACAAAAATAAGTAAACACTTTTTTAAGCATTGAAAAAGCATCTCGCACACATTGAATAAAGAGGAAGCTGTGGCAATAATAGTCATAAATCCATTAAAATTGGTATTGTTAAAAAAAAAAAAAAGAAAGAAATCAGGATTAGAGCGCTAAGTGAGGTTATGTCCATTTCCATCGAAACAGTCAACAATAAACACACAAGTTGAGACTAGTAAATATAAACTCCGAGATACGTTATAAATTCCCGCAGTAATGCAGGCGTAAAATGACGACAATGCGTTACGTTAACGTTACGTTACGATCAATCAACGATCGTCAACTCTTTTTAACTAATAGAACACAAACAGTAATAACACTAATACTAATAGATTTTGACATAAGTTTTTAAAAATAAAATAAAATTACTAACAAAATAGATGCTTTATGTGAACACTAGACTCTGGCATTGGCAAGTTTACAGAGACAAAGATTTCAATAAATAACAAAACAGGGCTCCTATTGACTTGCCTCCCCACAAGGGCAAATTTAGACACGCGGTTGATTTTTAAATTTTTAATGCCCCCCCCCCCCCGAAAAAAAGAACGCTCTGGATTGAGACAAAATAAAAATTGCTTCAGTCGAGATGGATTGTTCGGTAAAATTTAACCATTTGCCCCCATTCTATACATAAAAAATTATATATATATATACATACATATATATATATATATATATATATATATATATATATATATATATATATATATATATATATATATATATATATATATATATATATATTAGACTTTAGAGTAGAGGGTTAATTTTACTATATGAGTATAATGTAAAACCATCACCTATTTCCTGACTAGACAGTTCTTGACCACTTAGCGTAGGATAGAACGAGTACAGTGAACCCCACCGTAAAGTCAAAAAAATATATATCTATTTCAATTTTTTCCAGATATTTTCAGAATATTGACGTGTAAATCGCACGCAAAAAAATAAAATATCATTGTTATTTTTATCCGTTGACAGCGTGGGGACAAAAGGTAAAATTTAACTGATTTCTCCTCCTCTGACCGAGGACAGACCAGATATAACACCTTTTTTTATAGTCAAATGCAACATAGTACAGTAACCAACATATTATATCGTTAAATGTATTTCTGTTTCTATGCATTGCCACAACACATCTGATAACAATAAACACGCACTATAGAAAATCCAGTAAAGCTGTTTTGTTACTATTAATCGAATATTACGACGATCGGACGATATCGACGATAAAGTGATGATGACAATATTGACTCAAGTCGAAGCGTTATAACACCAATAAGAACTCATTCTTCTTGTTAGGACAAAACAAAAGAAAAATCGGAAAATATCGTTAAAAATAAAAATTAACATTTACTAAAGACGATAAACGGATCATATGTAATAATGACACAATAACAACAACAACAACAATAATAATAAACACTTCACAAAAGATTTATCAATTACAAATATGAATGTTTATATCATATATTATTATTATTATTATTATTATTATTATTATTATTATTATTATTATTATTATTATTATTATTATTATTATTATTATAGTTGTCGGTGAGCAATAACTGACGATGATCTGTGTGAGAACTCCTAGTGAGTACACCTCTCTCTCTCTCTCTCTCTCTCTCTCTCTCTCTCTCTCTCTCTCTCTCTCTCTGAGACATGAGATTTTGTCTAACAGTTTTTTTTTAAAAATTAGGAAAGAGGGGATGGCGAAGTGTACGGACTTCTACCCGGTCGTGGCTGACGGGATGAGAACAATATGATCTGTGTGAGAACTCCTAGTGAGTACAAATAAAAATAATAATAATAATAATAATAATAATAATAATAATGATAATAATAATAATAATAATCATAATAATGATAATAATAATAATAATAATAATAATTATTATTATTATTATTATTATTATTTGTACTCACTAGGAGTTCTCACACAGATCATCGTCAGTTATTGCTCACCGACAACAACCAGTGGTATTTGCTGGAGTCTGAGTGACAACAAGCCTCCCCAGATTTCCAGTATTCTTCACCTCTTTTCGATAACGATGCGGTATCGCAACAGCCACTTACCATTGATTTCTCGCTGGTATCATCATCATCATCATCATCATCATCATCATCATCATCATCATCATCATCATTTATTTATTTATTTATTTATTTATTTATTTATTATTGTTGTTATTTATTTATTTATTTATTTATTTATTTATAACTAGTAGTATTTACACGGCGTTGCCCGGATGGATTCATATTGCTGGGCTTGAAGAAGAAGAATTCAAAATATAGTCATGTTTACATTTTATTTGATGATTAAAAAAAAAAAAATTAGTTTCCCCCTTATTTTATTTTTTATTTCAATAAATATTCGATCAATAATAAATAATAAAAAATTCCATGTTACGTATAGGCGAGAAACGCGCGCGCGCACACGCACACGCACACGCACACGCACACGCACACGCACACACACACACACACTCTCTCTCTCTCTCTCTCTCTCTCTCTCTCTCTCTCTCTCTGAGACATGAGATTTTGTCTAACAGTTTTATTAATACAGAGATTACTACTACAATTATTATTACTACGAGACAATTTACTGGTATTCTCAGAGAGATTATCATTCTATTCATTGAAAACATATTAAAATAAAAACTGAAATTAAATGGATAATCTCTAATAATTTATCCATTATTATTCAGTTGTCCTGATAAAACAATTCTCTGGCATGAATTTTAATGATATAATCCCCCCACCCCCCCACCCCCCCAAAAACAATGCTTATCTTGTTCCGAAATTCCTTTATGTATCAATAAAGGTTTTCCTTGTCGACCTTTTGGATTTGGGAAAAGTGGAAAGGTCCGAGTAAAACTTGGAACAGGAATAAAGGATCACGATAGAAAATCTAGTAATAATACCGTATGCAAAATAAAATAACAATGATCTTATAAAATGATAGTAATATTAATTCGCGCTGTATCCTTTCTTCTACAGCTGTCAAAAAAGAAAAACGATATAAAAACGATATTAATTAATATATATTTTAATTACTCTAGTTATTTAACTCTGACAAATAGACAGTTAGGATATCTCAACGGTAACGTTAGGATATCTCAAGTATTTCAATTAGTTTTCGTCCAAATTTTGGATAAAATTAATTACTGGTCGTAAATCGTATTTCATATACTGATATGGAATTATACTTTTTAACGTATATAAATTTGAACTTTTATTAAAAGAGTTTTCTTGATCACGTCCATTTTCTTTTCGAAACTGTTTACTATTAAATTATCGACTAGTAAGTTTTACCTTTTCATGTTTGCTTTTAAATCTATCAAATTCCGTTAAAACTTGTTTTGTGTGTGTGTGTGTGTGTGTGTGTGTGTGTGTGTGTGTGAAAAGAATGCTTTTTGTTTGTTTGTACAATAACATTAAAAAACAGAAAAAATATTTTTGCTTAAAAAAACCCAATAAAAACAATGGCTGCCAACGATTAATAGATTGAATTAAACTTACAGTTTCAAGACTTTAAAAAGTAAATTAGAATTTTATTTCAGGACAAGAAATACAACGATCAATTTTATCTAAAATTTGAGCGAAAACAGTGAACTAGATGAGACATTTCAATGGTCCCTATGCTATAATTGAGCCGATTTCTCTTTATTCAGATCTTGACCGATTTTATTTCATTGATTTATTTTTAAATAGCAAAATATAAACAATAACAAAATATATACGGGCAAGATCATAGTTAGTTTATTTATTTTATCTACTTATTTTTGACTTACCTGTCTCCCGTCAGAGAATAATGCGGTATAGTAGTACGGGCAGTTTTTCTGTGCACGAGTATTTCTTGACCTAGACCTGGTCTTCATGCCAACATCTTAAAAGAAAGATATTTTTGCGTCTGTAATGCAAAAAGGAAGGAGGAGGCGATAGTGAGGAGAGGAAAGAGGGGATGGCGAAGTTGAGCCTTTCTCGTGTACGGACTTCCACCCTATTCATATGCCAAAATACAGAAACAAAAAATTCCTATACTACATCGAAAAACAATCATCAAAATCACCCCTCAATTATATATAAGTTAAGTCTTAATTCTGTCTGAGTGAACGTGTGTCGGATTAAAAGTCAGAAACTACATAATATACACTCAAAAATACCTTATATTATCGGAGTCAGTGTGACCTCGAACCGATTATGGTAAAAAAAATATACACTAATATCCATTCGCCTCTGGTCAGTATGAATCAAATTAGTACCTGGTGCCGAGGAAGGAGGGCATAAAAAAGTTAATTTTATTATTATTGATAAATGTTCGAAGAAGAACGCTGAAATTATATTTTTCTCTTCTATGTTTCATCCAGGACCCCGGGTAACGCCGGAGAGCCCTGCTGCTTTCATGTATATCAACGACCATGCTGAAAATCAGAAAATAGGAAGAAAATAAGAGAGAGGGGGGAGAGATGGGGAAAGAGAGTACGGGAATGAGTGTGTGTGTGTGTGTGATAGAGAGAGAGAGAGAAAGAGAGAGAGAGAGAGAAAGAGAGAGAGAGAGAGAACAAAAATTGATATGAATGACTGAAACTGAAACTGAAAATACGTCTCGCTTACTTTCACTTTCATTTTCACAATCAAATGTTTTATCATTATACCTGAGATCAACCCTAAACAACAACAATAACAACAACAAAAACGAAAACACAATAAGTCTTCTCATATTTAAGTTAATATTATTTTGCAAAAGGTATAATAACAACAACAAAAAGATTAACACTAACTTACCAGTTTAATTTGACAAAGAAGCTATCTTCCGCCCAGATAATTACACAAAACAGAGAAAATAAAGAACATATTTTGTTGTTGATATGTACGCAGTATCGAAGTGCGTGCAAGCGAACACGCTTGCTTGGTGAGGTGTGCTTACTTCCGGGTTTAGCAGATACTGTATAGTATTGTATTTATTGTTGTTACAATGTTACAACATCTAAAATAACCCTGCCACTGAGTACAGATTAACGAAAAAAAAACAAAAAAAAACGAAAAAAAAAAACGGAAAAAAAAGCAGCAAAATATTCTAAAGTTATTTTTTTCTCGTCGTCATTGTAGAGCTTATATTCGGGAATTTTTTTTAATGAGGATTGATAATTTACTTTATTTGGATTATTCGGACCATTCTCAAAAACGTTTCGGTCGATGTAACCTCCGACCTTCTTCACATGGACCTATGATGCAACGGATAAAGTGCTAAGTAATCAGTTCTAAGTTCTGTAGGCTGAAGGTTCAATCCTCGGTACAGGCAATACTAAGAATATAATGAAAATTAATTAAGACTTCTACCCGGTCGTGGCTGACGGGATGAGAACAATTTACCGCTGTAGATTAAATAAATGGTTCAGTTCGAAATACAGATTCCCGAGTTCGACATAAAGATTGCTGAGTTCGACAAAAAGCATTTGAAGAAGGTCGGAGGTTACATCGACCGAAACGTTGTGAGAATAACATCGAAGATGAGAACAGTAGTCGGAATAATCCAAATAATACATATCGTAGAGCTTTATTTACATTCGTTTTCTTTGGATAATTATCAGCATCAATATGTGATATTCATATTTCTACTACGTTTCGGCCGATGTATACTCCGTCTTGTTCATTTACAGAGAATGCGTATTTCCAGTATCTAAATATAATTGTTGTTGATTATTTTTGTACGTTGATTTTTCTTGCGTAACAATTCTCTCATCACCATCTAACGTAAACCATAGACTCGGATCTTATTCTTTAAGCAAACATCTGGCAAAAAACCACACTGAAACAATGCAATATATCTCGCCACTGCATAAGAAACTCCGACCCCGGTTAAAGTATTAGTCATTTTTACTGCATTTCATCCGATTTTGATGTTGATTTATTTGAAGTTGATGAAAACCCATCGGATTTAAGCACGTGAGAAAAGTCGACGTACACAAATAAGCATACGAATCATATTTAAATAATACACTAAGGCAGTTCATGTTCGTATGTACGTTATCACCAAGTCACCTTTTTTAAAGATGCGATGCAAAAATTAATTTAGTTTTGTCTTCTTTTTGCTGACGTATAATACGCATTATAAACGATGAAACTTCCCGATGCTTGCATGTTGGTTTCGAAAAGGGATATTTTATTAATTAATTATTATTTGCCTCCTCATTTTCCTTCTCAATATTTTATTTGACTATCATTGTTTGTATTTCACAAATTGTTTTTTGGTTTAATTAAAAAAAAAGAAATTTGATTTTAATTATAAACGGTTCCTCTTGTGATCTTTTTGCGGCATATCGGCTTTTTGGGGTTATTTAATGCTGACGTGTAATACTTATTATAAACGATTCCTCTGGTGATCGCTTTTCGGGAAAAAAGATCACCGTAAATAAAGTGAACAACACGCATGAAGAAGACCGGAACACACATCGGCCGTTCTCTAAAAAATCCAGGAAAAGATAGGCAAGTACTCCGCTGAGAGGGGAACCCGTGGGTAAACCAAATGTTTGTTTATATAATTTTTCATTAAAAGTAAAATGACATTGTTCACCTCTCAATGGAGTACTTGCCTGCCTACCCCCAAACTCCCACTACTTTTAGATATATCGATGATACACTCACATTATATTAATCTCCCTGACATAGTCGACAAACTTAATAAAATTGAACACACTATTTCCTTCACCTCCGAATTAGAAAATAATCACATCCTTAACTTCCTTGATACCACTCTGCACAATACCTTAAACGGCCTAAACTTCTCAGTCTATGGAGAAAAAAAACGAATAAAAATGATCTTATGTATTTCTACTGCGACCACAAGAGACTGAAATCCGGAGTATCATTGGGTCGTTCCTCAGAGCTCTTAGAATTTGCAGTCCTGCTTACCTCTGCAATGAAGAAACCTATATCGAAAACACTTACAAAGCTTTAAAATATCCTCAATTTTTCATCTAAAACGCTAAACGCAAAGCCTTTAGTATCCACAACAAAAAACAAACTAACACTACAAAAATTTTCCTTCATAACAACATCATTAGCACAAATAACATCAACATGATTGATAAATAGTTCTCCCCAATAATTCCATATCTATTTCCTTGCAAAAAAAAATCCAAATCTGATACAAAAATAATAACATCAACCTCTAAAACAACTAAGCAAACCCCGTCCCACCTACCCCCTAAATACACTTCTTCCCTAGCCGGTATTTACAAAATAAAATATACCTTATATCCGATGTTTTATATTGGTGAAACGGACAGAAATATATAAAATCCCACATCTACGAACACAAACAGAACCTCAAATACAACAACCCCCCTAACGAACTAGTCATACACAGAAACACGTTTACAAACAATTTTGACTTTACAAACTGCACCCTCCTCAAGAACGAACACTCCCTCCAACGCCGCAAATGCATTGAAAGCGCTGTAATACTTCTCTCATCACGATCTAACGTAAACCTTAGACTCGGATCATATTCCTTAAGCAAAAATATGTCAAAAACCGCACTGAAACAATGCAATATATCTCGCCACGCAGAACAAACACCGATCCCGGTTAAAGTATTACTCATTTATACTGCATTTCATCCAT